>LR736859.1:10742428-11290934 GCA_902654985.2 Oryctes borbonicus | reverse complement strand
ATATAGGCTTTGTCGCAGATACTGCATGCAATTTTGTAAGTTGAATTATTGAATCAATGAATTATTCCATCAATACCATGAGAAAGCTATGCTATCTTAGCATTATTTTTTGGCTGAAATCATCAAGTATGGTACACATAAACACATAACCGAAAGCGGGCATAATATTAAACTAGAAATCTTGAAATTGATTAAGAACATAACTTCGTCGCGGGAATTAGGCGGTTACGGAACTGTTTACATAACATTTTATAAATAGAGATAATAGAATGTTGTCGTACTATTTGATTCATTAGAGTGAGGCCGCACATGTTTTATGTTTCGTACTACAATGGTCCGTCTATATTTCCATATGTTTCGCATATCTTAGTTTTAGGATATGTAGGCGGTAAAAGTAGGTTCTTATCAATAATATTTTTTCTCGAAAGTAGGGATAGGCTGCCTTAGATAATTAATTATACTTGTGTGGTATTGAGTGTACCGAAACTTTTGTGTTGTTTGTCATACATACTACGCAATTCTAGCTATCATTTTTGATAGTATGGTTGTTTTTTAGGCTTTAGGCGTTATGAGTTGATTTTTTGATGAGCAAGCATTAACGTTCTCCGAAAGAATTTTTACAATGCAGAAGTGGGCTATACGTATGTACGAAAAATATGTATTTACCAAAACGCATATATCCATTTGTCAATAATAACCAGAAGAATTATTGCATTTTACATTGTATCTGAAGACTAAGACGAATAAGACCATCCAAGTTTGTTCTCTTTATTACATCAGAGAAAATGCAAGTTTTTTTTTCTATGTGCGATTACATGAATTTTGTTTAACTTTCAAATTATGTAACTTTCCTAAATTGCCTCGCTTTAATTTTTATTATTGGCGTGATAAGTTAGTTAAGGGAGGGATCCACTAAAGCCAAGTTAAAGGTGATAATTAAAGACCGACTAGTTCCAAGAAATCCATTGGTTCGAAATACACTTTGCAAAAATTAAATTTAAACACATCATATACATCACTGTTCCTAACTGCATATTAAAATGAATGTCGTTGACATGGGAACTAAAGTAAACAGGTAAACAATCCGCACAGAAGACTGGAAATAAATTTGACGAATTCCATCAATTATGATATAAAACCATTTAAAAATTAAATATGACCCTCAATATCAAATTGTGCTATTTTGTCCATTAGATTTGGAAACATCTATGAAAATGTGGATTATTAGGAGATGAGGGGGAAATAGAAGGGAATTTCATCCATTTATATACGCTTAAAGGTGATTTTTTTTAATGTGTATAAGATTTAATCAGAATAATTTTCATAGAACATTATCGGTTCTACCAACATGTTTCGTTTATAATAATGAAATGATGTCCCTTGCTAAGCTATTGTTGATCTCTGCTTTTCTCTCTGAATATCAAAATACAAGATTGATAGCCTTTATTGTACGTAAAATTTATTATAGTTTAACGTGACATCCTATAATGCAGTCACTTTTACACTTTTCATTCCTGTAGATGTAACTCTATAGCTCACATGAATTCATCCCAGCACTGAAAGGGATGCTACGAAATTTGTAGAATATTCAGGTATCTTTTTCAGTGTTACTGGGTACAAATGTTTTTACTTCTTTTTCATAAAAAGTGAACTTTTACATATTATTGGCAAAATCTGGCTGAACTTTTTTGATGAAATATAAAATGTGTAATTCGTTTCTCAAATATAGCTACTGATATATTTAAAAAAATTAATTTTCCCCCGAAAGGGAAAAATCTTAATGGTAAATGGTAATTTTACACAGACAGATATATGAATTTAATCTTCAATTTGTGAAACTCCGCCTATAGAAATGCGTCTTCTTCAGTACATGCGTTTAAGGGTAACATAAGTCATTTGACATTGTCAGCTATGCGTTGTTGTTAATTATAATCAGGTGTAGTTTATGCGTGTAAATGTAACGATTGTCTAACTACTTACAGAGAGACTTTCTCTTCAGGATATGAAGAAAACTACTTTGCAGCTGCATGCAAAAATTAGTGCGGACAGTGGTCCAAAAATTTTGGCTAGAGCTCTTAGAAAACGCCTAAAACATGCACTATTAAAAGGCTACAAGGGCACGACGGCAACGATCTTTCATTGTCCGAGATCAACAGAAGAAAACCGTTTAGAAAGAAAAGAACAATAGGCAATTGAAAACTGGGAAAAGGTGTTTTGGTCTGACGAAAGCAATATAGAGAAAATTATTAAAATTCCTCTTACACAGTTTGAGAAATTAAAGAATAGATATACGAAAACGGAATCCATATTTTGGATTGACCTGTGTAGTGTTCAAGTCTAAATCCAATTGAGTATTTGTGGCACTTTACGAAAGCTCAACCAAAGAGTAGCAAATACTTCCAAAACACTATCTGAAGCCAAAAGACAGCAAGTGCGGGAGGCGCGTAGACGATAATAATTTACATGTAGAATTATACAATGCAGTCAGCGTTGCAAATATATTTCAATAAAGTTTTAAGTTTTGCAAAGTTTAAGTCGCTCCACTTTATTAGTCAATGCTGTATATGCATTCTAGAATGACGAAATCAATTCTTTCTGCTCTAACAGTAATCGATCAATCGTACAATAATACATATAATACTTGGCAAAAGTATAACGTTCGTTGTAAAGGGAAAAAGAAGGAAACGAAAGTCGGAAGCCTATAAAATATAATGACGTGTTTTACGTCTTTTTATGCTTTCCTACTAACGCTCCTTTTTCCAGATAATTTTATATGTTTTTGAAGATTTTATGGTGCCAGCGCTTTATATTGATATATCAAATCTATCTGCAGTGCTTTTATGGTTTCAATTTTGCAAATAATATTTATGGGGAAGTTGATAGGCTACGATATATAAGCAGTTATATCTGCACTAACAATAAGTAAATTGGCTATGTTCGACATTGAAATTAAATAAAATATGTTATCCATGTTATGCACAAATGTTCTCTAAAAGGGTTATCTTGTTTCTTATGCAAACTTTACCAAAATGAAAAGCTTGCATCAAAATTTACCTGAATATCGCTTTCATGAATTTAACTTGTAAATAAACAAAAACACAAACGCCCAGGTTAAGTGCCGAGCAAGTACAACGTATATTCCCTGAATCTTGCCACTACAATTTTATTAAAAAAATTGAGTCTTATCAAGAAATTTGTAGAAAAGTATGCCACGTTCTTGTCCGCATTTCATTTTGCTCAATATCGGCTCTAGATGCTAAACAACTAGAAAAGCACTTCAGCTATGCTTTGGTGAAAATTTTAAAATTCCGCTTATGATTGAAGTGGGTTGTTGCCGTCTGTAGCGAATAGGTTGGGAAAAGTATTAATCTAGGCAGAACGATTTGCAAGCTTAATGTATAAATAGTATACTGGATCGTCTATGAGATTAAATGCTATACAAGGTGAATCAGGAGGAACGGACCAAACTCTAAAAGTGTTTCCTGTGCGTAAAAATAATGGAAAACACTTATGGCTTTTTGTTCAATTTTCATTTGTTTTCAAGTTATAGCGTAATTGCAAATAAACAAAATTTCAAGCTGTACTTTTTTTAATTGTAGCGTTTTAATTAATGTTGAAAAATATCGCCATTGACCTCTAATCATTGAATGCATTATCTACAAAGCGCGCCTATTGCTCTACTGATTGCTTTATGTCTTTCTCCAATATCAATTTGCAATTTTGGTCTCTCCTGTAAAAGCACTTACAATGTAACCTACTTGAACTGCAAGAAAATAGAATTATTTCAAATATGAGACATACGTATTTACACGTGTATTAGCTAAAATTGTCTTTATTTCATCAAATGATTTTCCTATTTTTTTTGCGGTTTCTGAATAAGTTTAATAATAATAATTAATAATACAACATAAACTTACTATGCCCATACAGTGCTAGTCATTTAAAATGTTCCACCATTAGTGCATACATTGCAATAAGATATAAGTTTGTGTATGCGTAATGTTAATAATTGAGAAAATTTCGAGGGATTTTGGTTTTCGTAGGTTTCCCAGGGATTCCGAATTATCGATTTAATAGCCTTTCATTCTAATAATTAAAACAACGAAAATTAGGTGTTACAGTCGAAAAAATTAAGAAAAACAAATGAAACAGTTTAAAGTTTACTATTCCCTCTTTATACAGTGTATCTCCGGATAGAGTTGACAAGAGAAAAAGCTCTTTATTATTAATAGAAAAAAATTGAAAGTGGATTCTTTTTCTCATAAGTTCTTTATTATGAGAAAAGGTATCATTTTTCAATTTTTTCTATTATCATAAACTTACACAGAGACAACCTCAATTCTTTATTGTTTATTTTATGATGAAAAGTTATCCTTTCTTTTCAAAGAAATTAGGTTACTGTAAAAACAACCCAGATCAGATGTCAGTAGATTAAGAAAACAAGGACGGTAGAATAGTCAAAAAATGTTTGATGGACCAATGAACCAATACACACTTCCTCAGTTCATCGCACCAACAATAAAACACGGTGGCGGTTTAGTTACAATTGGAGGTTGCTTTTCTTACTCCGCAACAAGAGCGTTACCCCGAATCGAAGAAATAATACAGAAGGAGGACTACCGGGAAATATTTGAATCTCATGGCTTCCTTCTGGGCTGCGAATAATCGGCGAGAATTCACTTGATGCACGACAACGATCCGAAGCACACAGTCCGAATACGCACACAGGATCTGAATGAGCAAAGAGAATCCAATATTTTACAAGTTATGACATGGCCACCGCAAAGTTCCGATCTCAACCCTATTGAGTTCTTGTGCGATGAGTTCGATAGAAGAGTCCGGATTGTTGGTCCTACTTCCAAGGAACAACTTCAGCATATTCTCCAACATCCCAGACGATACACCAAAAAAATTAATCGAAAAGATGCCGCAAGCTGTTCAAGCAGTTCTCAAATGCAAAGGGTGGGTTTTTGGATCCAAAAAAGTTCCTTAATAATGAATAATAAAAAATTAATTTTGCGTTAGATTTTGATAGTTGAGTAATAAATTTATTTTTTGATATTAGTTGCCTTTATTTTTTGTTTTCTCACAAATTCTTTTATTCCAAATTAGACGACCGGTTTAGTGTTTAATAAACACATCATCAGACCAAGCTAAAAGGCAACAGGTTCATTGAAGTGCGCGCAAAATTGCTGTTAAATTATAAAACATTCATTCGCTTAATAATCAATTAGTAAAGAATTTGTTAACTATTGTTTTAAAGATAAAGGAATTAGATTTAACTAAATTACTATTGTTTTTTTACTATGTCTAAAACGATAAGCCAAAATTATACACTCTGACTTCTATGGATAAAATGATTAATTCATATTTAAGAAAACTATTGAAACTAACAGCCATATACGGTGTACTCAAGGAACAAAAGTTTTGTATAAATTAATTCGTCATCCTTCAAGCAAAATGAGAAACAATGGTGTTGATTCAAATGTTAATTGAACATTCAGAGAGGAACTTCCATTCAACTTCAGTTGTTTGGAGATTTCAAAACTTTCTAAATTATTGAGTAATCCCTTGTTAGCTATGTGTAGTATTCTGAAACCCGTACTTATATGAAAGGTATAACCATTACCCACGAGATGTCGGACAAAATGTGAAAAATCAGAGGAGTCTGGTTGGATGCATCGTAGATGTTGTTTTATACGCGTTCTAAAATCTCGAAAGGTTCTGCCCACATAATTCCTACTACAATCCTTACAAGTAAGCATATAAACTCCTTTTTTTTCAGCATATCAATTTGATCTTTGTTATTTACTAGTATGTTTTGTACAGGATGTATCGTTCTGAAAGACAATTGGAAATCACCTTTAAACAGGGATACTACCTTATAAGAGAAAGGGCCGTAAGTTTGCGTCGTTGGCAGGATATTCTGTTACTATTTCTTGACACTTTAGAGCCAGAAAAATGACCCTACATTATTTGGCAGCAAGACTGGATTTTTCAATTTGACACCCATAGACTTTTTCTTGTGGAGTCTTTTAAAACGGAAGGTTTGTGCAGATAACCACCGCATGATCGTGATTGTGAGATGTCGAATGCACGAATATAGGATTTATTAGTGGGAAGGAAAAATGTGAGGAAGGAACCTATCTCTTGAGGCGTTTTTACGTTTACCTACACTAACAGAAAGGAAGTGATTCATCCAACAAACCACGAAGTGTTGCACATTTATGTGTTCATTCAACTGAAAATATGTTCATTCTAGACTTTAGCGAGCATGTCCAACTTACCTTGCATCTTAGCAGAATGACATTGATGCTCAACCTGATGCAGCCAGTGTATATTTTCAACACTCAAATAATGCATGTTATATCGATTAACAGTTCCATGCTTTGTAAAAGTTGATTCGTTAGAAAATAATACCCAGCAAAAGAAATTACGATTCATTTGTAATTGTTTCCATGCCCACTGACAAAATGTTAAGCGATTTTCGAAATCGACGCCATGAAGATCTTGAAGAACGATATTTATAGTGCTTTAACATTCTGAAAATACTCTTTTGGGACAATCGCGAGCTATTTTTCGTGAACCGACGTGGGGATTATAAGCCACTGCGGCTAATACAGCAATTGCATCATTTTCTCCAGTTATTGTTATTTGACGGATCTTTTTTTTGGGTTGAACACTTCCTTCGGCAATAAACTGTTTGATAGTACGAAAAAACAAAGTGCGCGATCACGCCCTGTCCGGAAAATGTTGAGCATAAAGGTTGAAAGCACAAGATGTTTTTGCGTGCATCTCGTATATATTAATACATCGACGTCCAATATTAATTTTGACTGTTCTTGTTCCTGCTTTAACGACAAAAGTAATACGGAAGAAAAAAATCGTTGTTATATATTAGGCTACCTTATTAGGTACATCGTGGGACTTTAAAAGTGCTTCTTAGAACTGTGTATCGAAAGTAGTCGGACTTTCGCAGAAAGTAGGTAAACTTCTTAGCAAACAAACTTAGAGAACATGAATAATTCAGGGTTATCATAGCAAGGATAACGTTCTTCTTGGAGTCTTTGAAAACAGCGAAACTTCTGTAGAATTATCTATTACTAAATATCACACTGGATGACTAAATAAATTTCCATAACTTTTACTTACTTGGCTAGGGTATAACTTTATCGGCATAAATAAATTTCTATTATATTATTACCATCGATACTAATTGTAAGATCTTATGAGGTACTTTTCGAACAAGTGAAGTTTATAGCACTTTCACAATCGATCTCTATTTAAGAAAATCACTGGATTCCATAAAATCTCAAACAGCTGGTGCAAACATCTTTAAGGATGTTGCTGCTATGTTGTCCACTCAAGACCTATATCTATTCTTCCCGTACTATCGAAGGTCTTGGAGAGAATCATAGATACCCAAATACGTTGTTACTTGGATAAAAACGACATATTACCGAATGAATAGTCAGGGTTTGGGAAGGGTTTCGGCAGTGCTACTACGTTGGCTAAGGTAACAGATGATATTTTCAGGGGCATTGACAATAATACGGTTACGATATTGGTTCTGCTTGATTACTCTAAGGCCTTCGACGTTCTAAATCATTCTATCCTCTTAGCTATTATGCATAATATTGGATTTACACCTGAAATAATAAATTTCTTCCATAATTACTTAACTAATCGCCACCAGCAGGTGCGTTATGAGAGTGATATTTCAACCGTACAGCTGGTTACATCAGACGTTGCACAGGGTAGTATACTGGGACCTCTTTTATACACCATTTATACATCTAATATTATAAAAAGATATTGCAATTATCCCATGTGTGCTGAAAATACACAACTCTATTACTCTTTTTCAACCATTAATGTGCATGACCTTCTGGTCTGGCCTCGATTGTGACTGAGTTCTATTGTTAAAAAAGTATTTTATAATTTAAAGCTTTTGTATGGCTGTAAGGATTGTTTGAAGCCGAGATATCTGCATCGGAAATTGGTATTTAGAACCGATGTGCATACGATTAACATTAGATCTAGGAGGTTGTTGACGCCTCCAATACATAACCTCGAAATATTCAAAAGGTCTTTTTCTTATAATATTGTCCGCTTATCCCCGCCACCATCCCCGGCGCGCTACGTATTTTGTCTCCTGTAGCACTGGCATGTCGATTGCATGGACGATTTAGTAGCTAGTATACCCCCAATGTATTATGCGATTGTTCATACTTCATTTCGATGATCGTGCGTTGACCCACATAATTCGATTCTTAGTTGGTTATGTACTTTTTATTATTACTATTATTATTCTGTTTTTCGCTCTGTAAGTAATTCATGTGATTGTGATGTTCAGGGCGAATAACAGCACCTTACTTTGCAAGTGGCTGATCCTGAACTCTTTGGCTATATTTCAAACTTTTTTATATACCCTTTCTGTTTAATTTTACATTTTTCTTTATACTTTATGTTACAATTTATTAGCCAATAAGCCGTTTTATATAAGAAAATAGTTAGAGGTTATCACTGTGTTAGCATCTAGAATAGAATGAATCTACGTCAAATTTAAAAGCACGAATGCTCTTGTTATAACTTTTTCACACAACAATTCCTGGCTAATGTCAATCGAAAAAAAGTTTTCTTTCGATTGCTAAAGATGTTTATACGATAACATATTACATTTGAACAAGGAATTTAGAAACAATTTACATTTCTGCTAATTGGCTCTAGTTTTTGAAATAAAGTATAACAACTAAATTTTCATTTTTTCCGACAATTGTCATTTTTACATTATGATAAACGAGAATTTGCCGGTTTTTTCCGACATGACACAACATGTATTTATGTGCAGTGCCATGTATCGCGCTGGTACCGTCGAAATGACGCAGTTGTGGCGGCGAAGGGTAGAACTATATTGGACATGTATCAGCGTCCAAGAAGGTCCCAGTTCATATAAATATGAGCTCGTTTAGAAGAGATTGTCATACCACGGAAAAACAAAGGCAAAGTATTGACGAATTTGTAAAGAAGGTGTATTTTTCTTAATTTAATTTTGCAATTGGAAAACATGATAAGTCTTGGGTTTCCCACAAAGTATGTAAAACACGTATGGAATTTGGACGACAATGGACAATAGGAAGGAGAAAAAGCTTGAGCTTTAGTGTTCCTATGGATGGAACCAACGAACCATAATAACGATTGCTATTTTTGTGTTGTGGATGTGAAAGGCTTTAAGCGCTACAAGAAACATAAATGGCAATATCCTGATTTAGAATCAGCAAGACGACCATTACCACATTGAACAGGTTGATAATGTTTACCCCATCATATTCCACTCAAGGGAGACTGACATGTCGAAATAGAAGCGTAGCGTTACTAAAAACGAAAGCTTATGTGTTAGTCCGTGATAGAAGGCAGTTGACATAATTTAGCCCAAAGGAAGAGATGAAAGCAGAAATAACATATTCTAAAGAGAGGTCTCTGTTTTTAAAATGGTGTAGGTTTCCTGAACGCCTTTCCTTGTGATAAAATGTTGGTAAACAATTTTCTGATATCACAAAAGCTACCTCTACTTCAATAGATGTTCATAAACACCTCTGAAAAAAAAAAAACATAAAACTTGAATATAACGCATATTCTTGAAAATTATTCGTACATATCATAAGCCGTAAGTACATAACACTACAACATTTTATTTCAGGCGATTTAAGACGAGCGTGTCTTTAGATATAAGCCTTGATCTTCCCGCTTTAATTCTTGTATTCTCTTTCTCCACAAAAGTTAGAGATTTGAAGCTACTATTACTACTACTAAATGTTAGCCCACGTTTATAGCTTAGTAACTTCAAACAAATTTATTAATGAACACTTTTGGATACCGAGGAAATAAGCGATGAAGTACAGGATGATTTTACTGAAATCTCCATAAAAATCAAGTTAGCTTTAAAACTGTAGTTTTTAGACTAGATGGATAGATTTTACGTTAAATTAATTACTGAATTCAAATGTTATACAAAAATTAAGGCAATCCATTTTAGGAATTTAAGTGTATGGTACTTCCGGTGAAACCGTCGATATTTTCTAAAAGCTAGCCCCTTCGAACAAAGCAAGTCCGCAAATTCACAAATTTGAAGCTTGTTTAGTTTCTGATATACGGTTAACGTAAGCTGTGACATCATGTATACCAGGTAACAACAGGGAGGGTATACCGGTACACTTTATTATTTTGGGTTTGACCGGAACTGTCGCTCACTTTTTATTTTTAAACGGAACGTCCTCTATTTTTTTACATTTTTCATGTAAATTTTAAAAGCAAAGCTAGGTGAATGTGGTTCTCATAAATTGTTTTTGGGTTAGGCTGCCACGAGAAGTAATCTAAATCTGAAGTTTTTTTATCTGTTTGTAGTTATTTTCCCTAAAAAAGTCGAAATACCGTTTTTTCTTAAAAACCCTTCTCTTCAAATATAACTAGGGTTGGGCTTATCGAGTTTTATTCGAAAGGGTTTTCTTTTTAAATTCTTCCAACATTTTTTAAATCCTCCAAAAAAACATTGAAAAATGTTAAAAAAAAAGAAGTACACAATAAAACATATAATTATGCTTAAGCCTTCTCAAACCATCTGTTCAAAATGACCGCCATTATGCACAATGCATTCTCTTGATTTTGTTCCCATCTGTTACTCCTTCCATCTCTGGAGTTATCGTTCCAAAAGCCCGCAAAATTTCAGCTCTTACAGTGTAAAAACTGGCGTAATGAAAACAATATCTTTAATGAAGACATCAAGCGAAGTTAAATCTGGAGATGCTGCTGGCCATCTCATTGGATTGTTTATGTTGTGTACGATTTACATAAATGTTGCGAAACATTTCTCGTATTGTGGGCAGAGTCCCGTCCTGCTGGAAATAAACGTTTTGACGCAACTGTAATAGTAGATTGTCAATATGAAAATGTACCTATACTAGTTTACACATCCCAGCCCCTGCTTTTTTGTCAGATGCGGAAGTGCTGCCGGGCTCAGAGGGTACTATAACTACTGCAGAATCTACCGGTGAAAGTGAATATGAGGACAGCTTGCCAACCCCAGAACAGTTTACTCAGGAGGAGCTAAATGATTTGGTACATGATCTTCATCTGTCAAGACAAACATCTGAAAGAAATGAACATACTTAAGCCCGAAGTTACAGTAACAGTTTATAAAACAAGAGAGCTGGCTATTCTCCCATACTTCAATAACGAAAATGAAGAACTTGTTTATTGCCGTGACATTTCAGGACTTAAAAATGAGTTTACAAAAATCTGAATCAAAAGATTGGCGACTTTTTATTGACAGTTCTACAAGGAGCTAGAAAGGTGTTCTATTGCATAATGGAAATCGCTATGCATCCATCCCAGTTGCTCACTGAACGAAGCTCAAAGAAGAATACGAAAATATAAAGTTGGTTTTGCAGAAAATCCAATATCAAGAACATCAATTGACCCAAAGCTGTTTGCGTTGATTTAAAGATGGGAATATCCATAGACACTCTTTCGGCAGATGAAAAGAGACGTGTTAAGACGTAGAAATGAAAATAACTACTAGGTAACCTTAAATCTTGTAACTTTCGAATGCGTAAACACTAGGTTTATGTCATTCTTTGAATACCTCTTCTTCAATAATATACTACTGAACACACTTATGAATAAATTTCAAAATTTAAATATTTCATCAAAACTATTAAACTTGGAGGAAATGCTACGTACAATGTGCCTGGACGACAGCTAGACATAAAGTTGGCGTTGTTTTTCACCATTGTTAGATCACGTTGGCAATTGTTTTATTCCATCGTCATCTATGATAATTTTTAACCATTGAAAATATACTATTATTGAAATAGATGCCGAAACGAACGATTTTTGGTGTAGCATAATGCAGGAACGCAACTGATGCTGGGATTTTGTGTTCCTTTATGACACTCTTGACCACATGCAACAGTACAACGTTGAATTCCACTGAGAATTTATATCAAACGGACCGAAAGACTTTTAATTGACTGAGATAACTCTTATACGACTAACGTATGCACCGCAACTTGCTGTAGAAATTTCTGACGTTAATTTAATGAGAAAGAGAATGACAGATAGAAGTAGTTAATATAAGTCTTCCCCACGATTGTTGTTGGCTGGACTAATATTAATTTTCTATATTAATTTTATTATTTTTACGCCCCATAGATATTCGGCTAAACACAGGAATCTTTCTGCAGGGATCGCGCTTCCTACGAACAGATGGACCCCCATACTCGATAGGTGGACAATGTAAAATGCCAAGATGAGAAGGGAATATGGCGCTGATGACAGCTAAGCTTGTTGTTGTTATTTTGTAACATTACAATATATGAATTAATAACTTACTTACATTACTACGTGGTGCGGCTTGCCTATGCTGATGATAATGATGGAATTGAACATCGGCAAGAGGTGAATGGAATTGCATTAACCATGGATAAATGCGTAATAACGACTTACTCTAGAATCTCAAATGCTGTTATATTTCCATATTGCCGCAACACCTTTAAGAATCTAGGTATTTTGTTTGATTCAACTCTTCGTTTCTCTAAACATATACTTGCTACGCGCTCGGATGACAGGATTTGTTATGAGATCATGTAGACAGTTTAGAGATCTGACGTATATTAAGTCATTGTACTAGGCCTTTATTAGAAGCAGACTGGTATACGGTTCCTTAATATAGTATCCGTATTATCTATATCAGGAACTTGCTATCGAACGTATACAAAAACGCTTTCTGAAGTGCCTGTTATTTAAGGAGATTGGCTACTATCCAGAACCGGGCACGAACTATTTAACATTACTGAACAGGCATTCTTTTGAGTCGCTCACGCTCAGCAGTAGAAGAGAGGCAAGCAGCGCCAAATTTATAGTCGATCTTATTAACAACAGTATAGATTGTTCCATATTGTTCTCACAAGTGCCCCCTGTTCGCCGTTCATCTAACCCATTCCTGTTTCTCCGAACCAAAACTAGTACCCTTAGAACTTCACCAACACACATAGCTATAAATACCAATAATAGTTTTCTAGATCCTTTCTCCCATTAAACTGGAGTAGCAAATCACAAATCGGGATAATACTAGAATGCTTATCGGATGATTCTGTCTTGTGTTGCAATTAGGTGAACCGGTACTGTCTGAATTAATCTCATTTTTATTTTTTACACAATCATTACGCGTTATGATTAGAGATGAGCAAGGTAGGGGAATTTTACAGCGACTAGACAGACTCGTGTTTTGTCTACTTTCGGGGAAACCAGTAGGTAATACTAACCCATTCTGATGAATCGAATAAACACGACTCTGTCTAGTCGTCCCAAAAAAATGAATAATTTTCCCTAAGTTGGTCATCTCTAGTTATGATCATGTGTATACCACACTTTGCTAGTTTATTGTGAAATTGTCTTGCAAATGGGAATACATATTCCGCTGGACAATAAAGACTATTATTATAATTATTAGTACATAAGAAAACCTGAATCACTCAATCCTACGCTTCATTTGTAAAATGAAGTGCAGGAATTCGTGAATGTCATAATTTCGTTACGCGAATCTAACATACGTTTTAACAATTGCTGGGTGACCGAACATCACAGAAATAATTAATATTGTTGTATTCAAGGCTACTTTCATTTACGAGTTTCTGACACTGTCTGCGATTATGGCCTCGAGATTTGATGAAGTTGTGGTAAAAACAGTAATTTTTCTACAACGCTTCCTGAGTATTAATGGATTTCGTGCAGATTTGGTGGATAATCCATTAAGAAAATATCAGCATTTACTATTGCAAGTAACCCTTCATTTTTACCAACTGTAGCGAGTGCGCCGTCTGCCGAAATCTCAGGCAAATTTAATAATTTTTAGTTACATCTATTCAAATGCTTCTTATGCCGTTTCTGCGTCAATAACGAAATAGTTGCTAATACCGTGGATAAAGAAGCCAACTGAACTACTAAAAGCGGTGTTCTCCTGGAACGCAACAGAGTAATAAACAAATTTTGACACATATTCAATTGCAACTGTAACGCAAGACAAACTTACTTTGGAAAGAAGTTGTTTTTGTGAGGGACTTCTGTTGCTGCCTGCGAACATTCTTTTACAAATTCGCTGTCAGTAAATAGTTTCGATTTAATGGCAATTTTCTCGGAGATAATACAGCTCACTTCTATACCTGCTTCGCCGTCTTAATTCTATTTGTGAAGGGAATGCTGCTGTTGTTGAAGTTGTTTGCTTCTACCTTACCGTTAGGTAACTGCGTTTGAAGATGTTTGATCTTATCGGAGTGTTTGATTTCGTAACATCGTTTGAGGTTATATTTCTTCAATACAGATATTGATTTATTGCACACGAGTTTTCTCTAATATCGACAAATTAACAAATATAGATCAATTTTTCTTGGAATGATCTGTGTTCATCTATAACTGCGTTCTCTGTGACACGATATCAAATTACAACGTTACTTACGCACTAAAAGAGTGTGAAGTATAGTGTGAAGCGAGGTGGACTGGAGCGAACCGAACACGAAACAAAAGAAACATAATAATGATGTACCATCTTTTTTAAATTAAATGCGAATCGAAGTTCGGTAACTCTTCGATAGTTTATGCAGCTGAAACTACATACTCGCGGGAGTTTTTCCTAGCTAATATCTTAGTGTGAGCTGTTGTTTCTTTAATTTTTTTTGGATGAATTCTACACAAAGATTTAAAGAAATAAAAATAGATAATGTACTATTTTCATATACCACTTCCGAACATTCATTGCAAACATTTGTTATCACGTTTGATATGATTTCGTTGAAACGTAATTTTACTCTTTGCTTCACTAGGTTTTCTTAATCAACACCAAGAGGGTTTTAATATTAAGTATTTGCACGAAAATTGACAGAAATACACCTTATGCAGAAGCATCCTATTCTCCCTTAATTATAATAGCCTATGTCGTTGGAAGAAGTGCTTGAAAACTAAATTTATAACCAGTTAAGTAATTTCTTCGTGCCTGTGTCCAAGTATAATTAATAAAGTGTACTTCTTGATTCTTTTCAGCCGTCAATGGAAGGAAAGAAAATAGGCGTATTTAACGTTTCGATAATATGCATATTATCTTATTTAGAAAACGAAACTCACAGATAAAAAGTTGTTGAAGAATATTATGGAGACTCGAGGATATGTAAAAAAAATTTTTAAATAGTTTTACATTGTAAATTTAGTTTAAAATTAAAATAATTAATTTTAAATTATAAAGAAAATCATTAAAAGGTACAATAGTCACAGTAATAATATTAACTTATGATCTAACACTTAAAATATAGTCGTTGACTATTTTATCATTTTAACGTCTTTTAACATTTCTTTAATAACTTGAAACTGATTATCTAAATTTTAAATATCTAAACAAGTTTCAACAATTCTTCGATACTTTATACTACTCTTCAACAACTCTTTCTCAATGAAATTCGTTTTTTTTTCGCCTATTTTCCTTCCTTTCATTGACAAGAAACGCGAAGTACACATTTTTAGTTGAAATTTATGATATTAAATTTCAAGGCAACACAGAAATTTAATATTCAAGGCAACACAGGAATATCGCTATTAACTTATACAACTCGAACGATACGTAGTTAGTGCCCCTTTCTAATTAATTAACACAGCTAGAATTTAAACAGAAGGCAAAATACCCATAGTGTCCAACAAACGAAAATACATATAGTCATCCCTTCGAATAGTCAGGTAGCCGCAGGCAATGCATATGAAGGAAACATAGGTACTACATATTTCTTTAAATCTTTACGTAGCATTCATCTAATATCTTTAAAAAAATACTACAATTAAATAGATTACGAATAAAGCTTAAAAAAATAAAAAACAACTATACCTACTAAAATATTAATTAAACATTATTTACGAAAAAGCTCACAGTACGTATCGCAAGTATCTAATTTCTTGTAGTTTCGGTTACATAAACCATCGAAGAATTACCGAGCTTAGATTCGCATTTAATTAAAAAAATATAGTACGTTAACCATAGCGACACGAATGTGTGGGTGTGTTAGTAGGTACATGCGAATGAGTTCAAACTACGAAGCAGAAATTAAGAAGACATCGAACTTCAAAAGTGTTTGTTGTTGCTTGAATAATATAATACACTTAGGCTAAACCGTGCGCTGTAAAGTACCTATTTTTCCGTAGGTTTCGCGTTGAAGACCAGTGATTGTACTAATTGCCTAAATTCAGAAGTGAATTTCTTGTGCTTGTAATACATCAAGTTAATTAAATTTTAGATGATTGTTTTACAATTTTGCACTTTTTGGAAAGACCTATTATTTAGATTATGCAATAAAGATTTAGTAAGGCGTTCTAAGATATCTTATTTTACATCCGATGTTTGAAAAAATTACGTTTTTGGTACCAATGCTAAATGTTTGACATTTATTCTTTTTAAGTTTTCTTCAATATTAATTTAATATTAACTTTAGGCCATATGAGATTCAATATTTTCTTACCCCGTACTGAATGCTGTTTGAGAATTTGTTAAAAAAAATGTCATGTTCCATTTTTTAAATTTAACCTGATTTTCCTGTAACCGCGTAGCACTCTCTTAACTACGGCAATGTTGTCGGTGTATGGACTCCTTATGTCAAAATTTCCACTGGAAGTTTTCTTTCATAAAACTAACTGCTTCCAAATTTATCGGGTGATTTGAGAGGAATGGGCCACTCTACATACACATTTCCGTCTAAATAATGCAGATTAACCAATATTATCGTTATAAGAAAACATGACCAGTGAATAATCATTATTGCCTACTAAGCCTGCAGAAACGAGTTGCGCTTCGCAAAATTAGCAGAGACTAGTTAGGTTCATGTTTATTCGTCTTATC
This sequence comes from Oryctes borbonicus, assembly GCA_902654985.2. Lineage (NCBI taxonomy): Eukaryota > Metazoa > Arthropoda > Insecta > Coleoptera > Scarabaeidae > Oryctes > Oryctes borbonicus. The sequence continues at coordinate 11,274,007 of LR736859.1, read as the reverse complement.
TGAATGGGTTCGTGTTGCCTACTATTTTTCCTGAGAGTCGACAAAATACGAGTCTGTCTTGTCTCTACTAATTTCGTGAAGCGCCCCAAAAGTGTACTCGTGTCTGCAGGCTTATCGCCTATTATTCAATATACTAAATTTTAGGACCTTTGGATTATCATTATTGCGTAATTTATAAAGTGGCAAGAAGGGATGGATGATTCAACTCTTGGTATGTATGTAAGTAGCAGCTATTTTTTGTAACAGAATTTCAAACTCCTTTCAGAAATTTAAAACTTTGGAATAATTACACATTCTTCGTATTTGCAAACACTGTGCACCGCTATTAGCTACATGTGGATAGAAAGTTTAATGAACGAAAGCCTAGCCTTGAAGTAGATCTCAGAGATACTTCCTGATTCGTAAATTGATGTACCGGGTACCCAGTTCCCCAATACTAATACGGTTGCTTGCGTCATTATTAAGGCCATGCGATACACTGGCTGCAATTAAAAATGCGCCTCCACTAAAATGTTGGAGCATTTCGTTAAAATCGGTAACAATTTTAGCGCAGCAGTGGTGGAACGCTATCGGTCGTCAAACATCGTTACGGACATGGGGTTCCGTAGCTACAGGCCTTCGCCCCTGAGTATACACGCGCTGGACGTTTTTTACTTTTCTTTTCTTGAGTTTTCTTCTATTTATATGTTTACAAGTAGTATAAGCATTGTTGATATTAATAAATATTATTTTGCAAAAATGTTTTAGTGGCGTCCATTTATATATATTATTAATACTAATATGCTAAAAACCTGTACACCTTCGAGGAACGCATGCCGGTGTTACCTTGTTAATTTCTCTTGAGTTTTCACACTTTACATTTAAATTCCATGTTATTCTCTTCAAGTCAATTTAAGCGGACGTTATTATTTAGCCCTTTAACTGCAATTGAAACTCAAACGCGTCCTATTCACGATGATAGGAATAGAGTAAATTAATAATATAATTAAAAATAAATTCTACAGAAATATGCATTCAATTAGTTGATGGTCTTCTGTCAATTTCTAAAAAATTATGGGATAAAAAAAGCAAGAGTGAAACTTTTTGCTTTTGCTTGCAGTTCTCTTGCATAATGAAGCCAAGATGTATTGCCTTAAGGGAAAAAAAGTTTTAAGTGTTAACCGGAGAAAAGTGTGTGAATCGGAAAACACCTTGCCTCGTGCGTATTTTCCTCTCAGTTTACCTTTATTCTGCGTACGAAGGAAAAAGAGAGAAAGAAAAAAAAGATATTCGGGTTTCGTATTAAATGACGGAGCATCTAAAGACTGGAGATTCGCGTGCTCGTTATAGATTAATTTAGAATTATATTTAACCACGTCGGAAAGCTCTAATTGGAGATAAAGTTTTGTTGATAAATTACCTCGTTCGCAAAGTTTTCGCAAACAGCATCTATTCTTCTTCGCCTTACCTGAATTTACCTACGTTTAGTTTGTGTGGAAATTATTAACAAACATCAACGGCAGAACGCTGACTTGTAGAAAATCCTGTTCTCCATGACAAAACTGCAAAGTATCTTTTGTTTGCTCTATTAATTGTTAAACTTCTCTTACACTTCTGGATACAAATTTTGAATTATATCCAAACTTGTCTTAGCTTAAAATTTCTTCTTGTATCTAATTACAAAGTCGAAATAATGCCACCTTTACCGGAGATGTCTGATTAACCTATCTCATTAACATACTACATGAATATATAGAGTGATTCACAACGACTATGAGACTATTTAGGTCACTACTTGTACTCTAAACAATGATGTAATATTATTTATTTAGATGGTAATATCCGCAATATAAAACATAATTCATATCATATGGTCTTTTATTATTAAACAGTCGTTAATCCTGAAGCTCAGATACTTAATGCAAGCTTTTGCAAAACCTTTGGAAAGCTTTCAAATTTGTTACATTTGAAGATGACATTTGATTTATCGCGGTTAATTTTTACTCTTTTATTATATTCTTAATTTAACGATTAGTGTTTAATCATTCATGAATTGTATTCGCGTAAATTCTATTCAAGTTGATAACCTCATTTAGTCACTGGTAAAGTAACTCTGTTGGGATAATTGTTAGAAAGCTATTTATAACTTTGGTGTAGATATTAAATGGGCCAATAGGTAAAGAAGCATGCTGCTTTGGAGTACGCCTTTTGTTAAACCATATTATTTGAAAAATAATTTTAACATATATTTCTAGCATTACTACTCTGCTACGCCTGCAGTCGACTCGACGATAACGTCGTGGAAAATTATGTTGTAACCCAAAGCCTGAATACCTACCTGAATACTCTTTCTGACGGCTTATGCGTACAGCTGGGAGTTGTTACGCAAAAAGAACTTTCGTAGCCGCTACGCCTAGTGGCAGACGGTCAAATAAATTCGGTACTCAGACGCCACCCACAAAACCTACAGTTATTCCTGGTCGAAGGAACCAAAGACGGTTCCAGAAATGTAGCTAAGCAAGTTAGGGCCAGGTTCAAGCTTCAGCTGCGTCAAGGTGACTTTAGCGGTAATAATTCTTATCCTTTCATTAAATACATAGATAGTCGATCGAATAGAGAGTTTTGGACCTTACACACTCGTATTCGAATCCCTCTTAGCCAGTTTCTCTGGTTCTACATTGCCTGGATTTTCTTTGTTCACCTTCAACCATTGGAAAATTTTTCCCGGCATGCTGCGCCAGTGTTCAAATGTTGTTGACCTTTTGGCCAATATGTTGAAGATGATATCGAGGTGCTTGACCAAACTAAAGTCAGGCGGTACATTAGTAAAGGTGCTATCTCCGTATTGGTTGGATTGACGGATAATTAGTTTTTACAGCAGTCCTTAATACTACTTGGTGCCATCTGCATATGCTTTCATATCTATCAGTTTCGCGAAGTCATTTGTGTGGGCTGCCGTGTGGAAGCCATCCACGTCCAGACGACAGATCAGGGTATCTTTGACTACATAGAAGGATCTAATCTAAAGTAACTATAAGTTATCCATGTTGATTTTTGCTTATGATGTTAAACATACAGAGGAATTGCAATAGTTAGTTGTATGCTACTATTTCACATAATTCGGAAAAAGTTATTAATAAAACTAATAGAATTGTAGTTTTGGTAAAATCGTGTTTGCTATTGAATTGTTGAGCGGTATTTTTATTTGAAAAGTTTAACATATGGTACATCCATGAAAATTGGATCGAGTTACAAAATCAAATTCTCATGATTTATGGCGAAGTATGCTCAATACCTTCTTCTTCATATCTTTCTCTTACGAATACTTCTTTAGTCTATAAAACTATAATATTAAATTACCCTCCTCTCGGTAGTATTGTTTCTTCTAAAACTTTTTCACCCGTCACTTATCTCATATCTGTATGATGGACGATGAAATCCCTTTTGATACACATTAGTTAATACGGTTGGATAACTTTCCGGATCTCTGAATTGTCCGAACTTCCCTCAGAGAGAATAAACTGCTCAGAGTGATATACTGATAACTGTAATTTATTAGCATTGTCTTCACGTACTATATATAAATATTGTATTTCTTGTTATATCTTTAAATAACTTTTGCTGTACAGTTTTGAATGTAAGTTAGGAAATAACAAGTAATAGTAAAAGTTATATAAATTCGATAATGTCATTAATCACTTGGCTTGTATAAATAATCATTAAGAGCTTCGTTAGTCCACTACTCAGAAGTAATTCCACAATGGCAAAATCTAATCTTCTCTTTCGCCTCTAAGAGCAAGCAATTTGAAATGTGAGAGCAATGTCTATTTAATAGTCGACCTGTTTGGTTAGGCTCTTAATTAGTATACTCTCATGTTACAAGATACCAAGTTGCGCGGACGCCCTTTAAACTTTAGAGCTGGATATTAAACAAAAAAGAAATGTTTCCGCCAAGCTCTTCATGCAGTAGCAAGACGTGGTGGTATGGTAGCACATCTTCAGTGCCTGTTGAAATAATTATTTACGAGAATGTTAAGAAATTGCCTGCAAATTGGAATAAATACATCAAGAGTATCATACATCTTTTAGTAAATATAGTTCACATTTCTGTTATTGAAATTTAATATACGAGGGATGTTCTCAAAGTTCTGGGAATTTAGCTATAATTTTCTTATTTTTGTCAATTTGCATCAATAATACAATGAAGTTTTTCTACATAATCTCCATTTAACTTAATACATATATCCCAACGATAAACTAACTTTTTTAAGCTGTCCTTTTTACTTTTTACACCTTTTTACTTTTACGGTAACTTCACCTATTTATAATACGTTTAAGTCAGATAAATATTCAAATCGAACACCGCGTAATGGTTTTTTCAAAACGGAACAGATGAAAACTACTGGGCGCGAGATCTGGTGAATAAGCTGGATGCGGAAACAATTCCAATCGTCCTTCGTCTTTTTCGCCGTATGGGGCCTTGTATTATCCTGTTGCAATAACGGACGCTTATGTAACCTTCTAGCCCGTTTTCTGACAAGTGCGTTAATTGTAGTACCTTTCGGCAGATAATCCATAAAAATAATCTTATAATATAATATATATAATAAAGTAACCTTTATCTTTCCAATAGACGGAACTGCACGCGCCTTAAGTGGAGGCCCTTCTTCCGGTTTACGCCAGTTTTTAAATTAACCTTTAGTCTCAGAATTGAAATAAGGAATCCACGTTTCGTCAGTGGTTATTATCCGTTGCCAAAATTCATCAACGTAACGAGCTTACAACTCTTTAAGTTGACGACAAGTGTCAGACCGATTGAGTTTCTCTTCTGGTTTCAACGGTCCTGACACCCAGCGGATTGAAACCTTGCTTACGCCCAAACACATCGTGTACCTAGTCCTAGGCATACACTAATTTGACGAATAGTCATTTGCCTGTCTTCTTTCAGTAGGATCTCCACGGTAGTAATGTTTCTTTCGTTTACCGACGTACTCGGGCGCCCGCTGCGTGGATCGTCTTCTAATGATGTTGTACCACTTTTAAAATAATTTCAGAAGTTTTCACACCCTCTTTCGACAAATAGAAAATTATTGCACTTTGACATTTAACCGCGTCTTCCATTGTTACAAAAGCAGTCTATATCAGTCGAACACCTGACTCGGACTAAACTATATTGCACCGGGGAACTGCATAAACATGTTAAGAATTGTCTATCACCAATTGCATTGCCTACAAGTTCTGCGTTATTTAATTAGAGCATAATTCCCAGAACTTTGGAAACATCCCTATTGGGAAAATGCCACTGTTCTTGCTTCTTTCATGTGGAAAACATGTTCAGTGTTGATTAATATTGCTAGAAAGTGCTTTGAAATACCATTATAGATTTTTGTCTATAATAGTATTTCGCACTTTGTAGAAATACAAAGGGCCCCTTGCCTTTGGATACAAGTATTACATCGTGCCAATAACATCTCTATCCATTATATAAAAAATTCCTTTGGTTTATCTACAAAATACCTTTCAACAGCCGCTATAAGCCATCATCCATAAATCTTGTTCTAATGATAGCTAGTGTTTGTTTTGAGATTTGGAAACAAAAAATAGTTACAGAGAGCTAGATTTGGACTATAAGGTGGACGGTCTATTTCTACGAGGCCACATTCAGCAAAGCAGCTTTTGAAAGTCCTGACTTATGGACTGATGTATTGTCGTGGAGCAACAGGACACCTTCGGTTTTTCGCACCTTTTCACTTTGATAAAATATCTGAAGAGATGCATTAAGCTTATGTAATATTTTCTTGTTAACGTACTACCCTTATTTAGACCATCAATCGTTAAAATTTGGTGACAACGCCAAAAAATGATTGCTATTATTTTTCATTTTTTTCCTGCAGAAGGGGTGACTTTAAATTTATGGGGCCCATCTTGCACTAACTTTTGTCGTTCCAAGGTATTCGTGTAAAATTTGCAAACCGTGGTTTCTGAAACTCATAACAAAGCTGCTAATTGTTGCTTTTTTAGTATAGTAGCCTCTGGTACTAAGCACTTAGTTTTTTCAATATACTTCGGAAGCGTCTGAACGGGGATCATTCTCGACCATGTTTAAGCAGTTCCGATCATTCGCAAATAGCCGATTTTGAAGGACAGTCATTTCTGTATACTGCCGACATTTCTTGACGAATAGTCTTTGGAGAGTTTATGCATCTTGGACAACACAAACTGACAGATGTTAGAGCTAATGCTAAAATAATGATTGGTTCCAAAAGACAAAACAAAAATCTCATGAGGAGCTGTTCACACCATAGAAAGCGCTAGCTATGTTCACTGAGGCAAACCTTTCCTGGAGACAATATTAACTGAATATATTTACTACTCTTACACCCTCTATAGTATAAATATATATAAGTTGGTAGCTATGTTTTATAAATTCAATAAACATCTTTAAAGATTGTTAAAAAGATTAGTAAATTGAAAGCTTCTTAACGTATCTGTACAATAAGTCTCTTACTCTTATCGCCGCATAAAGGTACTGCCCTTTATAGACTCTGCATGTAATTCTGCTCAACTATCTTCAAACAGTTCAAGCGTTTTAGATCAGCAGTAATTTGGTAATTGAGGAATTCTGTGTTGCAGTAAATTATTTCATTTTCGAGACATAAGTGATTTTCAGTTCGCAAACCGCGGTTCTTCTGTGACTTCGAAGCGGAACGGATCGCTCTTATCAAGCACGTTTCAGCAATAAGCGTCTGTTCGAAAGACAAAAAATTATCTCAAAGTTTATCCTCAGTTCACTGATGATATTTGGTCAGGGTGGTATAATATTTGCGGCTTTGTCATACATATTGAAGCGCGGATCTTAGTTTTACAAATTAGAAATGTGATGCGCATATAAATAGGTAATTAAGTAAATATAAAATAGCGTGCTCCTACATTTTTATTGATCCTAGAGAAGCCGCGGCTTAACTATGTGTATTGATCCTTTATGTGGATAAATTTATACTGCAACTTTTGGAATTCGATTGAATATAAATAATATTAACGATGATAAACAATCGACTGAATTATAGCATTACACGGAGGTGAGAGGTGTTGGCGGAGCAGGTTCTACAGCTGGACACTGTTGTTCCGCAGGGTTCCGCATTGAAGCCGTTATTGTTTGTCGATGATACTAATATGGTTATAACTGCCAATGACTTTATGAGAAAAAATAAATTAAATGTTTTAATAACAAAAAAACTTGTATCAAATATTGACAGAATTGATATAGAATGTAATGTTAGTTTCAATGAATAAATTGCTAAGTATTACTTTTCAACATACATTAAGATGGTTATGTGTTGCTTCAAAGTTGAAGAGGTCCCCTTTTGTACTAATGACAATGATAAAAAGATGAATACAGGTTGACAATCAACACTAATTTAACAGCTACGTATCTTGTAGAGAAAAAATATTGTGAAGACAACAGATAGTGTCGCAATTTACAACATCGAACTTAATTGTCATTAGCGGCACGCAGAGTAAATTCAGTACGTCCACTCGGTAACGTTAAAATCCCTCTTGTTTTCAGCAGCTTCAATTTCTTTTGTCTCTTACTATCTAAGCGATTTTATTAAGTCAGGTCAACGACGTTAAGGGTCCAGCGGATAAATAACTTTTCTTCCAAATTTACATTGTTGACTCGGTATGAGTTTAGGATAATGATTGGAGAAAGAAAAGAACACAAATACCTTGTAACTATGGACACATTACCAGGTCGAATACCAAAAAAAAAACCTGTTTCTATCAAACAGAGTATTATTTACAAAAAGAGAAGACTAGGTAAAACCGTCAATATGAAGAGGCATCGATATTACAGAAATCAGCAATCGAATTGTCTAGACATTTTTGAATTAACTAAGTGATTAAAATTTCGATGACATGAACACTTTAAAACAAAACAACAATTGGCAAAACCAGCGCGGAACATTTCTTCTGTTTAATTTCCTCACGTCCTAAATCTTCCGGTTTAATGCAAAATTACCCCACAACAGTCTCCAGAATAGTTTCAGCGGAGTTGTAATATCGTAGGTTTAATATCGATAGTCAATTAATCGTCTTGTTTGTCAGTAAAGTTTACTTCAGTTGCGTCCTTCGCTTGCATTACGCTACTTCTAAAAGTAAGAGTATCCGCTTGAGTTTCGATACCAGAGTATTTTTCGAGGAAGAATTATTAAAGTAAAGGTGTGAGAAGGCGCTAAAGAATTTCTAACTTTGGGTCCGATTTTTACCCAGGTAATACATGTTTGGTTGTATTTCCATTTCGAAAGAATTCATCACTTGAATTCTACTAATTGTTAGTAGAAGTGATAGTCAAGTATGGTGGCTTGATTAAGCTGAGTTCTAGTGCGGGACATATAAACATGGTGTTTATGATTCGGAACGTCGCAATATCAGGTTAGCTTCTCGTTTCAAATTATTTTAAAATTTCTAGTCAGCGGGGGTTCTAAAGAAAACGCCTTGCATGCGGTAAGTACTGAGAATTACGAGTAAGCTAAGTAAAGTTAAAAATATTGCTACGATTGGTGGCACGATTAACGCTGTCCAGTCAGGCGCGCTCAGGAAACAACTGTCAGAATGACGCTCCTTCGTCGCTGTATGCGATGCTTCAACGGACTATATCGTTGAGACCCTTCTTGAAGCTTTCTTCTCTTTATTCTTGGAATTTTGGTCGATAAATATATCTTCAGCGAATAATAATAAAGCAACAACGCAACTTCCCTTCGCTCAGCAATAACTTCTCAAATAAAATGTCGCTGTCTAATGAGTAAGCCTGCAGAACCGAGTTGCGCTTCACGAAATTAGCAGAGACTAGATAGACTCATGTTTATTCGTCTCATTGGAAGGGGTTCGTGTTGCCTACTGGTTTTCCCGAGAGCGGAGAAAACACGAGTATGTACAGTCTTTGCTAATTTCGTAAGCGCACGGAAAATGTACTTGTTTCTGCAGGATTACTGTTAGAGCAGACAGCTTCGTCCTGCGTTTGCGATATATCTTCTTTGAACTTATTACTACATATTCTGTTGTTAGCCATTATTACACCTAAGTACCTAAGTACCTTCGCGTTAAGGTCATTATTATAATTATTATTTATTATTATTTAAATTATGTGTTTATTCTAAAAATAAATAATACTTTCTACACACGCTTTACTAGAATACAGAGGACGCGTAAAACATGAACAGTAAAAAGTTAGTTTTTTCTGACATTAGTCGTTCATAAGATTTTACTTTATTTAGTAATTTATTGAGTATCAAGTATGTTCCCGAACTCTATAGAAATAATAGCCATCAAATCGATATAAGCTCAAAAAGGCAACATTATTATTGATACACATACTTCGTTGAGCGTACATGATTTCTGTATCGCTGCGACGTTAAAGGCAAATATTAAAAATATTAATGAAACGGTGTGTTAATTGCTCAATATTCGGTTAATCACTCATAAATATACGTATACACCTTGTTACCGTATTCGGTCGTGAATATGTTTATATAAAGCATTATAGCCGCTAGTACAGCGCGCATAAATGAAATTAGGTCATTTTATTACCCCTTCATAACACCAGCTAACGTTATTGCTGTTTTTATGATGCCATTATAACCAAATGGCAAATCCTTACCTCTAATGAGCGCTGAACGTAGTGTTTAATGACATGAAATATGGATGCGGAGATGGCTGTTGGACGTCGAAAATTTAGAAGAAATGCAGAAACAATAACATGGTATCTCCCACACTAACGTTTAATATCTGACGTAAATGAAATTTCGTTTATATTGCAATATCTCATGCTTTTATATAAAAATAAACTCTAGCTAAACGTATTAGGAATACAATGTAGCGATAAGGGTTTGATTCCTACGATTTAAATACTTTAGCTTCTCATAGCTACTATTAATAATATAGTATTAACATTGTACAATTTTATTTCTAATACAGATTAGGTTTTTACTTTATTTACGAAAGCTAACAACGTAAATTACAAGGCTAGAAATTCTTGTATTTCTACGCATTTTTGTGTCGATATTGATTCTTTTGTTTGCTGAAATGTTACCTTATCGTTACTTTTAATACTAAAGCCTTTAGATTGTTTTGTAGGTAAATACAATTAACGTAAATACATAGATCGTATCAAAATTGTATAAGTCCTTTCGTACTATGAAATTGGGCTAAATTGCTTTGCAATTGGGAAGGTAACAAATTCTGTTAGGAAGCCTTCATATAATTAATTAAAAGTGGATATTTCGCACAAAATACCAAATAAATGCGTTACTCTCTCTATAATAAATATATTACATATATATTACAATAATTTTACATGAAAGTTTCCAGAGGATCTCTCCAAATAGAATGATCTACTTTTTCAACTGGAATAAACCTGATTTTATCCCGGAAATAATTTCCGGGATGTCCCGCATAAATCTCGCTTCGCACGAGCTTATGACGTTCTTTAGTAAGAAGCTCGTATAAGTCCTTAGGCTTTTACTAGAGCGGTATAAAAAAAACTGGGCCAGTTTTTGTTTCCCTTTTGTTCAATTCACCATTGGCGTCACATGCAGACAAGAAGAGCAAGGTTGGTGTTACGGTAATTTACCTAGGTTTATTGTTAGCTCGTCGATTTTTCTCTCCAGAGAGCGTTTTTCGTAAGGATTAGAAGGTTGTGCCGTCGACTTAGTTTTTCCAAGCAGATTTTTGTTAAGAAAACTGGTTCCACTTATGCAAATATTGTTATTCTTGTCATATTAAACGGGTGGTGAATATAGGGTAAAGTGGTTTACTATGTTACATACTTGTCTATTTACTAATATATATAGCATACCTAGTGCCTGGACGAAAGATAATTCATTTTTTGAGCAATTTACAGAAAACATTTTCAAATAAAAAGTACTCGGGGACAAGTGCTAGACAACATAACATTACACTCGAGTACACAGAGTGTTCAGTTTTGGCTACAAGTTTAGTTTTTTTTAACAGAACAACCTGTATATTATAATACGATTTTAGATGCCTCTCTTCAATCATGTCAACTTTCATCATAATACAATAAAAGTTGAATCACCGCTTTACTATGTAAGGCGTTTAAGATATGATTGATAGCGCCATTTTGCAAAAATCTTAAACTACAGATGGGTATAGGGAATACTGAAAAAGTTAGTTTAAATTGAAGAGAAGCATCCATATACTTGACAATTTTTCTATTATGCGGCATTTACAACACAATTTTGGCTTTTAGGGGCAGCTTTTAGACACAAAGACTCCCTTCCAGTAGCAGCTGGTGGTGATGTAAGTTGTTCAAGGATACTAATTCGATCCCCTGATGTGGTTTCGCTGCATATCGTAAACCTTGTATTGCAATGGAAACATTCGAAGGGATCTAAGCTTTGTCCTTGAACTGCCATTTACGTCGCCATACACCAGACGGTGCCGCACTTTTCGGGGTTTTTCTTTACTATTTAAGGACGAAATGCTTCTCATAGTATCACGGCGTGCCGCGTTTGGCATGTGACAACCTTAGCTGCTAGGTTGGAAGTAACTAATAAAAACCGTCAAAATTGTACTGGTAACTAGTGAATTTGTAACGTGCACTATTTTTGCAGTATTTCTTTATTGGCCTCCATTTTCTTACAGTAGTCCAATATACGCTCAATAACAATGGAAAATTATACATTGAGATTCTGAAATATTCCCGGTCGATAGAAATTGGTCGATTTCTATTTTTTTTTATAAAACAACATTTAGTGTTACCGGAAGTTGAATTACACAGCCTATATATTCTCATGGTTTTGGAAAACCAATTGAAAGATTAATCCAAGAGTGCCACTTTAAGATTAACTTTAAGATTTTGGACATACACATATAGGAAATTTACAGTTGTAAGTAAAATTTAGAGATCCTCGAAAAATAAAAGAACTGTCATTTTCTTAATTCCATATATCAATAATGACAGCATGGACTGTGGCGCATTATGGCGAACAACTCAAAAGTATCGGCACATTCCGCGCCGCACAAGTTTAATAAATTTCGGTCACCGGTTGAGATAAAAATCCCAGATTAATTAATTTATTACACTTGTGTGGTGCAGAGTGTGAAAATACTTTTGTGTTGTTTGCGATTCCATATATTATCTAAACTTGTAGCATCTCAATACATGGATATGCAACCCTCGCGTGCTTGCTTAGGCGTACGTAAAATTACTATTTGTAAGCTTTGCTTTAAGGATAGATTTTAACCTAAGAAGGTGATTGTAGATATCACTTTTATGTCGTAATGAAATCCGTAAAACAAACCAGTAAAATCAAATTTAATGTAAAAAGTAAAACGAAAGAGTAAAATCGAACTTTGCAGCGCATTTTGATTATAACGAACCGTTTTTGTTCGTTATTACCAAAGAACTATGATAGTGGTTCATAACCAAAACGGTTAAAACTAAACGATTAAAGGTAACATACATTACATACAATTGTATTTTTCTGTACGTTAGATAAAAAAGTAAACTCATGCTGTATAAAACGTAAAAGACGTACGCTACCATGTTCTAAAAATATCTCTGTTGAGTAATAATTCCCCTTCAAATGCTTTTTTATTGCGAAGGCCTTTAGAATTCTCCGTAAAAAATTCGCAACTCAAACAATAAAGTAAAGAATTGAGTGTGGGACAAAGAACGAAATTAACTCATGTCTTTAAAGCACCGATGACACACCCGCGTTTTGCACAATTTTTCCTACCACCGTACTATGGCAAAGATAACAAAAAACTTTAATCTCATGAAAGGCCTCTTCGGAATCTACGCTTCCAAAGCAATTCAAAAAAAGTATTATCTAGAGAGCGCTTTCATGGCTAATTACATATGCAAAGATGTATGTACAACATTCCTGCATTATTTGTTGTAACCGTTTTATGTTTCAGATTATTACGGGACATTTCTGCAATTTACTTGCTGAAATCAGCGTAATACAATGTATTATTGTGAACTTCGACAGTTGCTAATTTGTTTTAATATATTTTAATTATTCTGATGAAAGTTTAATTAGCATACAGTGTATAGAAACAACTTTAAAAAGCAGTTTTCTTTTGAACCATATTTCAAGGATGTATGCAGATGCATCATTCTTAGTCACTAGGGACTGTAACATTTCATAATTTTGATCTGATTGTTTTAATCCTTGGTTGCATTTTGTATGTCATAATTATTGTAGTTAACAACTTCGGCATTTCTTCGTCACTAATGTGATTGCCACAAATTTATATAAACCGGTTAAAATTGGGGGAAGATTGAAGATGGAAGAATTGTTAAGTATTATAGATATTGAACAGTTTTGTCATTAATTTAAAATTATAATTGCAACACTACAATTTTATATCTACTTATCCACGCGTTTTAATGTTGTTCAACTAACTACGACAGACGATGTAAACCAAATAATATCACATTAGCATTAATAAATTACGCTTCTCATATGTAGAGAACAATTAATTCAGTTCATTCGAAATAAATAATTTTACAGATGCAAACAATGCTTTTTACCAATCACTAGTTCGAATAATCTGTCTTTTTGATAGCTGTCGTTTAGAAAAATAACCCGGCCGACCGGTTTATTGTTATCTAGACTTGTTCCTATTAATTTAATAATAATCCTTGAATCCTAATGAGTAGTTGAGCTTTCAGGAAGGTAGCAGCGCATACGTGTCATTTTGGAAGAGTAAGGAAGAACGATCAAACAAGGCAGTATATTTTATATCATACTAAACGTATATTTAAATATGTGAAGCAATTCACGGGTAAATGCAAATATTTTATAAGGGAAGCATAACTCAGGTCAGATGTCTAAAATTTTTCTATTTTTCATTGAATTGTATTCTCAATAGCCCAAAGCGTATGCAAACCGCTTAAGCCGACTAATAAAGTCACAATTTGGCAGGCAAGTCGTTGACAAACTCTATCTCTTATCTATTTCTAACGTACGTAAGAAAACTTAAGTCCAACAGAGTCGATCAAATAAACATCGATAATATCACTTTAACTACTTCTATCAGCAGTATATTCAACACACATTTTGCACCAGTAGCTTAAATGAACTCGGCAAACATCAATAAGAGATTATCCCACTCGCGAAATTATGCTGCGACAATTATTTATAAAATGAAGAATTCAAATTCAATGAGCGAGCATGGAATTTCTATTAAATTTCCTACTTACATGAACTATATAATATAATTGACAATGGAGCAGTCATTGTAGGTATCTAATCGACCATACTAAAATCTTTGATAACATTCAACATGGCATTCTTGAAACGAAGCTCCAACATATTGGCAATCGAGGCAAGTGGTGAACGTCAACCAAATCTTTCTGAGAAGATCGTCGTGCAGCTTGGCGTAGCCCAAGGGTCAATTTTGGGACCATTCTTATTTTCATTCTATTTAAGCGATTTCAATTATATTTTGGAAGGTACAATATCAGTTTTATAGTATAGTATAGTAGTGAAAATAACACCAGCTAACTGTTTCAATGTTCCTCACATCAAGTGGATTTACTAGTAGAATGGTTATCGGAGAATGGTCTTGCTATTAATCCTACTAAGAACAGGACTGTACACTTTTGAACAGTCGGCGGTCATAAACGCGAAAGTGTATTGGTCAAACTAAAGTAAACATCTATTGAACAGCTAACAACAGCTAAATTCCTAAGCAGCATCAGTCCCTAAAATGGAATGAATAAATGAATTTCATTGTTAGGAATATAACATCTGACTCTTTTGCATTAAGAATACTGTGAATTGTTGTGAATATTGACGTTTGCCGAGCATTTTATCATAGCATTTTCTTAGCAAAAGCAACTTCTGGCATTATATGTTAGGACAAAGCAACTACTACGTACGGGATATTTCTTCCCCAAAAGCGGGCAATTAGAAGCATTTAAGGGTTGCACTATCGAGGCTCTTACAGGTGAACTTTTACAGAGACCAATATATTAACAATGACAGCAATACTGAAATATATAATGTATGCGAGAGAACATGTACAAGCTTTTATACAGCAGAGGGATATCCACTCATATGGCACCAAAACATCGTTTAACTCTCTATGAAGCAAACCTATAAAGGCATTGTTTTATATAATCATTCAGTTAGTTGAGTATCCTAGCGATAGCTTTTGTTAATTTCAGATTTTAGACTCAGCAATCCATAGTACAATTATTATTTTCTTAATGAAAATGTCTTGCAATATACTGTAATGTTATAACTCATATTACGAACACAGTCATTGTTGTACGTTCAGTCGACTACTTATGTCCATCCGTTCAACAACAGACTTTGTATGAGTCTTTCGGTAACTCTAACCCCTTTTCTCTCCTACTATCCAGGTAACGGGAAAATAGAAAAATTTTATAAGTACAGCCAACGACGATCTTGGTGGAGCGGGTGAACAACTGGTTTTCTGTTCAAATTCTTCACATCTTAAATTTTCCTATTTAATTCAATGCTTTCCTTTATCAATTTCAAGAATAATTTCGGTGATATCTCAGTTGTAATTTCATACATTAAATTTCGTTCGCCAAATAATCGTCTTATTTATCAGTAAATTTTATTATTGTCTAGTTGTTGGCGGTGTTGAATGTCAGAATACCATAGAATCGGTCTTTCAATTGTGTCCCTGCACGATGCATTACGCTATTTTTACAAATAAAAATATTTTATGCAAAGTTCTTATAAAATTATATTTTGAAATGTATAGTTATACAAATTGGCTGTGAAACAGTCGCTACCGAGATTAAATAAACGAGTAAAGATAAGCTAATTCATTGCCAACTTTTAGTTTAACATTTATCGAGGTAATACGTATTTGGCAGTGTTTCATTTTTTTAAGTTTCCAGCGTTTATATTGTTCCAGTGTAGTGGTTTGAATATGCCACATCTTCTTTCATCTAATACACATTCACTCTACGCCAGGGCAGGGCAATCAATGGAATACGCTGATAGGATTTATATGTATTGGAACGTCGCAATTCCAGGTTAGTTTTCCTCAAATTTTAATCCTGGTTAAATTCCATCAACTGATTTATTTGTGTTTAAATTGCTGAGAGAGTGTCTTGGAAGACTTTCCCAAAATCTAATTTAACTAATTTCGGAAAATCAATTTTTCTTTCAAGCTTCTTTGAAAACATTATAATATATACGTACTTTGTTTCTTGAGAGAAATGCAATTAGTCATGTTATTTTAATTTAAACTGTTGTAAGAGAAAATAGTCCACCGTATAACGCTAAGAAGTAAAGTGGTAAAATTTTGAAAAATTAGTCATAAATCTGGAAATGTCATGGAGGCACGAATCACAAATGTTTTAACAAATTTTACGACACAACCAGATACTGACAAACTATCTCTTTACCTTTCTACATTCAATAGAACTAAAAATTTCTTAAAATCTAACTTGTTTCTTTTAACAGCTGATGGACGAGGTTGTGCAGTTGCGACGGGAAAAACTGAGTACATCGAAAAAACGAACAATTTATTATATTTATAAATCTAGTTTTCCAAAACTATATTGCCTCCCGAAGATTCACAAATAAAACACGACGCATTAATCGCATTAATCCCACAACCTATAATTTGTCAAAAAATCTCAAATGTTGTCTGTCTATTTATCTGAATATACAAATTACACTATTTCTGATACTTTCCAATTTGTTAATGCCGTTAATTAATTTGAATTATCTGACAATCATATGTATATTGATCTTATTAGATGTGGTGTCCTTGTGTACTAACATCCCTCTAGAATTAGTTATTTCTAACACTGTCCAGAAGTGAAACCTGATAAGTGAGTATACAGGGTTGTCAACAGATTTATTTTTAACTTTAATAAAATTTATATTTAATATTTTATATTTTGCCTTAAATAACAAATTCTATTTATAAATATTCGGTGAGTTCTCCCATGAGCCCCATATTATCCAGAAATACGCGATTACGTAATTTGCGCCGTCCAAGTAACATGATAAATTTCGCCTTGAGTTCCTTTAATACTTACAATTCTCATCACCAGTTCACACTTGAAATAAAGATTAACAATAGTATCTCTTTTTCACTAATACTAAAGTCATTCGATCAGTTAACAACAAAATAATTTTAAATTGGTGTCCATGTGGTGAAACCTTCATCAGATAGATTCATTAACTATAACTCAAACCGTTAATAAAGTGCAGTTACAGCAATGAAAAACAGAATTACACGTATGTATATCAGATGAACGATTTTTACAAGAAAATTTGAGAAAACTGTTTGGTGCTATTGCCAATAATGGTTACCCTAGACCCTTGCTTAAGAAATTCGAACTACTTCGATGGACCGGTTGTGAATGTAGTGAGTGAGATTAATTAAAAACTGCGAAATGTAATTCTTTATAAATTAGGAACTTTTCTCCAATAAAGGACAGCAGACCTCTTTTATTGAGGAATTATTCTATTTAGAAAATTATGTTTGGGGATGCGGTGGCATATATATTGGACAGTGTTGCCAGTTAGTCAGCATAGGAGTGAGTGCCGTAATGATAAGAAAGCTTGCTAACCATAGCCTAGAAACCGGTCATTTATTTGACTTTGACGGTGTTGGCATTTTGGATATCCAAAACAATTATAAAGGTCGACTTTTTCTGGAAATGTTCTGCATTAGTATCACTTCAGATACATTAAATTGGGTATTGGTAAATTCCGTCCCTAGAGGTAGTAGGAGAAAGTGTCGGACTTGATTGGTCTCATAAATAGGCAAACTGCCTGTCACACATTTGTAATCGTATACGATGGATTGTTTGCAATTTACTTAAAAATATTTTTGTTAATACCTTTTTCATAGAAATTAGTCTTAATGATTTGCATTAATTATTTCTTACTTATATTAGTCTATTTATGTATATAAGGTAGCATATGAAGAATATTTATTAGTTAGATTTCTAAATTTAATTGGTTAAGACCGTTAACGTTTTGTTAACATGAATTCCAGTATCAAATTGTTAACACGTCCTGTAAAAGGAAAGCTATCGAAGAAGTGTCTGAAAAATAGGTGAAGTTCAAAGTAAATGGACGAAATATTGAGTATGAGAAAAATTGGGTGTTAATAAAACCATGCAGAAACAGACCAAACAAATTATCCGTTCCATGGAATTGAGAGTTTGTTTTTTGAGTTGTAGAACGTAAACGCCGCGATGCTACTATCTTTTGTTATACGCCGCGGTAGAACCAACACAACGATTTCGTACGCAAATTTAATCTTGCCACCACTGGTGGGCCGCTCCAAATTGTGTCTACTGTATTACGTTAACGATTCATATAATTTTAATGAGTATATCTTAGTCTACTCCATTAAGGAAGCTAAAATACTGTTATCGTATTTCGTCAGGAAAATTGCTTTTTCCGTCCAAGTACCGTCTTTCTGCTGCTAGACAATTTCTCTTACAAAACACTACGTTCGGAAGACGCTTACACCACTATGAACATACATAAATTGAATAAGTAACTATGTATTATTACATTTCGTCATAGAAAGAGTCTCTTTCATCCAAGCACGTATTTCCTGCGACAGGAAAATTTATCTTAAAAGCCCTGTATCCGGAAGAGACTTATAAAGTATAACCAAATTGGTAAACAACTCATAAGTATCGGCAACGTCCGCACCACACAAGTTTAATTTACCGGTAACCGAATGACCGCATTCGGTCACCGGTTGATGATGACGACCATTCGTGTCTTCGAAACGGCCGCCCCGGACTAATTATTATATTACTATATAATAAATTAAACTTGTGTGGTGCGGAGAGTGCCGATACTTATGTGTTGTTTACCATACTACGCCACAGTCCTTGCTATCATTATTTACCTATCCAAATTACTTAAATCAATAGGTTCGATTGTCGCTGGTCGGTTTGAGTTTCGTAAATTTTACTTTATACAAGCGCAAAAGCATTACACACAGGACATGCGAAATTTATATGAGGTCGAATATTAGCTTTTAACGAAACAGTAAATCCACAGTTTAATATACGTAGACTGCCCTCTCCGGTTTGGCATTCAAACGCCCTCAATTGATGCGAAATAATTAATTAATGCGTCAAATCACAAGTACTTATTGGGGAATATTATTGCCGACGTAGATAACTGTACAGATATTAATTAAAGCGAAATCACAGGTTCTTCGGATTATTGTCTTTGTAAGTGGGCTATTTTGGTAAGTGCGCGTATAGTTTGTTTAAATCAATGGTTCAGTGGTTAGAGATTCGTACTTTCGGAACAAGTCGCTATAAGATCATCGCAGTAGATTTAATTACATCCACAGTTATTGTTATTAAATTATTTCTAGTTTATCAAGGTTTGCGTGTTTTAATTTGTTTCTAGTCAGATTTTCTTTAAACTCAGTAATTAAGCTTTTTTGAAATTAGGATCAAGGTTCTTGAATTGCATTACAAGTAGAAATTAATAATAAGGATACTTTGCATAAAAAGAATTTTACGTTTTTTAACTTTTATAACGCCCTGCCCGTTTTATCGCAATTTTGAGCACTGTGTTCAGCATCTCAAAATAAGCAATGAGAGATTTTTCAGTCAAAAATTTACAAGGACGGGATACCTTATCCGGAGACATATTGTATGTTTTCAATTTGGTCTTAATTTACGGAATAAGTAAAAATAAAATTCTTTTAATATCTCTGTATAATGATTGGCATTCTAGTATGTGTTACAAAAACAAATATACTACTAAGATGTACATATCTGTTAAAAGATTAAATAACATCAAAATAAATTGCAAACAATGATAACACTGTCCAACAATTTCAATTTTTTTTAGGAACGAGAATATTAGTATGTGGAATAAATCAAGATAAGTACTCGTCTTCTAATCCTTTCTAATTCGCACTTCCGTTGATTTTATCATCTTCCAGTTTTCTGTTCTGAATTACTTCTAAAAAAAATAAATTAATGAAAAAATGGCAATTCGTTCAAGAATAAATCAATTTTAAATTACTCAAACGACGGACATGAAATTCAATTCAAAACTATCGAAAAGAGTTAATTCTTCGGTTTTAAAATATATTTATGGCATGGTATGAACTTTTATATCCAGCAATAGATTCCCTAAATAGAAACCATCAGGCTTTGATGCCTTTGCTCCATTTGGAGGACATCACTACTTACGTCTCCTTAATTTTCAGGCAAAAAATCGAGATACGAGTGAAGAAAATATATTTTCAAAGACATCTTGTGGCCATATTCTTCATAACGAGAAGCACTGGACCACATTTTTAAATTTCCTCTAAATAACAAGCTGTTTAGGGGTGAGAATATCTTCAAACTTTGTATCACGCATTAGCGTCGTAGTCTGTGGACCAGTAAAGATATCTTCTTTCAGTTCACTTTTTTTTTAACAAAGTTTTTAATTAATCCTAATTGGGTATGTAACAGGGGAAGATAGACTTTGTTTTGTTGCCCAAGAAACATTATTTGTTACGGGTATATAACCTATCATATTTTGAAATGTTATATGGACGACGCCAGCACAGGTATTTTATGCGTTACAGAACATTGGCTAAAACAAGATTTAAGTTATTGCAAAAGTCCTTACAAATATGGTGGCGTACTTATATCAACTAAACACGATATTGACATTCTTGAAATTGCAATGCCCAAGGAACAAAGAAAAGGATATTGAAGTAGCTGGAGCGGAACGGCGACAAAACAAATTTGTAATATTATCCTTGTATATATCTCCACAAATGATTTCGACCTAATTATTGAAACACTACAGATAACGTTCACAAATGTAATTACAAAGTACAAAAACTGTAGGGTTGTATCAGCAGGTGATTTCAACGTAACTGGATTATTGTTTAACGCTCGGTTTGCGTGCTTTGTTCAGTGAGCCGGCGCGGGAGACATCCAGGTCTAGCACTTACATGCATAGATAATATATTTAATAAAGACCCGCTTTATGTAGAGGCAAAATCTTCATATTTCTGATCACCTAACGCAGTTTATCTCCATCAGCACTGTATATTCTGAAAAAGAAGCAAATGTGGAGACATCACGATGCTTAAATAATAAAAACTACAAAATGTTATTGATAAAATTAGAACGGAGTAGGTGTGATTTGGTACTTACTGGAGATGAGAAAACCAAAAAATAAAACCAAAATATTTACATCTTTCCGCTTTAGAGTGGAGGTAAAGCTATTTGTGCCTTTCGTTGTTTACACATATGCTAACCTCTAATAAACAGTATATTATTATCACATCCTGCATTATCAATGCATCCCAAGATGCAGTGCATATTAGAATTGCTACAATACAAAAGGATATTGTAATAGAGGATTCCAAAACGAAACGGAACGAAATTGTCTAAGATCATTCCTTTTTTACAAATTTTTTTTCTCCAAATAGAGAGTGAAAATTATTAACTAATTGTCCTAAGAAATCTACGATAACTTTGGAAGACATATATGGTTTGTTCATGAAAAGTGTCTTGGTAGACAAGCATTTTAGTTAATTAATCTTATGCTTGATAAGTTTTTAATTAATAATGAAACAAATTTTATTGGAGGAAAGTTAGGAATCCGAAGTATAATGTGTTCCTTTGAAGTTCACCATACATTGCTGCGATGCTTTGTGGTAATTAATATTTCCCCCTGAAGTTTAATGAGCTTGTCAGGTAATTTTCTTTCAGTATTTGTATTTTACAAATATAAATTCTTGTTTACTACAGGCTGTAGCGATAACCTTTGTTTATAGGGCTATATTTTGAACGACCTTAACTTTTGTTGAAAACATGCTGCACTCAAATTTGAAATTTCCTCGTAAAACGTGTAATAATAGTAACATTTAAATTCAGTGATCGCCAGTAATGAATAATTTAAAAAATCATACGGCTGCACTTAGATTCTCGAGACATTTTGGCAGATACTTTCAGATTTTGTAATGGTTCGTATAATACCTTAGCCACTTTGATTATCCTTACGTTCTCATAATAACTGCTGCAAAACCCCTTTCTCTCAGTAGATGTCAGATTGTTGTTTACTCAGACTTAAGAGTTAATTACTAAAAGGCCAACTTCATTGTAACTGGCACTGGAAAACTCTTCAAGCGATACTAGCGGATATTTATTCTTTATACATTTAAAGTTGAAATAATTTAATTTTTGTCAGTTAACAATTAACGCAAGTAAAACGAAACTGCTAATTATTTCTCATACTCTGAATATTAAATTTAATAATATGAATTTAAACTTAAAGTGAACGCTTTTAGATACGAAAGTAACTAAACTCATACTTCGCTATTGCTGGAAAATCCCTTAATTATCAATAATGATAGCAGGGACTGTGGCGTAAAATGGTAAACAACGCATAAGTATCGGTAACCTCCGCACTATATAATAAATTAAACTTGTGTGGTGCAGAGGTTGCCGATACTTACGTGCCCTTAATTATCTACCAAAACCGAGCAAAGCGACAGGCTGTTGAGTTAGAGGGACGGCATATTTCTTTACAAAATTGACCTTATGTATGCTTCGCGTCAGCATATAATGATTACTATACGATGCTGATTCTATTACTCTAACTTCTTTGGAGAAAACTTATTGTCACTTTCGAAGCTTTTTTGTGCAGCTGCTAGATACAGTACTCCCTGAAAAAAAAAATGCCCCAAAATCAAAATCAAGATACAGTTTTTCTGCTCCCAGTATTATAATCAATTTGAAACGTAAATAGGACGCCGTATATACAATACTCAAGCAGATATAAGAAATTGAAAAGGAAATATAGATCAGAAATTTAAAAAGCGAGAAGCATAGCACTAACTAACATTATAGAGTCTTTCAGTAACAAAAATAAAACTATTTGGGATATAATAAAGCTAGAAATAATTTTAGAAACTAGAACACAGCGCAAAAAGATCCACGTTTGGGTGCGAACTTCTTGGTTTTTGTGGATGATGATTTTCAGCCAAGTTACCGAGTCCTACCCAAAGTCAACATCATCCCTTGGAACGGAACTCAAAACGTTTGGGGAGCCCCATTTTTCTGTCTTCGATAACCACACAGGAGATTGGTGATATTATCTCACGCCTTAAAGAAAGTGGATCACGCGATGTCTACGGTCTATCGACAAATAGGGTTAAACTGTTAAACAATTGACATTCATCTAACGAGTATATGTTAAAAGGATGAAAAGTTACAAAGATAGCACCCTCCTATAAAAAACAAACGAAAGATATTTATACAACTATCAATCTATCGCGCTGGTGTCTATATTCTTTAAAATATTTGAAACAACAATTAAAAATCAACATCTACTGCAAAGAACAAATGCAAAACTAAAACATTATGTACACAAACTGCACGTAACGTCGCCACAGTTATTACACAGAGCGCAGTGCTGCAATGTTACTGCCAAATATATACGTGCTATATATGAATATGCATATCCATCATGCATCTCCGATCGGCACTCGATGTTAGTATTCTCTTCCCCCGTCAGCTATCTGTTTGCGGGTACGCGCGGAAATGCTAGTTTTAGTTATGTGACTGTAGATGAGACATGGGTACACCACTGCACGCCAGAAACCAAAGATCATGCCAAAATGGCATTTTCCCTGCGAACGTCCAACAAGGAAGATGAAGACGACAGAAAAACTTTGGCGACGAGTTTTTGGGATTCGCAAGGCATAATCTCAATTGATTATTTGAGGAAGGGAAGGACAATCACAGGATGGTACTATTCTGATTTATTCGACTGATTCGACGCTGAACTAAAGAGAAAATTGCCCTACCTGGCGAAGAAATAAAATTTCTACCAACATAATAACGACCCTGCCCATTCATCAGCAATTGCAATAGCAAAACTAATCCAGCTATCATACGGATTGGTGCTCAATATTCCCGAGACTTATTCCCCCGTGACTTCTTTCTTTTTCCAAACTAGAAGAAATAGCTTGGGGGAATGTGGTTCACGTCAGATGAAGAGATCATTGGCGAAACCGAGGCGTATTTTGCAGACTTCGACAAATCCTATTATTTGAATGGCTTAAAAAAGTTAAAACATCGGTAGAATAAATGTATAAGGCTGCAAGTGGATTATGCCGAGAAATAAAAAACTCGCGTTGTCTTCCTTAACACAGGTGTTTGTTATTGCATCCTCGTATATTTCCTCGATTTAAATTATATTAAACTCTAAGTTGTTTAATCCAAGTTGATGTAAATTTTTAAGTAGTTCTTACATTAGCTTTGAATGCACCAAATTAATTGATGTAGAAAGTTAGTTCTTGGGACATTTAATTCAAATTAGCTAAACGATTTGAAACGTTCAATTAACCTAATTATTTATTAGATTAATTTGTCAGTTTCAGGCCAATTATTATTACACAAAGTTTAGTGAAGTATAGCAGATGTAGCGAAACATGTAATACAATAAATTGTATAAAACATCACTATTAGCAACGCGGCGTTGTATTCGCGCGTACCATTGGTCGAACCTTGATGAAATTGATATTGTATTCGCAGTTTAAGTCCAGGAAACGTCACAACAATTTGCGCTACTTCCTGTTAGTATTGTGCTCGGTTTAACAATCTTTCCCTAACAAATGGATATAACATTGTTAAATTCATTACAAGTAGCAGTTGTTGAATTTGCATAATTTCTTCGTGGCATTACAGCCACTTAGGCTCTTGCAGGACTTGATACCTACAGCACTAATTTGACAAAACTTTTGCACGTTACAGTTATTGCTTTACTAAACAGATGTTTTTTTGTTAAATACAATACTGTACTACCATCTCCGGCACCCGTCGAACGATTACTTTCATTCCCTGCTATTCATGCACGCAAGTACCATGCCCTCTCAGGCACGAATTTTTAAAAATTAGTTGTAGTAAAAAGCAACAAAATATCCAGTTAACATGAAATCGTCCAACTAGCAGCACCAAATGCTTTGACAATGAGTGTAACTACAAATTTTATAAATTTAATCGCTTTTCCAAGGTGAATATAAATCCATTTGAAAGTACATGTTACCATTACCATGCCATTTTTAAATTCATACGTAATAATGCTGTGTCTGTACATTTTTTGGCGTCCTCCAATAGGAATGACATGTCAAAAAAATTTAAGTTAAAAATTATTATATTATAATTAAGTTTAAAATAAAAAAAAGCAAACCATCAGCAAGCAGCATCTTTTATTGCTGATACTGAGAGAAGGTCCACACAACAAAACCAGTCTTTAAAAAAACTGTATATTAAAATACATCACAAAAAGTGACAACATTTCAAAATGAAATGAAGACGCCGAACACTTTAGCATGACATTTCATACTCTGAATTAATAATATTGTTACAAGCAAGTTGCTATTGATATTCTCACTTTTACACTAGCGTAAGTAAATATCTTCAACAATAGAAACACTAGTTTGTATGGTATAACTTTTGGTTACGCGTATTAGTGTAATCATATAATATATATATATATATATATATGATTTCGATCAAGCCTTTTTAACCGTAAGGTGTAAGGCTGCTTCACTGCTCTTCACTGATGCACAAATCTTGCCCAGTTTTTCCAGTCCCTCGCCAACATTTTTCCATTGCCCCATTTAGTCTCCTCTCCTCCAAACATTTCTTGGTCTCCTTCTTATCCTCTTCTTTTGCGATCATGTTTGCCATATTTATTTTGCTTGTCTCTGTTCCCCCATTCTGATCAAATGCCCGAACCATTTTAAATTTTGTTTTCCTGTACTCTTTAGGATCGGTTCTACTAGTAATTCCACCCTCACCACCTCATTTCGTATGCTATATCTACTTGTAATGCCTTTTATTGCTCTTAGAAATCTCATCTCTGCCGCTTGTATTTTGCTTTTTTGTTGATTTGTAAGTACCCAACTCTCACATCCGTATATTAATATCAGCTTAAAGATGTTTTTATACATAATAATCTTTGTTCTTGTCGTTACCTCTTTTTTCCTTACAAATGCTTTCTTCAAAGCGTAGTACAATCGAGTTGCCTTCTCTATTCTTTCATTTATTTCCGCCTCATTCTTGCCATCTTTGTGTATATTTACCCCAAGATATTTAAACGTGTTTACCTGTTCCACTTTTTTGTTGTTTATTGTCACTGATAGTTGTTTATCTTCTTTTACAGCCATCATTATCTTGGTTTTTTTCCGTGTTGATTTTTAGATTTTTGTTTTGCAGAGCTTTATTCCATAAATGTAGAATATGTTGGAGATCAGTCTCACTTCTTGCAAATATCACTAAATCATCCGCGAAGATACATTCACTTGTTGATATTCTTTTCATATTTCTAAACCCTACTGGTAGTTTCCTTTCTTTGTCCTTTATTTGCTGTAGTACATCATCCTGTAATCATACATTTTATTTTATACTTTCACTTGGATGATTGCTTTATTTGCTTTTTTTTTGTTCAGATTCTTTTTTCTAGTGATAAATTATTAACAAGTGGGTTGGAATATAGCTGATTTCTTTCCCATTTCCGTATAGTATGCTTCTGTTTGAAATTTCGATTTGTATGTTATACACAATAAAAAACTAATAACGGAAAACACGTTTTTCCTCACATGTTATAAATAAATGTAATCGAAATTGTAATTGGAAAAGTAATCGTCAATCATATTTTATTTGCGATTGTAATTATAAGAAAAATTCATTTCTTAATTTTTTTGTATTTTGTAATTAATTATAATTAATTCCTCAACAAAAGCATTTTGTAATTGTAATTAATTACTATTTAAAAGTAATTATTCGGTTTTGGTAGGTCATAGCGACTATGACTTGCTTGCAATCGACATGTACTTATAGGAAACTGCACAGAGAGTTAAGTTAGAGTTTCTTACTGAATTTAGAAATGTAATATATTATACAGAGCGTTCAAAGTAAGCTATGTAGTACACATACCATAGTATTTTAAGTGGTTCGGACTCGCTGATCTTTTTAAGTTTCTCCAAGTTGCAGCGCCCTCACAAGGGAAGAACCCGAAAATTCAAAAAAACAATGAAACTTTGGGAACATGTAGAGCACATATAGGTATGTATTTCGCAATTTTATTTTTCTGGTAATATTCAATCTGAGTGGCTGAAATTAATTTTTGAAATGTTGAAATTTTCCAGTATATCTACGTATATGGTAATGGTAAGTATGAAAAACAAATATTTTCAGACAAAAATCATCAAGTATATTATACCCTAAAATACCTGCTAATATAAAATATACAGAAACATATAAGCTACTCTGCATGGTGACGAAATTCCTCAAAAACGTGTTTAACGCACAAGAATTTATCACACCATACGCGTCGTATGATGGCTTGGCTATCAACGACAAAGATGTACGAATTCTTCTGTGAAGGCAAGAGTGACTGAATTTTCAAATTTATTTGGTGTTTGAACACTGTATTCACTTTTATACCTAGCGTAGGCAAAGACGTCGTAATATTTTGTGTGTATACCTACCTTATACGTAGATAAGTCTTTCTTAAGTAAAAAATACTTCGTACTATGACTGTTAGCATTTGTACTACATAAAAAAATTACATTATCTCCACTTCCGACTTTAACTAAAAAGTATATCTAACAATAAGCTATATAATGTAACAATATCGATATGTATATTACAACCTTCTTTTCTTGGCGGAATTAATTGCTGCTACTTAATCTGCTTAATGTCTCAAAACTTTTGGTCTTACGGTTTGCGAGTTATATGCATAGATAGAGTGAGAAACTTCCAGACTTCAAAAAATAATTCCACACATTCGGAGTGAATATTAGCAGGAAATGAAATTGCATAGTACTATATGTACTCTACACGTTTTCAAAGTTTCATAATTTCTTGAATTTTCGAGTTCGGGATGGTTCCTTGTCAGTTATTTAACAAATAGAAATGTTAGTCGTATTATTGAAAATAAGAGAGATAACTAAGTAGAACACTGAACTAGAAATAAAACTAATGAAACTTGAGGATATGTGGCAAGAATGTATAAAAAATTGAATAAAAAATGAGGAATGTGACAGACATGGTGTTAAGCATATGCATAGGATATTGTAAAAGTGCAATGACTTTGTGGTTATGTGAGAATTGGATATTGAAGCGGAAGGTGGTCGGATCGAGTAAATTTTCATCTCTATGAAAACCAGTAAAGGCATGAAACACGAAAGAGTGCACAAAAGAAATGTACGCTTCAGTGTTAATAATTTAACGACGGTGTAAGTCCTGGAACTGAAAAAAAAACAGCATGCTATGACCCTTGACCTTTTCATTGTGTATTCGTCACCAACTCTTAAACAATTAGCTTCTATCATGCGTCAATAACGTAGGTATTTTATTACAGGGTTAACTTATTTAGTACATGTACTTGTTTTTATTGTTTTCTGTGAGTATTTCTTTGTTAGTTAGATATAAAATAGATATTTGAACTTGGTAGTAAGAAAACTTGAAATGGAAATAGTTTAGAGGTGTATATAAAGATTTACTACTTCTGATTACAGGCTAATGTGTGACTACACCTTAGCAAAGCATTGTCAAAGAGTAGATTTGTTGGAAGAAAATGTATTGAGTGGCCGCCAGGATCACTAGATTTAGATCACTTCCATTAGGGCCAGTAACTATAAAAATAAATGTCAAAAGTTGGAGAAACTGGGAAATCTAGATGGAACAGCTGTTCAAGAAATATCTGCACAATGTCGCCATTGGCCTTCTTTTCAACATCCTTCAACATCCACTTAGGCTGAAAATAGGTAATAAAATATTATTAGTATTATTACTGTTAAGAACATTTGAATTAAAAGTTGTAAAATGGCGGGTGTTAAAAAAGGCTTCTTGAATATTTTGCCCAGTCATCAAAACAAACAAAAAGGTCTTCGTTAACCTTAAAACCAATCATTTCGAAAATACAAAAAATTCTAATATTCATGAATAAAGGTTATTTAGGAAAACGCACATACAAAAATTAATAATTTAATAAGTGATACTTAAAGTAAATATTCGACATGACTGTAAACAAGCTTGATATCTTCGTACAAAAGAATCTCACACTCTTTTGAAGATTCCTGGAGATTGGCGAATTGCCTCACATGCGTCTTATATTCGTCGTTGGATATCCTCTATGTTAGTTGCAGCTGTGGAATAAACCAACGACTTCAAGTAATCCCAAGCAAAGGATATCAGGTGATCTAGATGGTAAAGCAATTGGACTCCACCTTCCTATTCGTCTACCATTAAATATGTCCAGATAAATTTCACCAGTTAACCGATTGCGATACTATCAATCGATCGCTTTATACTGACTCCTTGATTCTACAGCAGCTTGAGGATTTTCGTCCGCCCAAACGTGACTGTTATGAAAATTATTAAATTAGTAAATGCAGCTTCGTCGCTGAATAAAATATGAGCAGCGAAGACCGGATTTTCTGCAAGTTTATGCAACATCATTTCGCAAAACATCCGTCGCGGAACGTAGTCGAGAGCGGCAAGAGCTTGTTCTCGCTGAAGATGATGGGATAGAATGCCGGCTGTTGCTAGCATAAAATCCTCGAACTCAGAGCACTAATACACTAATACCTGGATTTTATCTCTTCTTAAAGTATCCCCTTCTACTGCAGGAGTACAAACAGGTCCTCAAGCACCGTGATAAGCATTCGTGTATCTATTCATGCTTAATACACCTACAACACACGCGAGATACATACGTCATTTCAAATAAATAACGAAAAATAAAAACTAGCAATACACACTTATTTTACATGGGTAACAGGATTAAAAATTTATTATACTTTTTGATGAAAGAAATGTAAAATCCACTCTATCTTTGAAACAACTGGTTGTAGGATCTAGGTTTACCAAGACTTTTACGTTGATCTCGATGAGAAGTATAAGTCAGCGAACTATTCGAAAACCTTTTTTTAACACTTTGTATATTGCAAAAATTCTAGAACCTTTTCTAAATTGAAAAACTTTAAGACTACATGTGGTTGGCTCCGGAGTTTCGTCAAGAAACTCGTTTGCTATGAAAAAAAATATGTATCAATTGCATATAATAACGTTTTTCAAAAGTGAAATTGATAAAAGAAACTAACCTCAAAATTTAGTGTTAATCGCACGCACTCTGGTAACGGGTTACGCAAGAACTAAAGTAATTTCTGAACACTATAACACTCAAATTTGCTTAGAAAATCAATCACTTAAGTACGTCTCACTCGTCGGCGATTTGAACTAAAATTGTCAACTCGTTCCTTTGTTCCCGATAGTATTTGTTAAATATCACGGCCAATTACAACATACATTTCAAACAGACAAAATTTTATACTTTTATAATAATATTTTCAATTAACTCGAATATCCTTTCTTAAAAAAAATATTACCGCCTGTAATATGGCATTCGAGCTCGCGCTCTTTCTATTTTATGTGGACGTTTATTACCGAATTTATTAACGAGTGATATTTAATTTGGGAAATTATTTTAAAGACGCAAAAAAATATTTTTTACATGTTTGTAGAAGGAACCTACATTGAAAACGATGTCAAGAAAATGGGACGAGGGAGCTACTTAGCCATTTCCTCGGAAATACCATTGGCTAGAGATCGATTTGCCGAGGACAGTCTCGCGGCTAGATAAACCGCTGTACGAAACGAAAAAACAAATCACAATGACTTAAACCCGCCTGGTGTTAATAGAGCGGACATTGACTGAATGACACTCCACATGGCACTTGGATAGCGACCTTTCATGTTATACTTTCGTTATTTACTCTTTTGCTCCAAGTAGGGCTAAAATTCAAAAATTTTACACACAATTTTGGCTCGTGAAAAATCTCTGATTTAAAAAGTTTTACAAAAGTTTTGACTAAAGAGGGAAATGGCCCAATTATTAGTTGTGACGGAATAATTGTTGTATATTGTTGAGATGTTTCAGCAAATTATCAATAAAAACCAAATTGAAAGAAAGAATCAGAGTTACAACTAAACAAAACCATCAATTAATGAACATAGTATGTCGAATCTATTTTTATATTTTTTGGTTAATTAATTATCGTAAATAACTTTATTTTCTTAATTAAAATCAAAATTTTAATTTCAACTTCAATAATTTAACAAGGATACTCCATATTTAAAGTAGAAATAAAACTTCTAGTTACGATAGTTAATTAACTTTAAAAAGAAATTTAACACACTGTGAGGAATGATGGTTTTACCGATGTAATTAAATTTAATTAATGGGATAACCGACGGAAGCCACATATACTAACACACCATGTTCATTAGCTAATGGTTTTGTTTGGTTGGTGCTTTGCCAGATGATGTGGAATTCACGAAACCAGTGGCAATATGTTTAATTAAAGGTTTGTAAAATATTTAAACCAGTTTTTTCTTTCCATTCCATCTTCCTCGTCACACAGAGCCGGTATAGGTTATTTATCAATTAAAATTCCAGTCGAAACAGTTGTGCCGGGGTTGGGAATCCATTGAAAATGATCTGAAATATAATAAGCAAGAACGTGTGGTGTTGACAGGTCGAAGAAGTATAGTTTCGCCTATTGTTGTTTTGAATATGAATAAAGGTTTAAAAATGAACAAAGTATCAGCGAGACGAATCTTCAGGCTCCTCATACCAGAAATTCGTCAAGAAAATTTGGATTTGTTAAATTAAAATCGAAAATTTTTGTCTAAATGCGTGAATGCAGTGGATATATAAAGTGTTCCTGCTACAAGGAAAGCGAAAAACGCAGTGTCCATCGAGAAAATAAGATCACAATTGGGTAAACAATAAGACTGATTGGCAGATTTTTCATGTCCATATACAGGATGCTAGTTACTACAGAATTAATATAATTTGGACGTCATTTCCCTAACTGAATTCCACGAGCAATGATGCCACCACTGCTATGCATATGCATAACCGAAGTCTAGCTGCGTCGTATTAGGGAGTGGAAATGTTTATCGATACTTGTAAAGAGTGGTTTGATCACAATGGGAAATTAAACGAGTATAAGCATTTTGTTTGAACAATATCTCTGAATATTGTGTCGTTAAATTATATTCAGAAAGGAACAGCATCATCAGTCGCCCCTGGATTGATTACATGCTGCCTAATGCACAACCATGCATTTCACAAATGGTATACTGCGATACTTTCGACCATTACGTGAAAATAATAACAGTGACTGATTACAATTTATTTTAAAATTTAAAAAGTAGTTGAAACTCAATATGAATTGGTTTATTCTGCAAACAAATATAACATAGATGGAATCAATATTTTATCATCCTAGCTTGCATGTATTTATGAAGATTTCCGTAGTTAATTATTCACTCTTTAATGGCATCTACTATTTATTCACGCATTTGCATAACATATTCAAAATTTAAATGCATTATGAAGCGTTCGCGTATCTGTTGTATGTATTTCTCAGCATAACACAAATTATCGACGTAATATCATTATTTACCATAAAGTGCATCAGAAAATTGCTTGTTAGTACTCTGTAAGCGTCGCGTAAAGGGGGTTGTAGTTTTATTACCTTTATGACAATATACCATAAACCTAAAAGCGATAAAAGACGCGAGCGCCCCAGCGACAAACCTGTATACTGTTTCCCTAAAAACAAAGAGAAGTCTATAAATTTCAGTAATTTCCAATAATTAAATGGAAAAGTGAATATTTCCTTGCTTAAAAGCTCGCAAAATATCGTTCTAAAAATTGATTAAAGTATTTGACCGTGACCGTAACTACTTGAATTCCGACTAAATTTTAAGTTTGAGCGAAGTATGTACATATGTCTACTTAATATACAGTGTATTTTCTTCAATGTTTAGTCTAGGAACCTTGAAAACTAACAGAGTTACAGATACGGTTAAATAAGGAAATATTTGCAGTTTTATGACATGAATTCAAAACACTATTTATTTTTCCAAAAACAATCATATTTCGTATATAAGATCGTCTTTCTACAATTTCCTCAAATGCACATTACAGAGGAAGATTTAAACAGAAAGCTGTAGATAATTCTAGTCTTTATAAGGCAGACTAATCAAGAATTTCGTTACGTCTGCCATACTGAAGCTACGATATAAACTTATGCCTTAAATGGCAATGATAGTTGACTATACGGTCTTACGGTATAACGATTAATGTGATTATTTTAAATGTTAAAAGAATTAGACGGATTTCTCTATTTAATGTAAGAATTAACGGAGCCAGTCTTGATACTAAAGATTTATCATCACGTGAAAGCCCGTATTTAACTTTTTCAATTAAGTTTCTTTTTTGTTAATCTATAATAAAAGAAAGAAAATGGTGTTTTAAATTGGCCCAAAACTGCAAATTTTCTCCATTTCATCATTAGCTTCATTACTTTCCGAGATCGCTGTACTAACCATTAAAAGGAACTCCCCTGGAATGCGAAATAAGTAAACGTGAGACATTTTTCCATGAGACGACTTTGGCTAGCAGATTCACCAACTCGTTCCTGGGGTTGTTCGATGATATTAATTTAATCATGGATAGTAAATAAGGATGTTGCGTCGAAATTGACTAATATATCCCCAGGATCAATGTGAATGTTGGAGATAAATTTCATTAAACGAGCATACATACATGGAAAAGGGTATTCCCCGAGTACTTTTGGAGAATGTTGGCCAGATACTTAGATAAGTAGCAGTCAAGGGAATTTATAGTGCTAGCAATAGGTCTGAGAGGTATGCTTTGCTTGTAAGCCTTGGGAAGATCATACAACCGAGGTGGTTTAGATATACCTAATATTAGACGTTTTTGCGCTTCGGGAGGAAGCTCTGATGATTTTATGAGGGTTCTAATTTCCCTTTCTATCTTGGAAGTGGTCTCTAGATATAGGCGCATAAGACCCGCCACCTAACACCTACATCACTTTGTCAACATATTGATAGTGGTCAAGAACTGCTATAGCGTTGCCTTTATCGACAGAAAGAATGGTAATAGACGAATTAGATTTCAACTTCTTAAGGGCTATTCTCTCGTCTTTATAAATGTTGGGTGTAAGAGGTTTAGTCGATTTAAGACATTTAGCCGTTTCAAAACAAATTCTGTCTGCAGTAACCTTTGGAAGAGTTTTAACAGATGGTTAAACGGACGCTATGGTTTATTCCACTGTTATGGTTTTTGGGGTAACAGAAATTTAGACTTTTTAATAGTATGGATTCCTTATCGTTAGATAATTGGTGTGATTCTGTCGAAGAAACACCAGTCGCCAGGGCTCAAAGTCGGTGTGAGTTCGAGATGAAGCGAGTAAAGTTGTTTGGAAAAGGAATCAAGCTCAAACTGTTTGATTTGCCTACGCAAGACAGACAAGCTAGCTCCTTAAGGAATATTAATATTGTATGTGTGTCAAAAGTAATGTTAATTCTAAGGTAAATTCGTTACTTTTCTAGTAATGACTTGTATGCTTTGAGAGTTACCTTAGTTCAGGAGTACTCATCTCTATCTCTGAGGGAACTAGAACTATTCGGAAATGAGCAGAATCGATTGTTTGTTTAATGAACATTGGCTGTAACGGGAAAGTCATTAAGTTAACCAAAATGAAATAATTTTATTCTCATCTTTGATAGTAGCCAAATGGTTAGTTCTACTGTAATATAAACCCTCATTTTCTGTGAGAAGGTTAGAGTTACCATACATCTCCTGCTAGTTTGCTAAATATTGTATGAAATGATATACGATGTAATAGCTGTAATCTAATTTGCAGTTGTAATTGTAATAACGAAAATAAACAGGAAATAAAACCCGATCGGTATGATTTTCTGATGTTGAATCAAGATTCTCTGACAATTTTACCTATTGCATCAGCCGGAATATCTACTATATACAGTCTAGTCAACCACTTATTTCACGAAAATAATTTTGGATAATATGAGTTGAACTTTGCTTTTGGTATGGAATTATTGAAACTTTCTTTTAACACTTATCTTTAGATGTAATTTAATTAAAAAGTCTCGAGTAAAATCTTGGCCGCTCTGTAACATCGATTCAAAGAATAACAATTTAGGTGCCTAGAAAATGTGTGTGATTTTATCTCATTGAATTCAAGTATTTGTTTATGATGCATGGAATATGATTTTGCGATTTTCGGATAAAAAACAATTTACGACATTTGACTAATCCGCCTTCACATGCATTGTAGGTTAGGATGGTTTACATGGATATATGTGACGATGTTTTAAACAAATTTTCGCCTAAAATTACTAGCGATAGAGATTATTGAAAATAATGAATGAAGCCGCTCTACATTGGCTTTGAAACAGGTGCACAAACAACTTGATAAGTAGATTTGGGCAATTTTGGAAACGCAGCTGTATTTTATTCCATTTAATTAAAAACGGCATTTTCTGTTGCTCAACTTTTTGATCAATGATTGATTAATTGAAAAACAACACACTTATGGCTTAAGTTAGCGAACGATGACGAAGAATGTGCCATATATCGCTGATTTATTGACCACCGCTACAAATTTCAGTGTGAGATGTAAACACGTACAATAATTTAAAAAAAAATCGAATATAGTATAAAAAAGATTATAATGCTTAAACTAACAATCGTTTTTTGTTTACAACTATACAGTGTATAAAACAAAACAAAATTACAAAGTAAGAAACGCCTTAGCAGCCGATAGAGATCAGATGCTCCCTGAACTTGCACTTAGAAGATCTCGCGGAAAAGTCTTAATTTCGCTTGAAATAAAATTCCACACTCTAGCATTCTGGTTCGAGAAAGTTCGCTCGAACTCAAGGCTCCAATGGATATGTGTAGTCAGTGTACCTCTAAAAAGGAGATTCAAAGTATGGACGTACGGAAAGATATTTTATTATAAAGGTACGCGGGTTATCGATTAATAATAATCTTATATCTATTAGGCACGTTTAACCGGTTCAAATCAACTAACAATAAGTTGTATGAAACATGTTCAAATTTGCTTATCCTACAAAAAGTGTTTTAATCTTTTTGTATACGTTGCGCCGAGGAAATTGTGATACAGGAGTCATAGAGCTCACTACAGAAAGAGAAGTGTATCACAAAGATTACGTTTAGTGGCAACTCACAGGACAATTCGATGAGGATAAAGTAATTTGAGACTAGTACCTGACCCTCAAATTCGAATTGAGTATAAAATAGGAATAGATCCAAATAGGTAGGCATGTTTAGCAGTGGCATCAGATATCCTTTTTATCCTCACTCATTCCAATTGGAAAAGAATGATACATTTGCATATCATCGGCATGTATGCGCAATGCACATGTGAATATGGTGATATAGAAAGAAGCCGTGTTTCGCGCAAACAGTACAAGGCCGGGTGTAGATCCCTGGAGTGGTCCGTGTGCAATCGCTCTCAAATCAAGAGCTTATACTACGCAGAATTTTTTGTCGTTGAGAAAGAAAGTGATTCAAACAAAACAAACGTATTGGCACACTGCGCACCATACAAGCTTAATTCATTAATCCGGGACAGCTGTTTCGAGAATACGTCGATCGTTATTTTCAACTGAAGATACTTTTGTGTTGTTTGTCGTACTATCCCACAGTCCTCGCTGTCATTATTAAGTAAGTGATCATGTGAACAGCAGACGATGAAGGACCCATATATTGTAGAATGGTCAAAATAGACTATGTTCGATCGTGTTAATGCCTGCTAAAGCCAAGCAGGAGAATTACTCTTTACTTAGTTGTTTAATCATTCCTTGCTCGACAATTAAGGCAAAGTTAAACTCTTCACAGTTACCATTTAATCTATTACTGGCAAAAATAAATTCCTTACCAAAAGATCAGAAGGAACATCAGGAATGTTATTTATGAAACGAATATTAAGCTCTACAATATGCAAATCACCAGGAATTGGGGCAGTGTGTCTACAAATATTTAAATTTCGAAATGGCCGCTACCCTTCCCAACCAGTACTCGTGCAAAATGTGTAATAATAATTAAAGTGTGCCTTCTTCTCTCGCCCATGTAGTAAAGTTACATACACTCTTCCGGTATAGTAATCCAAATAATTAGATAATTTAGATGTTAAGCGCATTATCTCATAGATTAACAAGCAATCTGATATTGCAAGTAATCCAAGGGAATGGCTTTCTTGTAATTTTAATGGAAGCATACGGAGCATGTGCATCAAGGAAACGAACAATAATTCCGATTAAAAGTTCAAATTTTCCATTAATGCCATGTATATAAAGAGTATCATTAAGAAACGAAGGATTTAAGTCATACAAAAAGTTATTTAAGTTATAATTATGATCAAAGGTAAATCTCTAACCGTTTTATATGCAAACACTCTCGAAAATAAGGATAAATAGAGATGTCGCAACTAAAGGTTAATTTTGGTGCAGCAGTTATTTTATAAGTCGTTTTATGGTAAAACTAGGAAAGGGATGGGACATGTCCATCACTTAGCATAACTTACTTCTAATAGATACGTTTATTGAGTCTATTCATATTGTTTAATTCTTTTGCGTTTTCAAGAGAGATTTGTACTTGAACGTTAAATCGGAATCCAATAACTATGTCGTCCTTGATATTGAAAACTACGTCCCAACATCAGTGGCGCAAACAGCTTTTAGCAAACCTGGTTCTGTAATATAACCAAATTTTGCCGAGAACTTTGGACAAATTAGTCATTTCGCTTTGAAAACACTTAGAGCCATATTAATGGTTCTATTAGTATGTCACTGATATAAGCGCTACATCATATTCCGCGTCTATACATAGTGCGAACTCCGGTATTCATGTAGGTGGAACTTGATTAACCGAGATGTAGAACGGTCAGTACGGCTAGAATGGACACTAAAGACACGATAATATTACCCGGAGGTTATTGTACAACTATTGTTATCACCCGTTGTCTCGGTCTGTATATTACACAAGTGTCACCGGCGAAACAACTAACCCTGCATAAATTATGATGCTATCACTTACCGCATTGAATTTTACATTGTATAAATTTCTATTTTCCGAAACGCTTAACACTTGTAATAACGTGCTAGTACGTTGTTAGTTTACAAGGTAATACACTCCATTAAGTGATTAAGAAAATGTGCAGAGTAAATAGATTCTTGTGAAATTTCATAGACAATACGAAATGTTTGCCACATTTTCTGTATATAACAATTATAATAGGGGCAGTGGCGGTGCGTAACCTTTAGATGAGAAGGGAGCAATTGTAAAGGAGATGATAAAACCTTCTCTTTAACTTACAATAATCTTTGAAAAAAATCAGGAATTGCTGATATATTATTATTAAAAACTATACGCAATACACTGATAGGCATCGCACAAGGATATTTATTTTGTGTGCTCGAACGCTGCCCATTCTTAATTCACTTATATCCTCAAAAGTACCTATAAAAGGTTCTGCGTTTAAAGATATATTTAAATAAAATTACCATCTGACACCAATTCGTTTCCTCCTTAGCTTCGTCACACAATAAATCGGAACTTTTAATTTGATTTGAAAATTCTATTACGCAAACCACAAGCATAAAATTTAAAATTATATCTTGAATTATAATGAATTAAAATTATATTGTGTTGAAAATATCAGCATTATTTAAATGTCGGAGCGTTAGATCCAACTTAGCAGAAAAATCGATTAATTCCCTAGATATTAAACGTTTTAATACACCAACCGATTGGAAACAACTGGAGCGTTGTGCTGAATGCTACACTGCGAAACTCCCACATGCAGAAAGAAAGGATTATTCGAACTAATGTTTTATTGAATTTAAGTTTTCACTAATTTCTCAAAGGCATTGGTTAATTTTTGTTTGTTATTTATTTCAAATGCAGTAAGTTACTTATTTATCGTACCTGAGAATTAGAATTATAATATCACTACTAATGTATTTTAGATGCAACTGAGTAACTACTAACTACAGAACCTATAATATAATGTTGTCACGTTTCATGCTCTCTTTGGACGATTTTTCTTCTTCAACACATCGGATGTGGTGCAACAACTATCAGATAATTTCTTAACCAACTTATTTCGAATTTACAGCCAAAATGTAAATAAAGCACACATAAGCTTTCCTTATTTTAAACATTGAAACATTCCAATACTTGTTGATGACAAAACTCTATATTATTGACTTTCTAATATAGTAGCAACATAAATTTTCATAAAAACTAGTGATTGCAAAAATTAAATAAGACGAACACAGGGGTTAAGGAAAAGTGAGTGACTGGAGATGTTAATTAGGCACGGCATGCACAAACAACTCTACCTATGGTAACTTCTATGTCCAGAGCTTCAACAAAAGAAACAAAAAAGTACGTAATAATAATCAATTTTATTTACAATAACCGACCAAAATAAAATCCTTTACACAAGTTTCACAAAAGTCAGGTTTAAGGGTGTTCAATTACGGAACATTGACAAATTGCCAACTAACTTCACAAAAATCAGTTCAAGACAAATTTTAATGCTCCCCAATTGGAGCACCCGGCTACTCACCCTGAAGCCGCTGCAATAAAGACAGAACTATGAAATTTTTCACGGCTTATAAGCGTACGAGAATATATATCCGTACTTTGAGTGACGTAGCACACGTAGCACAATCTTCTACGTGACGCGTACAAGTAAAAGAGTTTCAAAATACATTGCAGCGCAAATTCCGTAATGATTAAACATGTTTTGCTCAAAATAATCGGTTCTGTCATAGAAAAATTAATTGACAAAAACGAACGCTTAAAAAGTTAATGTGTAATTTAGATACTGATTACAGAAGATAAGGAGAAAACTTTACGTCCTTTTCTGGATTAAACAGTTTTTAAATCGGGCGGAGTTCTATGGTTCGTTACAACACCCACTGAAACCTACTCACGTAGCACCCCACGACTCAGTACCATTTGATCCATCGCAACAAAACAATAGTCAATTGGGAATAGTTATACGTTTCTGCCAGATTGGGTCAAGTAACATACAGTGACCTGCTTACCTTTGCTATTATATCTTTCATTAATGTGTTTATACTAACAGATCTTTAAATACGTGTTGATGATAACGTAGTGATCACAAGAAAGGTTGCATATGCAATAACGCATTAACATTAGCGAGAATTTTGCCATTTCTAATTTCTTATATCGTAGAATAAATACAGCA
Source organism: Oryctes borbonicus (assembly GCA_902654985.2). Classification (NCBI taxonomy): domain Eukaryota; kingdom Metazoa; phylum Arthropoda; class Insecta; order Coleoptera; family Scarabaeidae; genus Oryctes; species Oryctes borbonicus. The sequence continues at coordinate 11,233,831 of LR736859.1, read as the reverse complement.
ACATACTTATTTTGAAAAGCTCCATTAACATATCTCTTATTTTATAAATAACTAAATAATAATAATGATAATAACAATATATGGTCTTTTTTGGAATACGTACAGAAATATGAATAACAAAAATAAATACGTGATATTTGACAGTGGCTTCAAAGTTTCAGGCACCTTGTTGTTTTCGCCATATATGCAAAAGGCAAATGATTGCTGAAGAGATTTAGAGAAGACCTCTAAATCTAATTGTGATGCTAGTACATCCGAGCGAAATTTTATTTTTTTTTAAAGATAAAATCGCAGCTTCCTCCGACACCTCATACTCAACCCGTTTCGACTAATTTAAAAGAAATGTGCTCAAACTTTCGGATTCCATACATAAATCTCAGACATGAATTCTTGGACTTTCTGAATTCTGTACCCCGTGTCGCGATGCAATGCCGCCTGGTAACCGATGGAACAGTAAGTGTAATGTGAAAGTACAAATAATACACTCAACTTAGTTTTAACATTAATATTCAGCGTCTGCCTTCCTCTCCATTTTTTTTATAATGTGAGTATATTCAGAGAGTTCATTGTTTGCTTATCAAAAATATGTATATTGATTTTCTACTAAACGAAAGGTAGGTCAGTCTGTTATTAGCTTTCCGCTTCCAAAAAAGTACGTAATAATACGAGAACTTTTGTTTGTATCTAACGTTGTGTCTCCCTAAAAATATGTGCTCGTACTTCGGACTTCGTAACGAACGAATGAGCAAAATAAAGGGGAAATAATCTATGACGGAGATAGAGCGTATGAATTTCAATATGCGGATCTGATTGGTGCGAAGTACGTCTCGTACACCATGACCGCTGCTCTCCTGTCTATCACCGGAGATCATTTTAACAATCCATCATGGGAAATGGATGGGTCATTATTGTCAACGCTGCTCCTCCGATATCGGCTGATGTAATTTCAGCTTCACTACCAAATTTAGAAAGCCATAAACTGCGATTACATCGTTATAATAGATATTTTCCAATCATTAATTTTCGAACTACTTTGCCTTTAAAAGAGTTCCATTTCAGTGACGTTAACACTACATCGAGAGTACTTTATAATAATAATAAGGAATGTCTTCCCCCTTGCACGTGCGAATATCAATATTGTTCTCGATATGTTCTTCGTGTATTCTCAAGTGCGTGCTATCTATACATGCAAATATTTCTATATAATAAAAATGCGCTCTTCGTTATCTGGAATCCCGAAAACTCTCGTAGCCCGCTCTCTGACGTGTTGAAGGTAGTATTGTTGGTGGGCGACAGGGGGGGACACTACACATTAATTATTTTACCAAGTGTATGGTAACTATCTATACGTGGTGAATTACAACTTATCTAATCATTTAATAGAACGTTTGAAATAAACGTTGCTTAAACTCAGGTGATCCATGACCGAAAATTATTTTGAACTACATAGATGGTGTATCTGTGTGGTTGGTTGTTTAAGTTTGTTATTTTAAATAGGATACCCTGTATATTATTACATGTTTAGATTCATTGTTAAAAAACAGCGAATTTCCATCATCGATACATTAAATTATATATTTTTCAAATCGATTTTCCATCCAAACTTCGGGTTCCGACCATTTAAACTTTATACATCCGAGCTGTTGCCGAATACGTACATACTAACGCCGACGAATATCAAAAGAATGCTGGTATTCACAATTACAGAACACATAACCCGCGATATATCCGCAGCGATGTTTCAAAATCGAATAAATTTTATAATTTTCACATTTACATTGGTATAAGAATGAATTATGCTCTACCTGAAAAATTGACACTAAGCTCCACACTTCAATTTAAAACAAGCCTTAGAAGATTTTTCATTTAATTGACGAGTTCTTCTATTTTATTAGGACTTGCGATACTGACTCTAGGCGTTGACGTTGTCAAAGATTAGTGTGGAAATTGGTAATGTATGTTAGTTAAGCGATAACCCGTTGTGCGTCGATTGTGAAAACAAGTGTTTTTAAACTCTTACCGCTTGTTAATATATCATGTTAAAAATAAATGTGTTTCGGATTTGAACCGCGTCAAGATATTTCGCCTACAAGGAAAGGTGGTAGACACCAGTTAGTACAGCAACTCAACGTGTGAACCACGCCAGAGGTGAAACTAACTGTACGGGAAGCAATTGATCACAGTGGGGCTTCTGCAAGAGAAGAAAAGGTGGTAGGTCAGAGTTTTAACGCCCGAGGCGAAAGTAACTGAGCAGGAAGCAAGCATTTAAGAAAAAAGTGGAACTAATATTAAATTCTAAGCTCTTGTCTTACTTTCGAATCGTCTAGATATAAATATTTGTATCCGTGTTTATTCCGAGATGAACTTACTTTTCTCATCTGTTGCTTGTTTTTTGATATTATCTTGTGTCCTCTGTTAATTTTTCTTTAACATTATTCAAAAAGAAAAATAATTGGCCGATATGAACTCAGCGAAATTGTTTATTATATATTATATATATAACATGTCGTCTCTATAAAGCATGATAAGGTTCTCAATTATCGGCATTTGAGCGACTAAAATCAAGATTTATTATCGATGAAAGTGTAAAATATAAATCTTATTTGCGTCTAAAAGGTGTGATTATTCAAGAAAATGGAGAAAGAGTTTTACAAGCAAGAGTAAGGGCCTCGCATAAAATTCTCCAGATCAGTGAAGGATTAAGATCAAGATGGAAAAGAAGAACAAATTTCATTCATAAAAAATATAGTTACTTTATTACTTTGAGTACAATCATTGTACCAAGTGTTGCTACCGGTAAATCAGAACAATCGTATACAGTTTTGTAGACAAGATCGATCAAATGCTGGTTTTTCTAATAGTATGGTTTGAATGTAAAAACATAATAATATAAAGGATTTTCCATTTAAGAATTACATACCAGGAAAACTAAACATTTTGTATACGATTTTCGACCATAGATCATTTAATTTAACCACTGCAAAACAATGGCAATATGTAATAAAATCGAGCAGGTTGAACTTAGAAACACTTTTGCGAATATAAATCCTTTCAAATGTTCAGAATCTACGTATTATGTCTGTATATATATCTATCTATGACCGTAACTTTACCAATAAAAACCCATATCTAAAAGATTGATGTTTATATACACCGGCATGAAAAACTTCTCGAAGTAATGATATTTTCTAATATCAAAATTTATGTTTCGGAATTCCATAACTAGAGGGAACATAACATTTTATGCCATACTTTTGGAATGGAGTCATGTAAATATCTCTTCGGATATTTAAATTGGTAGTCAACAAACAGATAAAAGAAAACGTGAACACAAGATTCATCCAATTTTCGTGATTTACGCATGCTATTACGAAATCAAGTTAAAACTAATAAACTGACTGTAAGACATAAATTTTTAAGTCACAAACACTTAGTACCTGTTGTTAGTAGTTTCTACCTAAAAGTTTCTTACTACTTACTTACTGCATTTTCGCCAAAATTAAGTTAGTAGGTGAGTAAATGTCTTGTTGCATACTGAAGCGTTTCTGTGTTCAAATTAGAGATTAATATGGTTCAATAAAAAACATAAAAATTACCTTTTCTTTAAGGTTCACAAGAATACGAATTGAAAAAGATTCTATACAATATATTAATTACAATAAACTACGCAAGTTCAGAAACATTTCTAATACCGGTCATCAACTACGAAAGCGCTCATCCTATAGTGCATTAGCATTATTGCTACGCTTGAAATGCATAAAAGTGTTCATGGAAAATGCATCTCTAAAGCACTTCTTCATATATGGAATACGTTCCGTTTGACAAGGAGCGCATCGCATATTGATTTATGGTGGTTTGAATGTTTGAAATGCCGATAACTTATCTTTGACATCATTACTTGGAATTTGGTGTAAGATAGCATTTATAGACGTCCTTTAACAGCGCGCTACGGATTCTCTTTGTGTAGATCTGCAACGGTAAATTTGTTTAATTAAATTTTAATTAACCTCCTGTGGGGCGTACTGTAAAGTTTGCCACTGTCGGGCGCGATGTATCAAAATCAAGTATTTCCCTTTTTGAAGGGTAAAATATTCAGAAGGTAATCGACAATTTTAAGCATTTTAAGATTAAAAAAAAATATTCGAACAATATCTGCTACATGAATGAGGATTTTGTGGACGCTTGGTATTTGTTGCTCTGATTTATATTGCTTAAAAACCTTTTCTTGTGATTTAATAATCGACGAATTGTGTGATCTATTAATGATTGCAATTTAATTTCTTCTGTTATTTCAATATCTGTCGGATAACATTTCTTTTTTGCATATTTTACGTCGTGATGTGTGGTATATATATATTGGTGTTACGAATTTTGGCTTCAGCCTGCATTAATATATAGCTGTTTTATGAAATTATCTATGTATAAAGCTGTTTTTTTTTCTGGAGTAGATGGTGTCGCTCCCATTTTGGGGGGCTGATGAGCCCGTTTCAGTTTTGTACCTTTCTTTGGACAATCAAGTGCTACTTCTTTGACAATTTCTGCATCTTCCTGCACTTCTTAAACTAGACTGCGCAGCAAAAAGATATTTCAGATGCGCTATGTTCAATTAAGAGCAATTCAACTGTCTCTTTTTAGATTTTTCACTCGCTTCTGCAAAGGACTTCTGTGAACGTAGATGTAGATACTGTAGGTTCATGCTTTTCTAAATTTTAAGTTATTGGTTGTTCTAACCAAGTATTATTTTTTACTAAAAGCTTTTGTAGTGTTGGATTACTTTTCGCCCACCTTATCAATAATTTCAAATTAATTCTGTCAGTTCTTGATATAATTCTTCTGGACATTTTTCTTCTCCAACATGCGAAATTATATACCTCAGCAGAGTAGTGCTATGTGGAAATTTATCAGCACTTTCATGCCACACATCGAAAAGCTGACGATCCGTTATAGGTGTCTAGAAAAAAAAAAAATTTTTAATGTTGAGGCAGCTTGTGGCAGCTAATTTTTAGTAAGTACTTTCCGAATATCTATAGGTATTGAAATGAACCCAAAATCAAAACCGAGAATTGTGGAGAATCTATTATGACCTTGCTTTAAGTGAATGAATATATGCTTTTCTGTTTAAAAAGCGACTGCCAATAAAGCTTTATGTTATCAACACCAATAAGTAAGTGTTCATTTAATTAATGAAATTAAAAAACTACATACCTTCGCTTTAATTTTCCATTATACTTACAACACAATTTTAAATCTAATAAAATTGCCTGCAAATACCCTAAGAATTGTCCGGTGACTGTTAATCGCTAACCACCTACATGTAATTTTTGTCTATTTTGCCTAAGTGTTACCAAGAACTAGATAAAGAAAATGAACTAATTCCTACAATTTTCACACCACATTTATCGTTTTTAAGACTGAATATATGTATTTTACATTTTATTTACCTTAAAAAAAATCTTTTGTCTAGTTAGATCAGCAATTTGACCCACTGTGTCATAATGGACAAAAGCAATAAAATGGGAATTGATTTTACTCTATGCAACTATTTATGGATGGATTTCGTCACCAGTTTCCATTTTGCAGTATCGTATCTTGATTTATGTCGGATTGATCGCTGGGTTGTTAACCTTTTTGAAGCTATTGCGGATAACATTGGTCTTTATATCACGCAGGGTTAAAAGTCTCTAATAGTTGTCAAAGATACCTAATAAAAATACAGAAAAAAAAATAGAGAAAACTCGTGTCATAAGCGATTTCGTCGTACTTGTACGTTTGAAAAACTCCCCCTCGGCTTATTTTTTAAATTTAGGATTCATGTAACAAAATGCCATGTTATTGCTTCCAAATTTAGGTACTGTTTACCTGTTCTACAAAACTGTGCCCTAAAAGTATACGCGAAAGTATAAATTACGATAATGTTGTTTAGAAGAGTTTGCAAAAGAGTATGCAAGAACTTCAAGGGACCACCAAATATAGTTTGGACGTTATTTGAATCATGTATTCGATATCGCGGTCGCAAATGTTTCACCAGCGATGAGAAAAAGAACGAGGAAAGGGGGATATTACATCCGACGAGTGTAAAGAAAAGAAAGTATAGATACTTGTAGTATGTGTTATTGTATCTGTAGCATATGTTGTTATAACGCTTAAAGGCAATCCAATTTCATAACAAATGGAAATTGTATTACAGTGTTTTATGTAGAAAAATATTTCAATTTTAGGTAACATAAATTGGCAAACATTTTATGATTTTGGGATGCTTTGCTTATTGCGAAAAGATCTTACACAAAAATAATATCTGGTCTCGTAAAAGTTTAAGAGTAGCTTAAACTTTATTCGCTTGATGAACATTGAATATAAAATGCAATTTCTTAGGTTAGGTATATTTTTTATTTCAATACTCAGGTAGTAATAAATGGTACCATCTTGTACAAACTTATTTTTTATTTGTTATCTATAGTTTTACCTCATTCATATTTAGAATAAAATAATCAGATTTTCGGTTAACCTTTACGATACGGGCGTCCTCATCCCAATCGAACGAGACGCCGTGTCGCGCCGAAAATGCGGATATTGCGAAAGGACAAGTGGCAGCAGCCAGATTTGTGCTTTTTGCTTCATAAGCTCTTTTAACGATACTGGTTGAAAAAAATTGTGTTCTTCTAGTGATAACAATAACTTTTAGTAATAATAATAACTTTTAATAATTGCACTGTGAGGGATAGTATTCAGTGCGTAGGCCAACATATCTGAGAGCGATTATAATTGGCTATCGCAGAGGAGACCCGGGATCCCAGATTACATAATAACACCAAGTTTGGCGAATAAGAGAACCATATTTGAGGTCGAAATACCTTTGGATTCACAAAAGTTTAGTTAAATTCGTCAGTGGTGCTAGTAATCCATATTTCGAAGCGCAAGGCGTATTTATTAACCCAACGGTTTTACCAGCAGAATATATAAAATTATTTCAGTTCAAAATTAGAATTGCTTGCTAATTTTTTAGTTCAAATTCCAAAATGGCATTATCTTTCGTTTACAGTATTCATAGTATCCTAGTGGCAAGTTCAGTCTAGATCAAAACGCTGTTGCAAGTAAAAAAATCCTTTTTTACTTTTTACAGATTTTTTTTTTACAGGCGAGGCATTGTACTACGGCTGTCACGTGTGCAAGATTGAACGATGTGTTGGAAAGCGCTTGAGTGTACTCCATGTAGTCCTACTCTGTCGTCCTGCGATTTCCGTTTCTTCGAACCACTCAAAGAAACTCTGGGAGGTTAACAACAACGATGGAATGGAAGAGTTTGCGTCCAACTGGTTGTTGACACAATCTATTTTTATGATGATGGGAGCTACCGATCCGCTGTGATGTGTACTTTGTTTTTTATTATTGTAAATAAAAATAAGTAAAAGAAATAAAAGACTTGTTTATATTTGATTAACCCACTTAGCTTATGCTTTCAAGATGGTTCCTCTTCTTCATATTCTTTATCCTTCTGCCTTCCGCGGGTGTTGAATTTGGCACTGCGAAATTCATTTTTTCTATCCTTCTTCGAAAACAACTGCATTTCCTTTTGCATTTCACCTCTCATTGTCTTACTTTTCCTATCGCTAAAATTTATGGTGTTCACATTTTGCTGGGCTTTCATTTCCCATGTTTGCCTGAATTTGTTATCTCCAATACCTTTTTACATTATTGTTTTTTTTTTGTTTTCACTGTTGACTCCTTCCTCACCTCTTTCCTGGATTCTACTTTTATCCGATTTGAATTTTCCTGTTACTTTCTTTTTCCTATGTTACCAAGCTTTTACTGGCATATGTAGTATTGGTAGTATTGTACTACTTTTATTTTCTCTTCACTCGATATCCCTTCTTTTTGGTACAGAGAAGAGAAAGAATAATTTTCCCGAACCGCGGACGTTTTTTGTTGTTTCCAGGAATCATAGACTTTCCACGACCATCCCCTGCTCCTGTCTTATACATAAATTTAATTTACCAATTTAAGGCCATAAGGTTTATATTGGATTGGTCAGTTCTTAAAAAACTGTTGTGGGAGAAGGCTATATAAATTTGGTCACTCTAGAAGTTCTAGAGTTAAAAGCAATGCATTTTGCTTTCAAGATATGAATTATATTCGCCGCTAATAAATCTCGGTGAAGTACTTTATATGGAGATCACACATACATTTTTTCGGGGTGTATAGATTTTATGTCATTTACCTACCGACCACTTAATTTACATATGACGATGGATTTTAAATATTTAATATTAAAAATGTCAAGCTTAAGCATAACATCTTTTCTCCTAGTTATCAGGGAAGATATTTTAAATTTCAAAGGGAAAGTGTTCAATACGAGATGTTTGGCTACGAGGATGCTATCGAGATGAAAAATTAATATTGCGTACATGCGATATTTTAGAAGCAGAATGTACTTTAAATATTCATTAGTTCCCAGCATATAAATTTTATCGTGCAATAATCGGTACATCCTCTAATACTTAATTCATCTAAATCGATTCACGTTTTTGGGATACATAATTTTCCAATATATATTCTCGTCAGGATTCGGCTGCTTTTAATGTTCCGACTATGCAACGAAATGAGCAAGACGAAGAAAAATAAAGACGAGCGCAAATTATTTCTCCTTCTAGCTAAGCATACCGCTGCAGGAGGAGGCATACTTTCCGGTACTCGGCTAATATCGCTTTGGTATTCTTACAAGTCCTATTTAAACTTATGAGCCGCTTTTATTTGTATCTTGAAATACGCTCAATAAATGCGGAATACTGTATGTTTTAGCAGTTTCACTTTTTTTTGCTTTCTACCAACCGCTTTTTAATATATCCTATTTCAGATCTTTTTTGCGTTTGCTCTTCTTCTATCTCTACGCATCGGCATATAGTTGCATACTTATCCTCTCCCTTCTTTCGGGGTTCTGAACGACAATAAACAAACTGGCAATATATTTGATGACAGCTCCATCTGGAAAAAGTTTCACAAGGGAAAAAGAAAATATTAATGAGATTCGGGAATGGCAGAGGTTTGGTTCTTTAAATTATGAGCCCAACCTTTGTTAGGTAAAAGGTAGATTTATTGGACGAAATAAGCAACAATAATTTTAGAAAAAGAAGAGCACATAAATAACACGGGGAGGATTTTTATTTCTTAAATGTTGCTCATTTATTACGAAACTGGACAGCAGGAAGTAGAACAAAATGTACCATATTGCATTCATTTATGCCGCAATAGACGGCTTATGTAATTTGCTAAATTTCTCAAAATAATACAATTCATTTACTTAGTTTCTTTTAAAGCAAAAATATAAATCAAGCCAAGTGGATAACTGTTCCCCATTACTACATTTCTTTGTGAACGCTGCATCTGGCAAAATTAATAACTCCTTTTTCCTAATCTGCTTTAAGGATATTATCCAGATACGTATTTTTTAGCGGTTGGAATATAATCTTCTGTTATTGCTGTTTGGGTAATAATATCATTATTCAAATGATTTTCTCTGCTACTTTCTGTAACTTTCTACAGACTTTCTCAAACAACGGATAAATAGTACTTTCCTTCTAATATGACTTCTTGAAATAGACTCTTGATTTTAAATAATCCAACAGACAAAAGTCTAAGATCTCTATCGTCCGACCCATCTTTTTGAAAAAGCTGCAGCAAAATATTAATGAACCTCTATGGCAATATAAGAAGGAATTCTACGGTGCTGAAGCCAAATATTCTGATGGAGATTTTTTTTTAGTGTGCAGAAAACAGCAACCCAAACCTAAAAGGAATCTAAAGAAGTGGTTGGGTTCCTGTCGAATGGATACGGTCCTAAATCTGAAAAACCTAAAGATTTAGCTTGCCCAAAGAGGATTTCCCTTTAACCAAAACCTGTAGTTATGGTAGTGCGGTAAACTGTTTAAACAAAAGGTGGCTTCTTAAAAAAAAAGAAATACTATCTTAACAATTTTTCATTTTGATGAAACACCAAACGCCAACACGAATCTTGGTAATGTTAATGCAACGTGTGTATCAGCGACATTTCAAGTGGTTGGCACTGGTACTATCTCGCTTGCGCTAACAGATGACTTTCCTTAATGAAATGTCTTCGACGAATGGTCTGTAATCTTTTGCTTGCTAATAAGATTGGAAAATTCGGTTGAATGGGTTCTAGTATCCGCACTATAACATCTACAAAGGATTTTTTTTTTCGATTGTCTTTAACTATGGCTTTGATCTTTTTTTTCGTTATCTTCGCGCACAGATGGTAGATACCTGTGTAACGTTGTCAGAAGCGGTAGCTCCCAGTTGGAATTGTATTTATTCCAGAAGTCGTAAAACGGCTTTTTGTCCAGTTGGCGAAGTTGCAACCCACACTCGAGAAACATGAACAGTGATTCCAACATAAATTGCTCTCTTGATGGCACTTTTTCGATTTGTATGCTGTATGCCATTGACATGCTTTGTACAGTCGTATTTGTTCCAGCAGAAGAACGGTTTAACGTATTATTTTAACACCATCATAATATAAATTATTCACCCATATACTTTTTTTACATTTTCAAACGATGGTCGCCTTATGCGCTTCTGTGCGCTCGACACACTATGAATTAAGCAAACGACGTTCAGCTCACTCGCGTGAAGACCCAAAATAAACTAACACAAAATGTGACTTTCTGCTTTGCGCGTGATGCTGGGTACTGGATACGATCCCGATATAGAGACACGCTGGCTCACTCTCTCACTAGGAAAATTTGATCCTAGCGGTTGCCGAACACACGGCGCTTAACTCCCAGTCAGGCGCAGCCCCTCGTACCGCTGGACCATCGAGCCGTTGATGTAGGTAATATTAGCATTACCGAAGTAATGTCAACATTAACGACTTTCGAATATGACCGCAATCTAGTATCGAACAGTAATAAAATCATCAAGTATCGAAGCTTCGAAGTGCAGCACTAATAATAATATCCGCCCGAAAACACAAGATAAACGTTTCTATTTCAGAACAAATAATAGTCGTTAAGAAACCAACAAGATAATAAATAATTGCGACATAGAGAAATATATTGTTATATGTACATATTTTTCTATTTTCTCTCTAGACAAATCTATTTTCCGTTAAAGTGCAACCCTCTATAGATTTTTTAATAAACCCTGAACAATAACTCGCGAACACGAATAAAATAAGCAAATGCGTTATTTTTGTCTTTGTGGATTTAAAGAACGATTGTATCTATTAGCGGCTCAGGAAATTATATATATTTATAGCGTGTTCGGTTTTAAGAGGCAATATATCGTGCACAGGGTTTTTGAAAAATATCTTTCATTCGTGATTGGTAACATTAATTTATTTAACTGCAGTTAACAAAATAATTTATATTTGTAAAACAACAAGAGAAGTAAATAAAACAATATAAAGAAGGGAAAAAATAAAATTTGATGTTTTTCGTAGCTACTGACAGCCAATGTGAGAAGATAAAAAAGAGACATCTAACGTTTCGACAACATTTATGTCATCTTCTTCGGAAACTACAATTCGCAATTAAGAAGAATAAGTGTATTTGCAAATTATTATTTTCTTTAAATTTTGTATATAAATTTCCTTTATTTCTTTTTGTTTATGAGATTAATTAAAAATTGTAATTAAGAAATTGTAGAACTAATCACTTTATATAATTTAATTTTGTAAACGGATATGTATAAATGTTTAGTTGAAAATACATGAAAATAATATTTGTGCGTGTAATTTTATTTTCTAATTGAGAATGGATTTAATTATTGTCAATAGTTAAAAGAGAAGAAAAAATAATTTAATTACTCATCTAGTCCGATCGGTAAACATTTTGTTAAATATGCAACATTTTTTCTCGCTCAAACATTATTTACTTGTTAATTAATTAATGTCAAAGAAAAAACATTATCAAAAAATATATAAATAGGTTTGGTTCTTTTTGAAAAATTTGTAATACAGTGACATAGCCAGTTGCTTCTCTGATGTAGACCGTAGTATTCTCGGAGAATGAAAGCATTGGATATGCACAAATATCTTGACTGGATCACTTTTGAGTACGCTTTGCACGGTTGAATTTCTTACATTTTTCTTCTTTGATATTTTATACTTTTGCAAATAAAAGGCTTTACATTTCCTCGACTACTTCTTAATGGTGTAGGATAACTTCTCATTTCTTAATTTCACCATTTTAGTGTTTGATGATGGCATCTGTAGTATACGCTCACTCACTTTTGAGTTACTACTACAGTTGCTGCCGGATGATGGTACTTTTCGTAATTTACATTTAAAATTTTCTTGTTGATGTTAAAGTAATGGAATCGCTAAGTTTCCTTTTTCGTAGGTTTTCAGTAATGTGTTGGACGTATTACTCGTGGAAGGAAGAGTATCTAGATTTTCTTCTGCTGCTATAATATTTAACAGAAATAAATGATCGTTTAATTTTACTTTATTGCTGCAGTAGAATCCCGATTATTCGAAACATTGCTCTTTAATCGAAATTTCGATGTAAATCGATTTTTAATATGAAGCGGATACAAACGGACGTAGACGGCATTCAATCTACAAACATTCCATTACTTGACTCAATGAAAAGATTCATTTTCTCAAGCTACAATTACAAAATTATTGGTCTTTGTTGCTTCAGAAATCTAGGCGACTTCAGAAGCGTCGCTCTATACAGAGTGTCTCACCTGGAACTGTATTGATAAATAGATAAAATATACATCAGAAAATTCCGAAAACTTGGTAGTATGTAGTTTTAAATAGAACATCCTACAGTGTTGAATCTGTATTTCAATTTTGATAAGACAACTATGTTGCTATTTCTAACCATATGGTTAGAAAATCGGATATTTCAAATATTTGAAATATCTGATTTTTTTTTTGGCAGATGGACAAGTGCATGTAAGGTTTTATAGCTGTGAAGGTGTAACGTGAAAAGTTGAAAATTTGAACTCTTGACCATGCAGTATTACAACGCGAATGGATAAAGCGATATGAGGAGCGTGCGATTCCTTTGCTGCTCGGTAACTACCATACAAAACACAAACTGTCACCAAGCACAGTTAAATGAATAATAAGAATTTTAAAAAGCATGAACGTATACCGTTGATGGCAAAAGAAAACAGGTTCATCAATGCTGGATTGTTTTGTAATGATCATGACTAATTTAGATGTAGATATACAAAGTTGGATGACATTTTAAAATAAATTGTGCTACAATACACATTTTCTGAAATATCTTGAAAAGTATTAATTTCAGATGCGACATTTTGGTTGTATTTTTTTTTAAGAGAAATTCGATAAGATAAATTTTTACACTTTTTACATTTGAAAGTTTAATCGTAATTATCGGACACCTGTATAACGTTTTTGAAAAATTTATTCGGATTATAATACTACCAGCGGCTGTGGGTGAACAGACCGCGTCCAGTGATTCGACTCGCTCGTGTATTGCCGTTGCATAGTACAATGTGCACAGCATGCAAAGAAAATACACGAGCGAGTCGAATCACTGTTAGCGGCCTTCCATTTACGTCATCACCCACCGCCGCTCATTACCACCCTATATTGTCAACAGTTCTGCAAAGATGCAGTTTTCCGCATTACACAGAGCTATAAAAGTTCACATGCACTTGTCCATCTGTGAAAACTTTTAAAAAAATGCAAATATTTGAAATATGTTAAGAAATAGCAACATAGTTGTATGAAACAAACACTACAATTGAATCAGGAATTCAAAAATCTAATAATATGTAGGTGTTCCAATTACAATAACAACAATTTACAGCTACTTCCGGTATAACCGGAAATGTAAAATTACTAACAAAATTTTTGGTTCAGTAGTACATACAGGTTATTGCATATTGCAAAGTTATTCAATGTATTGTATACCGTTGCATATATCGATCGATGCAGTTCCCGGTCAGACAGCATGTATGCTTAAGTACTAATGAAAGACATTAAAAGAATGCCCGGTCTATCTAATTTCGATAAAGTTTAATTACTCCAGATGAAACAATATCCGTATAATCGCGATTCGGACTTACACAATTTTCTCATTGTACTTACCTACTTCGCTGTAACTGCGGTTTTACTTAATAATTTACGTTTATTATTTATTGGAATGTCTGTTGGCTTAAAATGTTTTTCGCAGATTAATTTGTGTCTTAATTTATCGATATCCATATTACAATATTAATATTGCCACAATTTCGTATCCATTCTTTCGCTCTATTCCCATCTTTCACAAGAAATTTAAAAAAACTTATATTCTTATCTTTTTTATTATTTTTGAAGCAATTTACATAAACGCACATATGATTCGCGGTAGTCATCTTTCTGGAGTTGCTATATTAAACTCGATCGATGTTACTGCTACGCTAGCTCAAGAGAAACTGAACGAGCTCGTTTTTATGGGGTTCGAGATTATCGGTTCCCATTCGACTTGATGCGCCATCTACATGGCGAACGCAATTTTGGTTCCGCTTATACTTATACGGTTGCGTCCCTTTACAATTCCTTCACTCAACGATAAACCTGTATTCTTTGTTTTCGATTCGTAGCACGTATAACAGCAAAACCTAAGGCGTTGCATATGTCAGCTATCCCATTTACGATATTTTTGTCTCTTGCATACTTAATGATCCATCATGCAGTAGAATGGTCGGATACTATCGTTCTACAAAATAAATCCTGACATTATAAGGTGGAACAATGTCTTCTGGTATGTTATCCTATTTCTCATTGGCTTTTAGACGGCGATGCATACAAATTAGCAAAGTGCGCTGTTCATATAGAACCCTTGCTCAAAACGTGATTGATCATCCCTTACGTGTACGAGCGAAACGTGATGACAAAGACGTACAGCTGCTGAAGTCGCCTTGATGAGTAGTTCTTAATATTACCACGTAGAAGAATAAAACTTGGTTTACATTATCGTGCAGAGCGGCGCCTCTACATCATTGCTTCCTTTCGCTAGATATAAATCAGAATAATTGAAAAATTTCAGTACGCACAATACGATGCTTGAAATTAAGCAATATTGTCCAGTGTACAATTTATGCTTCGAAGCTCAAGATAACAGATATGTAGATTATGAAGAATTAGAGTCGCATTTATCATTAAAAATGAGTAAATTGATTATAGCGTTTTTAGTTGTGCTGTATGATCCAACCGATGTTTTCCAAATATTAATTATCTGCAATTTACAAGAACCGAATAATTGGTTTTAAATAAATGAAAATGGTCAGCTGGGCTTACAGTTCTGCTAAAGGTTTCTTCGTTGTTGAACTGAAGAAATGGTTAACTATCAATTAGAAACAATTATAACCATTGAAACAATTGAATAAATTTGTAATATATATATGTTCGAGATGTGGCATATAATCTCTTTGAGCAATCGGATCGCCGGACAACGGTGTGTTTGAGAAGTGATACGCGCAATACTGTCAAACCATTCCTCTCGAGGATTATTAACGTCGCGGCGGGTGTTCCTAATAGATTGGTATTGGGACCAGCAATATTCTTAATTTTCGTAAACGATCTTGTCGCTAGTATACGACACTGTTCGCGAACGATACGAGTTGCGTGGTAAAGGATCGTATTTCGGGCGTTTAACGTTCTATTGGGGACATTGTTTTCGATATGGTACATCAATAGTGACGCAAAAAAACCTAAATAAGGTAGCTAATATTTCTTTACTAACTAAGGGTATCTGCAGTTGCAAACTGCTATAAGAGCAATTTCAGTATAAAGGTTTATGCAGTATATTCGCCTAAAAGCGCGGTACTGTAGAGTAAAATCCCGATTATCGAAGGTAGTAACGTGATCGAAACTTCACTCAGATAATTGTCATTTGTTTTTTATATTTCCTAATACTGTGAAGAAGAATCTCTTTAAACAGTTCGTGATAAAACAGTAATGAAGCTGTCACAACGTTTGCTTGGCATTCATTCGCTCCTGTTTATTCTGAGTTCCCGGAAATTAGTACGTTTCGTAGTATTTCGGATAATTCCGAATCTCAGATTAAGAACATAGTATCATACTTCGAATCTTATTTATTTACCTACCTCTTTTAACTTTCAATCGATACCATAATCTCAAAAATATAATCGCTGACGGTGTTTCACATCCGAGAAGAACCTTTTTCTTTATAAATAAAACAAATAAAATGTATGAATTCATTTGATCGTATCTGCCTTTAAGCGTAATGGTTTTAATAATTATAGAAAGCATAAAATTAGAAAAGGCAGACAATTTCAATATTGATTTCTGGAAGGCAGCAGAACGTTGAGTCTTATTTGCCAGTCCAATCACGCTCCGATGAAATATTTGTGACCAGCCTATATATATCCATCTATTTATTTACTATTGACAAATATTTTGGAACGAAAATTGCATCACGTAGATATTGTTCAGCGCGCCCGAACGAAACAGCAGTATAGAGCACCGATTGGTTGTTTCATTATATTATGGACGGAACTGCAGATTTTTGGAAACATTCATGTCCATCTCCTTTCTTATATTTTTCTAGAGACTCTACTGAAGAAAAATGTTAGAAAAAAAAGCAATTAAATGATTTAATAATATTGTTTGTACTAATTGTTATAGAAAATGCAGCAACCTGGACATTTGCTTTCCATACATTTGTGTCTATACAGTCCCTTTAATAGAACATATCAATTCAATAATTTTAATAATAATAATGTAAATTTATTTCGCGTAACATCACAACAGATACCAAACCAACGCAATACGTCACAGATATATTGAATCAAAAAGCACCTGATTTTGGAAAATTTCAAGATTGTTAAGTTGTTTTATCTTGGCGGGCTACTTATTATACAACTTGCATGCCGTGAAGTTCAAATGCGATAAAAGCAGATAATTCACATTTCTTGTGTTGTGTAAATGCGCTTCTGCAGGATGGTATGGTTAAATTGCAAAGCATGTTAATAGTCAAAAAAAATAATGCTAAGATAGTTTAGCTTCCTCATGGTATTGATGGAATAATTCACGGCAAACGCAATAAAAGGAGAGAGAGAAAAATACACTAACACACGGACATGTTTCTGCCTACCCGGCGTCATCAGCGTGGTTTCGAGAGTACTTTTCATATCTCTGCATCTGTCATCTCAGTGCATACGATCCATTAATTTAATAATCGATTAATTTATTAATACTTCACTTTCACTCTTACAACTAGCACAATAGCTTTAGTCTTGCTAAAATCTATTTGTAACGACCCATATATATCTGTACATAAATCAAATTTACAACATTTCAATTAAACTAACTTTAATTTAAATTAATATGTATCAGTTTTGCATATTAAGTATTACAAACGGATTTGTCCGTGCGCTGGCTTGAATAAAATAGATAAACGTTGTGCACTGTGCTATCCACTAGTACTATATTTCAGATAATCGTTACTCGTGCAAAAAAAACCTTTAACATTATATCGCTGAACAAAATTATGAGAGATGCAAGTATTTGTCAAGCTTGAATCCGCATCACAAATTTTGTTTGAAAGCGTTTCCATAACAATAACGGTTAACAGAAAATAATAAATTGCGCACATACGTTTAATGGTAAATAATAAATTATATTCTATTAATATTTTTTAAAGTGCACTTTGTTACTTCCCTACACTTTTAATGTACGTGATTTGTTTTTAAAACCAGTTAGAAGTAACCGTTTTTGTTTTGGTTTAAAAACAAATACTATACCGATAAACAATACCACGGATAAAGCTTGCCGCACACTTGCTCATCACAGCACAGCGCGGCGCGTCACGTTAGAATTAAAACAATCCAAATGAATGGACCACCGTCCACTATTCCAGCACGGCACTGCCTATGGCGTTCGTAAACGGGCGGATTCTTTGTGGCCGGTCACCAGTGGCAAACAACGGAACGTGTCGACCTTACTGTAACTTGCAAATCATCAGAACTACTGCTAATAAAGATGGTGAATCCATCACTGCTAAATGTTAGGTAAAAAAATCTGAGTTCACTGCTCTTCGAGTCACGCGTAATGCGAAACTGTGTTCGCAGCAATCGACATTTTATACAGAAAAATTGAGTTAAACTCCAAATGCTAAGACAAATACAGTATTTAATCTTTAAAACATAAACTATATTTGATATAAATGGTAACAGATAGACATTGTGAAAAAAATACATATATTAAAAGTAGTAACATCTATAATAAACAACAAATTTAATTTCCAGCTTTACACATTTTACATGCGTGTAAGCTACATCAAGATCAATATACAGAAACATCTTACCACGTTGCTATCACAAATTATAATAAAATAATAAATAAAATTGGAGAGAATCAAGACTTCATTGATTCACCTCTGTCACCTTCAAGGTAGTTTTACTGTGTGTATGAACACCGATACTAGCGTCTCTGACATGAGAGGAACGTTCAATGATATTAAATTCATTCTGATCATTGATCAACTCAATTTAAGTCTTCGTTCACAGTTTCCATCACATACTGTTGATGTTTTCTTTGATCATTTATTTACAATCTGTAATAAAAAACGTAATTGTATTAAAACTTTAGATACCCCCAAATTCAATAACTTACGTTTAAACATAAACTTTGACTCGTTTTATAATAACAATCGGCATCGGATGTACTGAATTTAATTTCTGTTGGTGGAAAGTTTGGTATTCCTATGAAAAGATCAAATGTTTCTGTGGAATAAAGTCTGTGTAGATACCCGTAGATATATATTACGTGCTAAGACCACCAATGTGCTCCTAACTGCTTTCTAAAAGTTGAACAAAGGTCAGCTATAAACGCATTTTTCTCACTATCTTGTCTATTATAATAGCATTTGCGATTTGCATCTGCGATTGTTTTCTTTTTCTATAGGACCTCCTACATATCGTCTTTCTAGTTACTTATCCAAAACTTTCTTCGCTTGCTTTTCCAATAAAACCATATTAGCAGACTTCGTCCTTATCTCTTTAGACGTTTTAGCCCGTTTCACAAACATACCTCCTGACCTAGCTTCGACTATCTTGATGGATTCCTCAACTTTTACTTTAGCAATAAATTTTACGAACAATTCGCTAAAAAGAATAACCCCGTCAGCTCCACAGCTTACTCCTTCATGAACCACCACTCTTCTATAAATAAATTAATGATTTCGTCAATGCTGTCCCTTCCGTATTCTATACATATTTCTATAATCCAAAGTGACTTTGTGTGAGTGTGAGGCGGTCGGTTTCGTATTACATAAAACATCTTCAGGCAAGAATTTAAATAAAGGTGTTAAAGTTGTCAAAAAGGACTAAATAAAACATTCAGTTGAGTTTCTGTAAATGCTTCAACTTCACCACGCCTTAAGTCGAAATTTTGCAATAAATACTAGTCAAAACTGTAAAAATAAGACGTATATATCAGACTACACAAACACATTAAAAACGATCGAAGTTAATTCACTTCTATTTCAATCACCCTTTTAGGCAAAAACTAAACGCTCTCAAAGCAATGAAAAACGGAGCCTTAAAGATATCAGGTCCGCAATTTCATTACAATAATTTGAAGTCAATTTCGTAAATAATGGTTAACCTCTAGGTTTGGTTTGCTAGATCTTATACAACAGCAACTGCGTCAATTCAATTGATTTTAAAAAGAGCATCTCCAATTCCTAAGATAAAGTACTACAAATTTCTATTTATTCTATCCGCAACATAGTTGTTTTAAAGGTTTAGCACTCACTCTGGTTAAGTTTTCTAAATGTAAAGACCTCATACCATTGCTTCTGAAATCTGACGTGGTATATTCTATTTCCTTCTCTAAAATAGATCAAGACAATACACTACTATTTTGTGTGGTTCTTTTGGAGCCCACAGAAGGGGTAGGACCAATGAAATTTGTTGCTTCTCTGGCCAGCTTATCTGCCTCTTCGTTTCATTCGATCCCTTGGGGGTTTGGAACCCACTGCGAGGTAACGTGATTTTTGCATCCCGGTTGCCTTAAATTGTGTACACATTTGCGCATCAAAACAGATTCATATCTGTAGGCATTAATAACCTTTAGTTGCCTGGCTGTCACTGGATATGTTTATACTTCTGCTCCTCATAAGGCTGATCAAAATTGCATTGCATGTGCATGATGATTTATCTTGGGATCTCAACGCTTTTGAGATGCCCTCTAAGATCCCCAGGCTGTAGTAGAGTGAGGGCACTCCAGATAGCTTGCTTCTGAATGCTAATATGAAGCAGTGTTAATCCCAGCAAGACTTTCAGCGCTACTGTGTGGTAGACAAGTCTCTGAATTTATTGAAGCTGCTGTTGTACAGTTTTCTGGGTTCTTTTTGGCCATCAAACCAAATAGGCGTAGATGGTCATGGTCTGACTATTGCTGTGTATGACCAAAAGGTCCTGTAAGTTGGACATGTAGGAGTTCCATGTTAGTTCTTTGTCTAGCCAAATAAATGTGGAAAATTAGCGCTGACTGACCACAGCAATATGTCCGGGCATCGTTTTAATATTGATGAAGAGTCTGAGTTTAGAACAGTTTACATGGAAAGGCTTCATTGATGTAATAAAAAACGCTGTTGGCAATGCATTGTAGCGTTATAGTTCGCAACTTCGAAGTTAGTTGTCATTAGCGCCACGTATACACCACGCATAGTGAGTTTAGTATGTCCACTCGTTCAAAGTTAAGATTTTTCTTGGAGCTGTGACCTTGTTTTCGGAAGTTTCAACAGTAACAATCAATATAATTTTAGGCGTATCGGTGTAATTTCATAACCTCATCATTGTTCGCGAGATAGTCGTCATATTTGTCAGTAAAATTTAATCCAAATTTCACTGTTTCAGTTGCGACCCTGCTCGCCTGCATTATGCTACTTCTAAAAATAAAAGTTTCCGTTTGTTTTTCATCATCAATATAATTTTGGGAAAGTAAAATTATCAAAATTTGCTATGGTCAAAAACATAGAACATGTGAGTGAGGTGATACCAATTGAATTTCGGGCATTGAGTCAAATCGTTAATCAGCTAACACGTATTTGGTTGTGTGTTCAATTTCAAGGTGTTTGTTATTTGCAATCTACTTGTATTTCGAAGTTCGGGTCACGTGTAGTGATTAGGAAAGGTTGTTTCAGTGAGGTTACTTCTCCTTTTAAATTTCTAATACTCGTTTGAAGGTTCATTTATCGTTATCCATTTGAATTAAAATTGCCCAACTAGTGTTCTTGAAACATTCCCGAATTCACAAACGCGAAATCTAATCAATTAGTTTGGTAAACTCAACTATGTCTAGATTATCTGCTCGCACTTAACATTACAAATTTGGCGACCAATTTATTGGCGTGTAATATTAACTTTTCATTGTTGCACTGCAAAAATTTTTTTTAATAAAATCGGCCGCTTAAAAGATAATAAACGAAACCACGAGAAAGTAAATTAAGTATTAGCAGCTGAAAAAATTCCTCTGAATGAAAAAAGTCTTTTGTCTTAAAAGACTAATTATTTGCCGAGGGACGGCGAAACCATCCAAAAATTAATTGTTAGTAGGATCAGGGCGCCAACCTCGAAATAAAGCCGCAAAAAGGCAGCACTTAATAAAGACTGGAATGAAACGTTAAAGGAGGAACACAAACGTCATTTTACCTGAGAATTTCTCGACCCTTTTCACTCAGCTTTTAATATTAATTCAGATTTCGCTTCGTTTGTAATATAGGCGAATTAAAGCATATGGCAAGGAAGAAAGTTAATTATTTATTTGAATAAGTTCAGTGCGCTATTCTTTTGGAGAATCGAATTATGCTGCGTTTCGTAATGTATGTTACATCGATAATCAGTTAAAATGCGGAGAAAAATTTCGTAATTGAAAACAATTCTTTCAACAGATACTATCAACCTATTGTACAAATTATTAATGTCAAAGTTCGGAAAGCTGCGTTTATATTGTATGTTCAAAAGTGTTGTTTTATTTTCATAACTAATAACAAATTTGTCAAGGCCCACAATTGTGCACCCTTTCCTTACTATAAAAATGTTTCCATCGCAATTTAAAAAAGAAATTCCAATTTCAACTTTCTGATTTCCCAAATCCAATATTCTTGGCCTTACTTTATCAACAGTAACTTACAATAGCCGACAATTTTCTTTTTTTTTTGCAAAAATTGGTGTAAAGTTCCTACAGTCCAACTGAAGGCATAACCAAAACCAAATTTTTCCACCACGTCTTTAGAGTTATAATCATACTCCGCGAGTAGATAAATGATAAATCACGTACTCGAATACTGTGGCACTGGAACACTGAAACACTTCACTATTAACCTCTACCACAAACACTTTCACTGACACTGAACATACGTTTCGATAGCTAAGCTATCATCTTCAGCAGCAATATTGAACTAACTAACTAAGTCATTGTTTTTTAAATTTACAAAAACAAAAACAATTTAATGAATTCAGATTCAGAATCGTTAAGTTCCAGCCTTTTTTCTTTGTTAACGGTAGCGTGACCACGATCAGTCAACCGTAACAATATTTTATATAAATAGGTTAGTTCTTGGCTTAGTTAGTTGGTTCAGTATTGCTGCTGAAAATGATAGCTTAGCTATCGAAACGTACGTTCAGTGTCAGTGAAAGTGTTTGTGGTAGAGGGTAATAGTGAAGTGTTTAGATAAATGATAGTTGTATTTACAAATTTTGTTAAACAGAAAACAGAAGAAATAGATAAGTGCAAAAATCTTAACATAACAAATACTAGAATAGTCTAAAAAGTTTTCTGTATTCATTGTAACAACAATAAAAAGCGCATCCACATCCATTATTACTTTTGGATCAATCAGTAAATATAATCAAACTTTGATAGTGCAGTCTTAGGATAGGTGTACAAAGCTACACGTCGTGATCTTGTTGGCCAATGTACGGAGGGAAAACAATGTTTAACGGTTTTATGTACTGAAAATATGTGATTACTAGATTTGAAGGTTTATATAAACGACGATCAAGTTCAGCTGTGTAGCAAAAAACATCACACACCACAAGCTACCTTTTTTTTTTTGCCAGTAACGTGCAGTCAAGTCTAATAGACTTAGCTGGTTAATCCTTTGGAAAACGATGACTATATTAGCCGTCTTAAGTTTCAGCACATATCTGATTGCTATCATATATCTGCGCAGTACCAAAGGAGATTCGTCAGTTTCAACTTGTAAAGCATAAATCGGGGTAGATCTCATAGCCACCAAACATACACGTAAAGCCTTTTTCTGCAAAATGTCAATCCTATGTAAATTTGTTGCATTACTAGTGGAATATAACGTGCATCCATAATCAAAAATGGATCTAATACGAGCTTTGTAAACATTCGTGGCAATACAGCATTCTGCACCCCATCTAACTTTCGCAATTATACGTAGAATGTTTAGGGCTTTTTCCCCTTTCTGGACTACTTGGTTAATATGAGCGGTCCATTTAAGTTTATAATCCATTATAAGTCCTAGATACTTAATATGTTGACATATAGGAAAAATATGACCATCAAGCCTGATATTGAAAATAGTAACCTTTCTTGACCTAGAAAAGAAAATCACGTTCGTTTTGTTTAAAGAAGGTTCGAATTCATTCCTTTTTAACCAATATTTGATTGACTTCATTGTGTTCGACAAATCTTTAGTAAGTTTTTCGACATGTTTATTTATCAAATATCAATAAACTTGTAGTAACCTCGTAATAATCCATGTAACAATAATCTTGGACCAACTTTTGTGTTGGTACTAGCTCTGACAAAGACCTTAATGTCTCGAAATAGGTCTACAATTCTACGTGCCGGTTGAAGAGATAATCCAATTATAGCCAACTTATCTTCTAACATATTAAAATTGACAGTGCTATAGGCATTTTGAATATCTAAGAATATATTCCCAACAGCTGCATTCTGTGTAAGGGAAATTTGTACATCTGTTACAAGGTGTGTCAAAGCATCAATTGTATATCTGAATTTTGTAAAGCCATATTGACACTCGAGCAAAATGTTGTTAATGTCCAACCACAATTTAATCTGCATTTAATCATGCGTTCATAGATTTTCCTTGTTTGGTTTCAACGCAGATACTACAACTTATTTAAGAACATCTACTTTCTCGTTATTAATAGACAGAGTCAAGTAAAATATCTTTATGGAATTTAGGCAAAAACGCCAAAAGATTATACGGGATATCTAAGTAGGATCTTCACCATTAATAGAACAGTTTGACTATCATACTTCGAACTCCTTTAGTAAGTAAATGTTGACTTTTTTCTTATCCCAAGACAATTCTGTCACCAAGAATTTGATTTTTTTTAAGAAAATATGCAGTTTTCTTTGCTCAAGTAGAAACATTTCAAAAATTGATGATTACTTTTACACATAGCGAGAAGTTATCGGTCCCACTTTTTGTCAAAGATGGCATTTTATAATTAAAGATTCGCCTGTGCTTAATAATATTTAGCAAATTATAAATAATTTACGTTAGCAGCTAACAGCTAACAGGAGCTACTGGTTTAATAGCCTTCCATTATGTGTAGAAATACCATTACTGGTCATAAATAAGTCTAATATGTACTCCCACATTCTAATCATATTTATTTTAGTCAGGTCAATATAATAAAGCACATTACTTTAAACATTCCATGGTGAGTCTGCGCGAGGTACTCGTAATCGGGGAAAATAAAAGAGCATAATGCATTGCTTAGATTATTTTTTTAACAAATAAAAATAATATGAAGTAATAACAATACATAAATAATTTTTTGCAGTATTAACTTTGAATTCTTAACAAAACTTTATGATGCCATCTTTGCTTAAACTTATAACTATTACTTTATACGTGGTGAGATTAAATGGCGAGAGGAATAATTTGAAGTTCCTACTCTATACGTAAGATTTTTGTCGAACTATGCTTGGGATCTTAAATCAGGCAGTAGTGATTTCGTCAATGAATAGAATCATAGAAAGGAAACATAATAAGGATATAAAATAAATAAATACGTAACCGTCGTTTTTATTTCTTTATTGTTCTCTCTCAGAACTAACCTGGAAATTTGTCACCCTCTGCGAAGATATCGGGAATTGGCGGGGAAAATTGGGGCACCTAGTAGCAGTGAGTGATTAAAGGTCTGGGATAAATCATCGGTCGGAAAATGTTGATAGGATCGGAAAGTACCTCGCAGCAGGAACGTTTCGTAATAAGATACAAAATAAATTCGCATTAATCGGAAATCGGTTGTTAACAGGTAGTTCGTACTTATAAACATTAAATTAAATAATAATGACTTTCTAAATGATTCATTACGTAAAATGAAAAGAGGTTCTAAGACGATTTCGCTTACTATCTCAAGGTAGAAAAATTGCGTTTGGAATCGGAAAAAATAAATGTAACAATGATCTTCAGGTAGGTTTCCTATATGAATTGTACGTGTAGTGATGGGGGTGATTTGATTAGTTGGATAGCGTCAAGTTTAACGGTCGTTCTGTTGATATTTCTACCTAGCTATCTTTCTTGTCAGACTTTCTACGATTAATTACAGTAGTCAATATTTACATTTTTATATACTTATTTTTCAACGCGGATTCTAAGCATATAGTCGTGTTAAGTTATTAATTTTAACGAAATTGAAACTTATAAGACACAATTTTGTGGTTTAGTTGGAACATTTGGTCTTGGAGTAGCGATTACAAGTAATACGATAGTTAACCCATGTATAGGAAATGTTATTATACAGTCTAATATTATTTTAGCACCTTTATTACCAATTATAAGCTTTCTGATCATATGGGGGTTGGTATTGCTCTTGTGTGTAAACCACCCATTCTTCAACAACAGATCACGCGTTGTGTGCAGCCTGTCACTCAGCGTGGCTTATTTTTATTTAAGGACTTCCGCAGTAATATTAACTGGAGTTGTTCAGACGACACGTCAACTAATGTAAACACTAAGCCTCTTTGCATTGTATTACAAACACCATTAATTTTGCTTCCCCAAAGTATTTCAAAACACATACGTGAAAGAACGGTATTTCTTGGTTCCACGATTCTTTAAGGACAATGAGAGACACGCTGCAGCGAAGCAGATTCCGATATTTACTTCAAGGCTATTATATAAACATTTTCTTAATGAATATCGTCAAGCTCTCAGAAGTGCTAAACTTACTGCAAATGTAAACTATATTTCACGTTCAAGTAACCCTATGATAGCTACGTGGAATGTTATTAAAGGTCAATGTGCTAACATAAAAGTTGTTAACTCTAATATCTCAGTGAATGAATTTAATTTATATTTCTCTGATATTGGACAGAATATTATACACCGCTCAAAACAATTAGAGGATATTTACAAAAATAATAATAAAATAAATAAATAATATAAGACACGCAAATATTTTTATATTGCAACTATAACGTTTTTAAACAAGAAACAGATTACATTGACAAGTTTCAACTTGTACAGCGCTTCAGTACGAACCGCCACAGCTTGAGGGTATACAAGCGCGTATCCGAGCGATCTCGACTACGGTTAGATTTTACCATTTTCCGTATCATAGCAAATTTTTAACCGTAATTACGGGTAATAACGAAAAAGCAACGTGATTTGACTCATGCACAGGGTTGGTGAGCGATAAGTCAATTGGAAAGTGAACGGAGACGGCAAGCTGTTGCTGAAGTTTTTGCAGTTTCGCGTTTGTGGAATCGGCTTTTAGAAACTGGAGATGTTCAGAGAAGACGAGGACAAGGACGCCCAGCATCTACAACACCAAGAGATGATCGATACCTAAACAGTATTTGCACGTAGAAACCGCACCCATAACGCAACGCAGCTTAGAAGTGAGCTTACCGCTGCTACGGTAAGAGTAGTATCAACTCAAACAATAAGAAATCGTCTTCACAACGTTGGCATGTATGCTCGAAGATCCCTAGTATGCGTTCTACTAACTGCTCTTCATAAAAGGTCGCGAAGAATATGGGCTGAGCAACATAAAAATTGGAATCACAATGACGGGGCACAAGTATTGTTTTGTGACGAATCCAGATTTGCCTTAAATCCACATGATAGGCGTATTGTAATTTAGCGTGAACCTGCAATATGTAATCAGCCACAATTTGTTCAAGAAAGGCCGCAATATGAAGGTGGGTGTGCAATGGTAAAGGCCAGGATAAGCGCAGGAGGTCATACAGACCTTTATGTGATACAGAATGCCAACCTGACTCCTCAGAGGTATCTGGATGAAATTTTCAGACCCATTGTTCTTCCGTACGCTGGCGCTATGAGTGAAAGATTCATTTTAATGCTCGATGCTCGTCCACATCGGGCAAACATCGTGAACAACTGGATTGAACAATTGGGAATCAATAGAATGGACTGGCCAGCAAATTCTCCTGATGGTAATCCTATCGAACATGCTTAGGATGCTTTAGGAAGACATGTTGCAGCAAGAAATACGTCACCGCGTACAATTCTCGAACTTCAAAATGCTCTGATAGAGGAATGGAATAATCTTCCACAAGAATTTTTTGATGTCCTGATTCGATCAATGCCGATGAGATGTCAAACCTTTATTGCCGTTTGTGGAGATCGTACACATTATTAACAATGGATTTTTATCAGTAGAACTTCTTATAAAGTCTCACAATTGTGTATTCATTTAATGATATTTATTCACTCTAGTGCCTTAGTAGCTTTATAATGTACATAAACAAGTTCAAACTTGTCAATGCATTCGGTTTCTTATTTAAAAACGTTGTAGTTAAATATAAAAATATTTGCGAGATGCTACATTCATTATTTATTTATTTTATTACAATTTTTCCAAATATTCCCTAATTGTTTTGAGCAGTGTAGATTCACTATCAAAACCTCAAAAAGTCACATGTTTTATTTAAATAAATGTGAGTGTGACGTGCATTACTCTTTTACTTTTGAAGAACTATCTTTCATCGAGGTAAGGGATATAATTTACATCTTAAAAGATTCTCGCTGTAAAAATGTTTACGATATTAATTCGTAAATGTTAAAAGCTATTCTGAATGTAGTTATTGTTCCACTTGCTAAACTGCTCAACTTGTGTCTGTCGCATTGCATATTCCCTAATGTATTAAAGAAATCATTGGTGATTCCTTTACATAGAAAGAGCTCATTTTATACTTTAGACAACTTTAGGCCTATAGCGTTGGTGCCATTGTTTAGTAAGATATTTGAAAAAACCCTAATGTCAAGAATTATTAAATATCTTGATGGACTAAATGTATTCGATAAATGTTGGTAGGGTTTCCGGAAGTTATTGTCAACTTGCTATGAATAACCTGATTTCAGCTATTCAGCGCAGAAGTTACCGAGTCACATAAAGATGCGATCCTGCTTGCTAGATTCGATGGATTTTAATTTGAAAACGAACTTTACTAGAAAGAATATATCTCGCAGACTGTAAAAAGAGATATAAGCGAGACAAAAACTCTACGTTTGATATCAGATATTACTGAAATATGTACAATAGCGTTGAGTTAGATAATGAAAAGAGACAGTGGAGTTTTCGTTTGATTAGTAGCTTCACCCTTACATGATAGATTACCCACGCGAATATTCAAGGCGGGTTAAAAAAGATCTACAACACATTGTTCTTTCTTTCTGTTCGCCTTCGTTATTCTTAACGTCGTCATCTCGGCAGTTTCTATCTGGTTTAGCGCACACAACTCGGAAAAAACGCGCGAGTAGTCATGTAATTTATCACCTACTATGTCAGTGTATACTATACAGAGAGAAATCCTATACTTTCACTATGAACTGGTAGAAGTAGGGCAACTAATCTACCCAGATTTAAACAGCATTAAAGGCAATGCGCGTTTCTTCTTTTGAAATTACCTATTAAAAGATTACCGGATTTTGTTAGATCTATGTACACACATGAAGATGTATTCTTAGTTGAGTGAGTTGCGTACCATTATTTTGAAATGAAATGAATCTGTACGCGTATATCATTTGAAACTGGCTTACACTTAACTACGTCTTTGGACGGAAGCGGCGCTATTCGAATGAAGTATATGAACTACTTATGTGAATAGGTAATATTCAATATCTCTAACCCCTTCGGACTCGGCGTACATGTATATGTACATCATTTCACTTCTATTTTTCTACGAAATTCAAACCAAAGTGTTATATCAGACCCAATGTACATAATAAAACACTCTTATTTGTTTATATAATCAAGCTACTAGATCTATGAATTAGTTGAGGGTGAAACCATTTCGTTGACCGTTACGGATAGCTGTTGTACTTTGTGGTTGAATTTGAGGTAAGTCCAATTTTTTAGTGTCATTTTGTTTCTGTTCGTATTTTTCTAGTTTGATGTGTAGTGCAGTAGTTTATAAGCCGGTAACGAAGAAGAAGATGAATTAGTTGAGTCTGAAATTTTACCCTTTCGAATAGGGTCTGGTATATTAAAGAAAAATATAGAAGAAAGAATAGGGAACCATCTTGAAGAAGATGTTACCATGCAAGAACATATGGAAAAAGAAAAGAAAATATACTGATCAAAAAAAAGAAGGAAATCAAACCAATTCATGTCCCGATCTACCGCAAAAATTCGATTGACTTGCAAAAGTCACAGGGTAATCCTTAAACAAAAGCTTTTATGTCGTCGGTTGTCCAAAAACCTGTACATTCGGATTCAATACATATAAGACCAATTCACACTCGGTTCTACGGCCGAAATATGGTTGACTTGCGAAGGGTCCCGGAGGTGGCTTATTTACAATCCTTAATTAAATACAAGTTAATTAATATCGTTGGCCATCCAAGAACTACTACATTCAGATTCGACAGACACAACACCAATGCACATGTTTTACCAGCGAAATACGGTTGATATGCAAAGGATCCTAGGGGCAGTTTATCTACCATTTTCACACAACATAATTCACATCGTTAATAGTCTAAGAATCATCATATTCAGGTTCAACACGTATCACAAAAATTCGGTTCACTTAGGGTGGTTTACCTACTTTCTGTATTATTAAAACAAGTAAAATAGTACGAGACTCTTATTAACCAATTTTAAATATATATTTGACTAGTTTAAGTAAACAATTTTTATCCTAAAATCACGCCCTTTAAATAGTACTTTGCGTAAATAATTTGGCTATTTGATAGTCTCTAATAGGATTAATCAAGCCAAGCAATTTTAGGTAAGAGGGAACTGTTGAACAGGTTATTTTCGTGAAAATTTGGAACCGAAGGTACAGTGTTTCAATATAGAAGTTCATACACTTCTCGATTTTGGCATTATTTGTGTTTAAATACTTTATACAGTTGTTCTTGAAATCTGCTCCATAATGAAGGTAGCATCTCCTTCCAGATTTGTTTGTGGTAATCAACATTTAACTGATCATCTTATCAACTCCTTAGAATGACGAGCAAGGATCACTAAACACGACATGCAATTTATATATTTCCTTAAAAAAAAAAGAAATGCTAATACATTCGAGTGTAAATTTTTCGAAGCTAAATTACATATTTGTCTCTTTTCAGGCATGGTATTATCTTCAAAAAATACCTGATGTTTTGTGTTGAATACCAAATATTGCTAAATTCAAACACTAGAAAAGTTTTCTTTTAATAGCGCCATATCTTTTTCTGGTACTAGTACTGCTTGGTTACTTTGAATTTTGAACTATTAGCTTTATTAATTTTAGGCCCAATTAGCTACTTGTAATCAAAGGCTAATCTGCACCTGATTAGATTTACATTACATCTAAATGATGCTAATACAGTCAATTTCCATGATTTCCGTTAGTGGTACATAATGGCTGTGGAATAGGTACCGTAATAAGTACTGAAATTTGTTTAAACAGAACACATCAGAAAATGCCTAGAAACAATAACCAAAAAATATAATGCTAAGATAGCTTAGCTTCCTCATGGTATTGATGGATCGCTAGCGATCTCGTGTTTAGCAGTCAGAGAACTGCTCGAGAGATGGTTCGGGGAACAGTACCCGGTTTATGTTATGGAATTTGTTTATTTAAAAAGAAAAGGATTATTAAAGCTAAGCAGATCATGAACAAAATGTCACACTTGTGTTCTTACTAAGGTAAAAGCTATCATCCTGCTTCCAATTTCAAGCCAATACCTAAACAGATATAAAAATGTACTTGTCATCTTAGATCGTTTCCCGGGATTATCGTTTTCTGGGCTTTGGTTTATTTAATTAAACGCCAGGGACAGGGAGTGGGAGATCCAGGGCTATACAAGCCGTTAAAGAAATCAGAAACAAGATCGCTGTGAGGTAGACTCTTGCACCACACTTGGGTGAACGTTTAGGCCCGCTAGGCCTAGTAGGATTAATCGCGTTACAATAAATGACGCGATTAACGGAGGCGCAGATACTACTTGGCAATCAAATCCAGCACGCACGACCTGTTCATTACGTTCTTTATGCGAAGTGACCTATGATTATAAAAGTGAAAAATATTTCTATTTGTATTAGCTAATATGTTTGCGTATTATGCACGCTTAAATTGGATAAGAATGTCACATACCTGTTCTTTGGCAGGAAGTGTTGAAAGCGCTCAGAAAGGCAATTAAATAGCTAACCGTTAGTAGTACTGCTCGCATAGTGAATTAAGAAATTTCAGAAGTGCATTGCTTAAACGAATCTGTAAGGTATTATGTAAATATGCTTAATATTACAAGATTCATTTGGTATGCATATAATTATAATTTGTAACCTAATATTTCTAGAAAGCATATTTGCTACCTGTTCTTTCTAAGCAGATCTCTTAATAGATAAGATTCCCATACTTAAACTATGTTAACTGATTTTTAAGATATTTTCAGTAAATTAATATTGTCAGCCTTCTTTATACGCTATTTTTTCCCTGTAACAACTGGGTTATCAGTAGCTGAGCGTTCTAAATCTTTGATTTCGAATTACTCATTGTCAAGCAGCAACCTGAAAATGGTGAAGTGATGAACGATGTTAAAAATGTAGCAAGAAAACCGTAGAAAATTGATATTAAACTCTAGAACAACTGTTCAGATTTATCCCGATTCATTTTTTTATGCAAGATTATGGCTGACGATGAATAATAAAAAAATCATAGGCAGCGAAATTTGAATATTATCTTAAAATTAGAAGAATTAACTTAGACTTCTTTGGTGGCGCTTTAACGTATTAGTTTACAAATTGCTAAAAAATAGATGGAACTATATCAATGCTAAACGCCGAATTCTATGTCCAAGACGTCGTAGTCAACCGCATAAGGTCTATTACGGACAGCGGTAAGTCCCCATCATCCTTTCATTGCACAGCAATGTTAGACCACACGTCCAAGTTGTTGTTAAGTTTGGAAGTTTTGCCCACATTCAGGGCATCCACCAAATTTCGCTCTATCAGTCCTTTTTTTGTTCCGATTCCTCACACATTATTTAGCGGATTGCCACTTCAAAACTTTCGAAGAGGTCGATAAATGCATTACAGACTTCGCCGACTTGTCGCTATTCTACCGACAAAGTGATTCGTCCTTTTTTTTGAAGATCCTTGAATAAAGTGTAATTTAACTTGATAACAAATAAATACTAATTTTCACTGAAACATTTTACATTTAGCTAGTTGTAATGTATAGGAAATATAAAATATTAAGCTTAACATATTGCATGCAAATAGATAGTAACAACGGTAATTAAAAGATATTGCGTTTATTTAATACTACTACACTATTTCCTAATTCATGTAAGTAGCTTCTGCTATTGTTTATCCATTTTATGAACATTTATTCTTTTATGATGAGTGAGCTGATATATTATTTTTCTTATTGGCTTCAATTAAGATCTCTTGCCATCTTCTAAATCAAATTAGTTATAATTAAAAATAGAATGCATTTTTCGTAGATTTTATCACAATTTTCATATAGATGGAGTATGTTAAATTACAGAGTTCGCCAAATTGTGATAATTATATAGCAAAAAGAAATATTGTCGCCAATATCGTATATTGTATATTACTGTATATCTTTCACATATATTTAACATAAAATATTAGATTTAAGAGAAGTATGTGTATTGCAATTACTTTCGGGAATGCAACTAAATTTATTTTAAGAAATTTCAAGACAGTTTAGACAAGTTCGTAACAACTAAACAAATCCAATTTTAGGTTGAATAGATTTTTTTTGTAGAAACAGTGACAGCCCAGCGGGGTACAGAAACCCGCTCATTATAACTTCAGGAGTATTTTATTTTATGTATTAAATGGCTCGCGGCAAGTGTTATGTGGTTAACGGCTCGTCGTAGAGGGTTAGGTCCATTAATTATTTTTCAACATACGAATGGAGACTCGAGATTGTATCGGACGCACCTAATCTATCGCCCACATTGGTAGGGCTCAAATGAAAGAATGCCGGCTTTTAAAATTGCTTGGATATCAAAGCATTTTATAACATGCACACGAAAAGCACTGATTTCGTAAAATCAGATGAAGTGGAGTTGTGATGAACTTTACAAGAATGCTCCTCATATAACCAATAAATAAAAATTTGCGTATTGCCTTCTAATTTTATGCAGGAACTTACTCAACCCTACCCTTGCATGAAAGTCCAATTAACTACAGTGGAATAATTTACAAGAAGTTGGACAAATAATACCAGGAGCTAAAATGTTATTTTAAATTGTATTAAAACTTTTATGGCATTAAATATATTGTAATGTTACAAAATAACAACAACGATGTTAGTTGCCATCAGCGCCAGATTCACTTCTCATCTTGGCATGTCAACCTAGAATATAGAAAATTAATATATAAGTCCAGCCAACGACAATCGTGGGTAAGACATATTAACTAATTTTATCTGTCATTTTACTTTCATCACGTTAATGTCTAAAATTTCTACAGCAAGTTCTAGTGCATACGTTAGTTGTATAGAAGTTTTCTTTGTCAATTAAAAGTCTTTCGGTCCGTTAATAGTACATTTTCAATGGGTGAAAATTATCATAGGTGTCTATGAAATAAAACAATTGCCAACGCATTTGAACAATGATGAAAAACAACGCCAATTTTATTTGTGATTGCATGTCTAACTGTCATCCAGGCAAGTTGTACGTAGCGTATCCTCCAAGTTAAATAGTCTTAAGTTAATATTTCAATTAATTCAGTCAAAGTCAAAGTTTTTAATAAGTGTGTTCAGTAATCTATTGAAAAGAAGAAGTTCGAAGAAGGACATAAACCTGGTGTTTATGTAATAGAAAGTCACGAGATTTGAAATTAGTAGTTATTTTCATTTCTACATCTTGACACGTCTTTTTTCATCTGCCGAAAGAATGTCTAGGGACACTCCCGGATTCACGACCCGCGATTTTTGAAGAAAAATTTTTAAATTTCCTAAAATTTTCCAAATTTCACATTGGCAAAACATTACAATATACTAGTTCCATAAGATTGCCAAAAGATATTTCTTTACTAAACTCAGTTTTTTAATTCGGAGGAGTGTTTTTAAATTGAAGCGCTAAAAAATAGGCTTGTTATTGGTCAGTTTTCGGCAAAAATCACATTAGCGAAATTTGATAAATTGCCGGCCATATTGATACGGCTGATTGACGTGTAGATCATGTATTTTTCCGAATTAATTTTTCTCCTTAAATTTGCGTTGTAATAATAAAAGTTCTTCTGAGAACTAATCGGCTGACATATTTTCCGTGTAAAATATTTTCACGGTGTTTTTCGTGGATATGGAGGAAGTAGCAACTACTTCTGGAACTCAAATATCCCCGCCGAGAAGGCAAAAATTTCTAAGCTTCGGATATCTATCTTTGATGGAAACGCGGAACATATTGAATTTATTCAAAAAACTTCGGACTGATGGTTGTGGGGTTCCACAATGAGAAATATTGCTATTGTCGCAACAATATCAACCATAATAGGTTAGTGGTATAATACATTATCATCATTACGCATATTACCTATAATGTTATCTTATTTTTAGAAGTAGCGCAGTCTACTATCTATCGTACCATAAAAGAATACAAGGAGAAAGAACAAGTTACCCCGCCTAAGCAAACTCCTGCAAAACATTCTTTTATTGCTGATTACGATGAAACTGTCACGAATTCTATAAGACAATTAATTCATGTTTTTTTTTATATAAAAATGAACTTCTTACATTTTATAAAGTGCTGAGTAAAGTAAAACAGCGTAATGATTTGCCACAGATGAGCCGTTGAACATTGTACAAATTTATGAAAATGCTAAACTTCAGATTAGTGCAGATGTTCTAATTAATACGCAACAAATTTTGGATATAGATACTCAAATTTATATTTTACATACTTTCATATGTTAGAATAAGTATAATTATTGTTGCAGGTACATGAAGAGAGTTCGAAAAAGTGTTTTGATAGAACGTGATGATATGATCAGGTGGAGAAGAAGGTATTTGATTAAAATAAAAGATTATCGCCGTCAAAATCGACCAGTTTATTATTTAGACGAAACATAACTAAACGAAGGTCATACCAAACAAAAAGTTTGGGTAGATGATAATACAAAAAGTCGACGGCAACCGTTTAATGAAGAATTGACTACAAGCGTACGTAATCCAGCAGGAAAACGAAGATGTTGCACATAGGATTTGAGGCTGATTTTATGGAAAATGGCTTATTACTTTCCGAATGTAAAAGATAACCGTTTATCATGAAGAAGTAAATGCCGAGGTGTTTGAAAGATGGTTTCATCAAATATTGACAGTGCTACCAGAGAATGCTGTTATTGTTGTGGATAATGTTACATATCATAGTCGTAAAATTGAAAAAATTCCCGCAACAACATTTAGAAAAGTCGATATGCAGGCTTGGTTGAAATCAAAAGATATCGACTACGATGAAGAGATGGTACGATCTGAACTTCCTCATTTAATTTGCCTTAATAAAGACCAATATAGATAGATGAGATAGCCAGAAGTTGCAACAAAACTGTGTTGAGGTTACCATCTTATCACTCCGAACTCAACGCAATTGAGTTGGTGTCGCCTCAAATAAAAAAATGAAGTGACTACTAACTAAGAATACCTCATGCAAATTAGCAGATGTAAGGGTACTTTTACTACAGACAATCCAGAATATCACTGCGGACAATCGGAAAAAATGTGTAGAACATATGATTAAAGAAGAAAGAAAAATGTGTGAGTTAGGTGGATTAATCGATGATATAATCCAATTTATTATATCAGTGGGTAAAGATAGTAGTTCAAGTGAAATGGAAAGTGATAGTGAATAATTATTTTAGAAGGTAATGTGATGTATTAACATCAACATGTATTTAAGGCCAAGTTATTGTTTGATATGTATACGCTATATTTAATATTAACTACTAACTCGTTGTTCGCTTGTAAATAATCATATAAAAATAAGAATTATAGTAGAATAGAGCAACATTCAGAAACTTCCATTAAAAAAGGAACCATATATAAAGTTGAAACTTAGTATGGATATGTATTTGATCAATAAATGTTATTCTGCAGTGTTGTCTATATTTAGTTGATGAATTATTTATTTTTGTAATGAATATGTAATTAATTACAACTTATATAAAGTCCTAGCTAGTTTTAAAACTACCGCCAGAAAGTAGCTTTGAAAAATTCCATTGTATAAACGCGTATTTTCATTTTAGTCCTCCGAATTAAAAAATAGAGTATAGTATGATTTTATAGTATGATGAATTTT
The DNA here is from genome assembly GCA_902654985.2 of Oryctes borbonicus. NCBI lineage: Eukaryota > Metazoa > Arthropoda > Insecta > Coleoptera > Scarabaeidae > Oryctes > Oryctes borbonicus. Next base: position 11,197,088 of record LR736859.1, on the reverse strand, counting down.
ACCCTATCATCAGTTTAATGCAAAGTTAAATTTTCCCACAAATGTGTCATTTGCGAAATGCTTATGCCGGTCGTTAGGAAATGTTGTATAACTTACTCTTTACTTTTACATTTAATTTTTACTATACCGGGTGATATTGAAAAAAACTACAATACTTAGTATCGCGCGATAGAGGACCATAAGATAATAAAAGAAGATTTTATACTGTAATATCCATAAGGCTTTTATTTTCAAAATGCGGGATCTCAAAAGTTTTTTAGAAAATTTTAATTCTTTTAAATTTCTTTGATTGTGAAGAGATAATTGCACAAAAATTAGTCTTATTCAATTTCGAGTATTATTAGAATATTTATCATATTTTTAACGCGTTGAAAAGCGCTTACCTGTAATTGGCTATGAAATTATGGTACATATAAAATAATTTATTCAAGATTGTTGTGTTCCTGATTATGTTTTTGTTTCATTCATTCATACTGTTGTTTGCGTTTTTTTTAATTGCTTCCAAAAATGGTTCTCTACACTTTTGAAGAATACAGGATCATAATTATGTTATCGCGAAGCTCGTATTGTTGGAAACGAAGAAGACTTTTTTGCAAATAGTAGAAAATAGTTCGAGAATAAACACCAGAAAAACAAGTTCAACAAAATCTTTAACCTTGTTCACTGATGCAGCAGGTTTCGAAGTGACATAATATACACTGTTGGAGAGATGAAAACTCTCATCAAACCGTAATACGGAATAATGGAATCACCAGAATCGGTTTTCTATTAACGCGTGGCCAGGTATAATCGACAATTACCTAATTGGTGCATTGTGACGGATAGGCAAACTCTATCGACATTTTTTTGCAAAAAGAACTGAACACTTTGTTAGAAAATGTTCCATTGGATATTATTCAAAGAATGTACTACATCCATGACGGCGCGCCAGCTCACTTTTCTCGAAAAGTAGTAGAATTTTTGCAAGGATGATTTGGAAGTAAGTGAATTAGTCGTGGGGGACCTATATCCTGACCAGCTCGTACTCTCGATCTCAGTACTCTCAACCTTCCATTTTGGGGGTTATGAAAAATAAAGTATACGCTGTAGAACTAAATAATGAACAATTATGGAACAGAATTATAGAATTTGGTGAGAGATTCCACAATAATTCAGACATACATCAAAGATGCCGTCAATCATTAACACAGAGATTGGAAAAGGGCATACAAGAATATCATATATTTTTTAAAATGCAAGCATTGTTCTTCTTTGATATGTTATGTTATCATGTTTAAAACTTATGTCCGATCAAGGAGTGATTTTTTGTCATGAGATATTGAAGAGAAACAGATTTTCTCAGAAAAAAACAATTCAAACGGCATAATTAAAGAAATATTGAGCTGTAACTTCTTATAGATGCATGTAGAAGTAAAGATTTCTGACTTATTAAATAGTAGCCTTATCTCCAATTTACTCTTCTTGTTAGTATATAACGAACATCAATTGTTTTAAAACACATCAACCTCCTTTAAGCAGCAGTGTACCCGTCTTTCTTCGGTAACTATAGCATTCCAGTTTTCAATTTGCCGGATGTGCTATACTCCCTTTATTCTGTCCTTTTTATATTCATATCAGATTAGAATCTCATTTACACACACGTCTCAACGGGCATATGCATTTGGTTTGTGCGTAAGGGTCGATTTATATCCATTTATCTGCTTCACCGTCCCGGATTTCCAATAAAATAAATCTTAGGAAGTAGATAATGCACACAATGAGTTTCCGATAGCGTTAATAAATTAGAAACGAAAACAAAACAAGTGGATAAGCTACAAAATATAAAAGAGATGCTATTGGAATACAAAACAAAGTCGGGAAAGAGAAAACATATTAGCTGTGTGTGCCGGCGATCTAAAAAAGTACATTATCGGGAAGCCTAAATAATAGTATTTAACAACAAATAGCCTGTAAGGCAGACAAGGAAATCAATAGCCATCGATAGTTCTCCCCATATTGTATCTGACGAACGCGTGTTTACACAACAAAGATAATCGAATTGATTTCATTCTTTTGGTAACTTTTCATTAGCAAACGTAAAGCAGGGTTTATAATCAAGCGACGCATACTGTTGGATATGCTATATTGTACATTTAACGTGCTTTATCAATAATGTATTAACCATTCATTCACTGAGAACTGGAATTAGACATAGTTGAGAACATACAATATTTATGTGGGCGAAAAGACAAACAAACAGCGTGAGCAGTAATAAATTATAATTGCACGTTTAAATAAAAAAAAAATGCTGTGTGTGTATTCAGTTGGGCTAGAAATAAATTATTAGTAGATTCTAACTATCTTGCCAACTAACTTACCAATAACGTTGCAAAGGCAAACTTTTTTGTAATAATAAATAAGCAATAAAACTTAAAGGTTTATATGAGCTGAGAATAAAATGGAGGCTATGAAGAATTGTTAACCAAATGAGATTTTGAAAACCGAATCAGCGTTTTTATAGCAAAATAAACATTGATATCATTTTATTAAATTATAAATGGTAGAATAGCTTTCTCATGGTATGGATAGAATCTTTTACGGCAACAGCAACGCAAGGAAAGAAAAACGCACTACCCACGACAAGTTTCTGCCTACTGGCGTTATCAGCGTGGTTCCGAGAGTGCATTCCCTCCATCTTATACCGCTGCTTGTTTCACAGTTAATACCACAACATTTGAAACGATGGGCCAGACATCTCTTTGCGCCTTCTAGTGCCATAAAACACATGCCTAGCGTTTGAAAAGCAACATAAACCGGATGCTGGTCCCCAAGCCATCTCTTGAGCAGTTTTTGGACTGCTTTAAACGAAGAGGCGTGCACAGGTTTATATGTAGCCAATTATCCTACTAAGTATAATGAATCGTTGAACCAACCATAAAAGTAGGAAACCTGTGCAAATATAAGGCATAATTTCGCATGGAGTTAACATCGATATCTCAGCTGTGACTTTAGAATATATAGCGGAAGGTAAGAGTAGCACTGGAGGATCGACGAACTGTCATTGTTCAATGGCATATTACAGTGTGTTTGCCTCAAGTTCTCTAAGCGAAACACGTCCAAGAGGAAAGATCAACTTACGCAGAGATAATGCACATGCACACACTGCTGCTCGAGCGATGGAGTATTTGAATGCCCAAAACACCTAACACCTGATGGTTACTTTCTATTTCCATATATAAAGAATAAGTAGCAGAGTTTCATATCGACTGGAGAAGCAGGTGACTTATTCAAAAACGAAATAAATAATATAACGCGCGATGATTGAAGATGTTTCGAAGATTGGCTTTTACGGAAGCAAAAATACATTGACTATGGTGCGGAATACTTTGAAAAATTATAAATAAATGTGTTTTGTCATTAAATAGTGTAGGATTTTGTTAGGCTCAGCGGAAAGAGAACAGTCCTCGTATAACAGGCATAAAACCGCCTCTGTATATAGCAATTCATCATAGTAACACACGAAATCTTGATATGTAACTTACGCAGACTTACTGAATTTAGTACATGCATTTCCGTTTTTATGTCGAAATACTGTTGTACGTTCTCTGTATATTATGCCAATTACTATTTCATTAAACTATAACTATAACTATAAATCTTCAACCAGTTATTCTTTACTTTCTTCCAACCTCAGGGGATTTTTCTCGGGCCTTATTGAAAGCACGGGTATGTTTGGTATGTCTAACTTCCATTTCTTCTTGGAGGATATATTTACTATTTACTACAAGTACGAATTTTTGTATATGTATTCGGTGCATTTCTTTCAATTTACGTCTACTGTTTTGAAACTGTTAGAAAATGCAAAGGAATAATAAGGAATTCAGTTGTGGAATAAAATGGATCACAATTAAACAAGAAAACATCATGATGCCGTAGCTACACAACAAACACTTAAAAAACATATTTTTTGCGTAAACTAATTAATTTAAAATCAAATTTTTAACAGAAATGTAGTTCGTACAATTTAAAAATTTATTAGTTCACTACAGAATTGACAAAATTTCATTTTGTTTTTATTATTATGTAACCAATTGTATGTTCTGAAGAAAGCAATAAATTTAATGCGGAAACGTAAAAAAAAATTATTGAAGTTTTATTCGATTAAGCCGATACTACCAAGAATTTTCTGTATAAAAATTTATTTGGAAGTATGTACGATGTATCTTTTTCAAATTCAATGCGAAACGAAGCTCGATAATTCTTCGGTGGATTATTAGAGTGAAGCAGCGTATGTGTACAGAGACCACTGTCTACCAACTTATCCTAGCCTGCGTTTAGTCGAAGGAAATTTTTGTAGTATTCGGTGCGTTATTTCGAATGATACAACCTAAATAAAAATAGAATGACAATCTAGCGCTCTCGAGCATTCATTCATGCTCGTCGAGATTCGTTGAAACATAATTTTACCGTACTTCACGAGGCTTTCTTACTCACACCGCATATAAAGAAAACATAGGCAGTAGATTATCTATTTCTATTTCTTCAAATCATTATGTAGGATTGATCTAATATCCTCAAGAAATTCTACAATTAAATAGATTTAAAAAAAAAACGAAATAAATAACAACATACACTAAATTAAGAAAGAAACTTCACGTTATGTATCCCAAGTATATTGTGTCGGGTAGTTTCGGTTGCATAAACCTTCGAAGAATTCACTGAACTTCGTTTCGAAAAAGATGGTGTATTCGTAGACCATTTGCAGTTATATTTTATAAGTAACGTCACTGTTAACGCAGTTCCATTACGGAAACCTTCCTGCCACAATCTTCACACGCAGTTCTAGTTGTGTTTTGTATTTTGTACGCTTACATATCTCTTTTTTACTACTTATTGTAAACACATTCGAAAACGCGAAAGAGACCCGACGAAATCCTGAATGACGTAAAATCGAATCTCAAAGAAGATATTTTTACCTTTATGTCATTCTCAAGACCATCAAAAAAGAGACGCGTCTCGCCTTTTGTGTGGAAAACGAAACAAATTTAAGGAATATACAATAACACATACGACGTGGAAGAGGATACAGAAGATGATGGTATTCTTCAGAGAACTATTGCATTTAGATACCCTGTTTCGAATAATAAAGTTCTCTGCATGTATTCCTCGGGTTTTCGTTCTGACACGATTCCGTCGCATACATTTCAAAAGTATATCTGGCGAACACGGTTCTCATATTGAATTGGGTAGTACCAGAACTTTCGTTCGTTTACCGCCGGGCACATACGTCGCGTTCAAAAGTGAATTTGTTGCACGTCTTTACTGTTGTATAGAATTTTCAGTTGGCTACGATCGTCTTTGCAAAAATCTAGACGATCTCTTTTACGTACATTATATTTCTACTATGTCGAGCAGTAAAGCTTCGATTGAAACGCTTGTGTTATTAAAAATTTTAAGTAAATTATTTTTACAAAGGAACGCGATTGACTCTGTGTGAGGTCGTCTTAATGATAAAAATGAAATAGGACCCACAAATTATTTATTAAAATATAAATTGGGACCGGTTTCGTGATAAATCACATCAGGCCAGAACTACATCGGCTGAAATTATGTCACTAAGTTAGAATTATTTCAATTGTACTATATGGTTTTTAAGAAAATTCCTCCACAACACAAATTTAAAACAATTAATAAATAAAATAGAAAACAGTCTCAACTGATGTAGTTCTGGCCTAATGCTGTGATTTATTACGGAACCGGCTGCAATTTGTACTTTATAAGGAAGAGACCCTCTTTCACTTTTATCAATTGTTTTTGTATTTAGTTGTACTTATTTTTATCTGCCCTCATTAATTTCTTAGTACAAAAAGATGCAAACAATAGTGGCCATGTTGCTTGAGGAACATGTGAATTGTTGGACTTATTACCAAATGCAGACAGACAAGTACACGTTGCAAACATACGCTACTCATTACGAGCAAAACTAAGTAGTTTACTGTCGCAGTGATGCTACTAAACACACAAACCGCTAAACTCGTACACATCTGGTGTTTGGTTATCGTTCTCGTATTCAAGTGGGTATCTATATCACGATCTACATTAACGTTTTCCTTCTATCGAGACGTATGCCAATGGAATGTAACTAGTTTACGCTCAGCTTGCGTAAAGGACATTTTCGAGTTAGTATACAGTTGGTAAAGGCTTTACTCTTGATTAGTTGAAATATCCTTCTAAAATCCATGTGTGTGTGCACATATATACCTACATACTTCTAATTCCACTACCATGTATAGGTATACCTGGAGATAATTTACTTTTACCAGGGTAGCGTCTTAAGTTTTTACAAAATACCACCAGGCTATTGAAGTTTGACGTTACTATCTTCCTAAAATTTAATCTAAATCAGCCAAGCACTTTCTTTATACCGAGCGTTAAAAAAAAATCTGTGAAAAAGTGAAAAGTTTCACGTAAAGGTTTTTGCTGAATGATTCATTGCGATTTTAGTAAAGGTGTAACACTGCCTTGAATCAGTTCATTCAACTGTTGGTAACAAGGCACCATCAGAAAAGATAGCTTACAACTGCTTCGCAGAATTTCGTCGTAGTTGTGCATTCGTCAGTGATGAGTTTTGGTAAAGATCGATCAAAATCGGCTTTTATTCCAAAGAACATCGGTGTTGTGCACAACATGTGGCACACGGAAGGTGACCGTGAGATGAACGAATCCTTAGGCAACAGTACATTAGATTGTGCTTGAACATTTAGATGTGAAAAAGATCTCTTACCGATGGATTCCTCATAATTTAACACAAGGCAAAAGAAGGCTGAAATGAGGCTATGCTCAAAACATTCGACAAAGGAAACTTGAAAGTCCTTATATAACATTGTAGCAGGTAACAAAGCTTGGATATATCCACACGAGTCAGAAACTAGGCATTAATCAACTGTTTCGGAACTCCCAGATGAACTGAGTCCAATAAAAGTTGTTCGTTCACGAAGCACTCCGAAAAAAAAAATGATTACTTGTTTCTTTCGTTATTTGCTTTGAAGGATTGAAGAATAGTATTAACTGTTCTTCGATTATAACAATTTGTCTACCAGAAGTCGTCGGCGAAATCAGGAAAAACAATCGACAACTTCACATCATGCTTCATTATGACAATTACCCAGCATATCAAACAATTCAGTATTTTAAGAAGAAAAATATGGAATTAATGTCTCATTGTCATTATTTGCCTGATTTATTGCCTAAATCTTCATAAAACATCTTCATCACTGGCAAATTCGGTTTCTTCGCAGATCCTTCGGAAGCAAAAAAGCTGCTGAGGGTTAGATGCAGACTAACATGTGGGTAATTTGAAACATCGAAGCCCCAATGAAAGGGGTTTCTAAGGCCACTCAGACGAAAAAGAAAGATGGAAAAGACGGATCCATAATAACCAAAAACATACCGACCGAAGGAAATATTAGGAAACAAGAAATCACCGCACGCTACAACACAGAATACACCAACTGGTTCCACCAAACAAGGATTTATTCTCGAAACTAACTGTAATAATGTTGTTTTGGAGATGTTTAATATAGAAATATTCTTGTTATAATTACAGTGGATACGTATAAGCTACAAAATATGATTATAAAAAATAAGAGTATTAGTATTAAATGGCAGAGGCACAGAAGCCTTTGGCCACTGCAACCTTAATAGATCTATTGTAACAAAATGCCCTTATGTATGTTAGAGAATTTGGAGGCTCTTAATAAACCTTAAAATTACTCTAGGATCTTCAGTTCAGTAGATGTCAGGAACAGCTTACTGAAATATCGTTGTCGAGTGCGACTGATGGCAACACAATTACATAAAATGTGTTCTGCCGTCTATAGATCTTCTAAACAAAGACGGCATATCTGATCCTCAACTTTTCCTAGATTGAATAGGTGATATTTTAGGGCTGCATGACCAGTCAGAAATCCCGACAGTAATCTAAGGTCCCTTTTGTTGAACGATAGCACTATTTTTGCTATCTTAGGCGAGCCTGATATAAATGCTTTCGCCTGTTTTTATCCTGGAACATTGCCCCAGCACGAGGTATTTTGATCATCCTCCCATACTTTTTTTATGTGGCTCTCTTGTAGGTCACAGAAGGGCTCGGACCAATGAAGGGCATGTTGGCTGCTTCCCTAGCCAGCTTTGAGGCCGCCCGAATGCACATTACTGGCTTTTTATGATCACCTTATAAGGCTGATCAAAATTATATTGTGAAGATTTTACTTGCTAGACTTCGTACCTCCTTTGATGGACGACTTGAGTTCGTTTCTAAGTGATAGCTGGTGGATGCGATGCAGGCTGGAAAGTGAGTATTCATCAGTACATCTGAAGCCTCTCTAAAGTTCGCAGTAATGCTGCCATCAGGTTTCTGTAGGTGCCCGAGTTCATTTGCATGTTCTTTGGCGAGGACTTTTTGTAGGCGGGCATTGGCATTGCAGGCGTATTGTCAATGCCTTCACAGAAACTTCGCAAAGTTCTCCTCTTAGCTGTTCTAATTTCGGAATTATACTGGGTTAGGGCTTGCCTGTACAGCTCCCATTGATGTTCGAGCCTTGAGTTTTTGATTTTATTAAACAGCCTCCTGGCCTTAGCTCGCATTGCTTCAAGCTCCCTGTTCCACCAAGGCACTTTGTATCTGTGCCCCTTCTGTTTACTGGGGCAGCTTGCGTTGAATGCTCTTTGTATTAGAGAATGCAACTGGGTAGAAGCTATTTTTAGATTTTCTGTATTCTCTATTTCGGTGCTGCTTCCTCCCTGATGTGTCTTTCATAAGAACACCAGACAGTTTTCCTAGAAATTTTTATAGTAGAAGTTTGCCATGCCTGCGCCTCAATTTCAAACCTTATATGTCTATGGTCTGACAGTGAGGCCTCTGAGGAGACATGCCAGTTTAATATATTTGAACTAAGACGAAAACTAGCTAATGTAACGTCTAGCACCTCCCTTTTATTCTTAGTAACAAAAGTCGGTTCTTTACTTTATATTAATTATGTCTAAGTCCGTTAAAGACAAAGATTGGTAAAGGTACTCACCTCTCGTGTTTGTGTTAGAGCTGCCCTATGCAGCGAGGTGTGCGTTCGAATAGCAACCCAAAATGAGGCATTTGTTCCTCTGTTTGCAGTGTTGAATGAGGTTTCTGACCTACGTTGAAGATGGCTCGGCCGACTTCCCGGAGAAATAGGCTGAGGCAATAATTGGGATAAGGGAAATGAATTGGGGTAAAGTAGACAACTGATACAGGATTTGGCGAGCACTGTTGCCCGTACAGTGGATGCTCCCCTACAGTAAGTCAACTTACCCATTGGTGTTGATAGTCTTCGGACTAGACCTCCATAAACATATGACTCTTGAATCAGCACAATGGAGAATCCCTTCACCAGCACGTCGGAGGCCGCTTTTTGGTGGCGGGCTTGACTACTTTTGAGAGGGGCAGAACTGCCCTTGCTCTCCTTTTGACCTTTGCCCTTGGGTCCTTTGTTCCCCTTGTTCAGCTTTCCCTTGACGTCCTGCGACTTTCTTAAGTCTTTCTGGACTTGTTGTTTGGCTTCCTGAGTCGCCTAAGGTTAGGCTTCGTTTTCGAGCTCTTAGGCCTCATCGTCATTTGGCCAAACTTGTAGTTGATTTTGAAGTAAGCCTTTTAAGGTTTTCAAAGGAGGGATAGTCTACTGCCATAGTAAGATGAGCACTTTTTCCCTCTTTCTCCCTTTTCAGTATCCTCCATTTCTTCATTGCCTTCAACCACTCAACTGTGGCTTCATCAGCGCAGTTTACCGCAAGCCACCCAGCCTTGAAAGTAGTGCCTAGAAATGTAGGTTTTACGGCTTCTCCTTCGGTGTCGATGATCTTTTGGAGTATCGCCTCTTCAATGGCCTTCAATTCGTCCTTTGAGAGGCTCACCTCTAGGTAATCGTGGTGGGGAATACCCACCTTCTTTCCCTGAAGGGCGTCCTTAAAGCTAGGACCCGAAGTGGTTTGTTCCCGTAGAACCTTAATCCCACGTGAAGTTTGGCTACTATCAGCAGTCCTTCGCTTCTTGCCAGAACCTTCCAGGGTTAAGCCTTCTGATATAGGCCTCTTCTGCCTTTTTGCTCCTTCTCCATCGGTTGAAGAGCTTTCTCTCAGGCTTCTTCAGGCTTTTTCTCGCGGCACCGCTGAGCCGCTTCCTATCTACCTCTATTCGGAGCTTTGTGATAGACTCCTCTACCTGCACACAGGTAGAGTTAAATGTGTCGCTGTTCCAAGATGTGGAGGCAATAAGATTTTCCTCTGCACTTGTTACAGGACTTGGTAGAAGGGGCATTTCTTCTTCTGATGCACTTGGAGTGGCATCCGACTCTTTAAAATGTTGTTGTTCAGGTTCCATGTTGGTTCCACGAGTAGGGAAGATCTACAGGTCAACCGGGACAGTGATCCCATATCCTGTTACTACTTTCGGGCGGCAAGCCTTGTTGAAACTGGAGGTCGGCAGGTATCCGGAGTTCGCTTACTCATAACCAAGATTGTCCGGCTTGGCTATGCCCACAAGACCATGTATAAGACGGGCAGGTGTATGGTACAAAGAGCTAATTATAACCCATTTCAGCGAAAATGAGCTACGATAACAGATTTTTGATAGGAATTAGATAGACTATGAAATAAAATTATAATAATATATAGTACCGTATTAATCGTTGCTTTCTTACTATTACTTTTACTACTACCCTTTCTTGTATCTATAACTTCAACCGTTTAAAACAAGAAACTAAATAGATTGAAATAGGAACACATAGGACTTAGACAATGTAACACTTTATTTTTGCATAATATCGGTAGAGTTTTGGGACATCGCTTGTTTTTACACCAGCTGCAATTCTTTCCGGAACATATTTATATTGTGTCTGAATAATCTTTGCAGAATATTGTTTCATTTTTCTTGAAATTGAAATTGTTTTAACGATTTTGGAGGTGGAAAGCTGCTTCTTTTACTTTTTGTTCTAAAACTCGTTAATAAAGTTCAATTATTTCGAGAATATTTTCTGGTAACTGCCCTCCCCTGGAAAGGTATTTGACGATATTTATACATTTTTCAAATAACAATGGAACAGGTTAAGCTTTACAAATAGATTTTTATCTTGAAATAGGAGTGCTTCGCAGTAATGTGTCGAAATTTATCTTGAATATATTGAAAAGTATCAATGTTAAATGCGTAATGAATATTACATTTGTAAATTTGAAAATACGTAATTGTATTTAAAAAAAGTATTGACTTTTCAGTTGAAAGTTTTAGCATAATCGTCAGACATGCTGTTTAATGTTTTCAAAAAATTAATTCGGTCTCCAATATTACACAGTCAACACTTTTCCAAGTTAAACATTTTCACAGTTACTGAAACTCACATGCACTCGTCCATCTGCCAAAAGATGCAAACATTTCAAATATGGTAAGAAATAGGACCGTAATTGTTTTATCAAATGAAGCTTAAAATTGACACTAACACTAACTACCTGTTTCCGGTATGATGGTAAGTGCCAGATTACTAAAAATATTTTAATTGAATAGTGTATTTGACTTGTCTTCAGTTTTTCAATGTGTACCCTTTCATATATCTATCAATAAAGTTCCTGGTGAGACAGCCTGTATAGCTATACAAATCAGCTAGTACATATGTAACTGCGAGGTTCTGTGTACGCGGACCTGACAGTATGTAGGGAATAGTGCGAAAGATTTTTCGTCGGACCACATTACATTCTTTCATTTATCGATCGCCCATTTATGACCGTGGCACTGCTATCGTTGCAGATTGGCATTAGCTCCGTTTATAAAGGGTTTCGGAATTCCAGCAAATGTTAACTTCGAATAGGTCCACAATGAGGTATAAACCTTTTATAGATATGTATTTCACTCTGTTTCAAATAGTTTCTAATATTATTCTATGTACGCACAGGAATATACAGTTCTAAGAAATAGGTATTAGGTCACTATACTCTTGACAGTGGTAATACCATACTCAAGGGTACGGTAGCATCTTACGTACTTATGTTATCTATTTCTTCTGACATACCCTGCTCAAATAAACTACACTCAATTTAAGAAATCAATAGAAGTCTGCGGAAAGTACTTATCGCAGAAACCAGAATATAAAAAACAAAATACGAAAGCTGTATCCGTGTAAGTGTAACTTTATTGTAAAATCCATATTCCTTAATTGTTGAAAAAAAATACATAAATTGGTAATAGAATCAATTATTGTAGTTGTCCGATAGAAAATAATAACTTTGAAGAATCGGAAATTTTAGTGTTGTGGTCATCTAGCAGCGATGGCAGAAATTGCAAATTTACTTCATTTTAAAATAACGTATTTACTCATAGTGTAGCCTCAAATGTGACTTAGCATTGACGATTTTAAACATAACACGATACACGTTTCATTACAGTAATTCAATCACGGATACTACTTTGTAATATATTCCATCTTCGAAACTTTTGTCGTGAAAAATTTTACATAATTTAATCGCTTTACGTAAATGAGACGTAATTTGCCCAATTTGTGCTTTACCTCGCGGCTACATCTCAGTTGAGGAGGTTCTTTAGTTAAGGAATCCAGCAACCTCCTGAAAGATCTGCGCTTGTAACGTTTGACGTGACGAGATTAAGCATGTCGGGGAGAATTGGAAATGGGTACCAGAATGAAGGAACAACTTCATCGATCCACGTAGCCTTGCATACGTTTACTAGGCGAAGACGAAGATTTACCTTTCTGTAATGCAGGAAAGCAAATGTCGTATATGCATGTGTACTTAGAGTCGCATACACGACATTTCTCTGCATCTGCGGACATAATAATTTTGTGTTTTTAGTTTCCGTTGTTGGAATGCCGATATTAGTTTAGGCATGTTTGTCTCTCTTTCTTTTTCTTCTCCCTCCTCAATTAGCAATAATAGTACATGCAGTAACGTTTGATAGTGTTACATATCAATTTAAACTCCATACTTAAGCATCCTTTTCCAAATTATATTTTCTTTATTTGCAATTCCTTTTAATCTTTACTATTGTCCAACTTTCATTACAAAAAAAATGTTTAATTTCAACTTTCACATTTCACTTCTATAAATAATGACATAGCACATTCAAATAAATGTTTAAGTAAAGAGTTGCGTAGATATCTTAAGAAATAATATTATCTGTCGTTATTTTATTATTGTTAGCTTTGACGTTGTCGTCGATTAAAATAACACCCTCGGTTTCTTAGAGGTTTTAATGTACTCTTTATATTTTAACATCAAATAACAACCAATAAGCAAGAAAAATAAACTTTTTTTTACGATAAATATATTATACTAATGGTCAATGACCGCCCCTACCTTTTTCCCTTTTTACGTTACTCCATGTTGTCTGTCTCCTTTCTTCTCACGCGGATTTTTCACATTATCATTAACAGGGTTAGTTATGACCTGCTACACAAGGTGAGTCAACAGAATCAGATCAAATTCAAAAATTTTCTCTGTTTTCGAGTTGATACATCTTAAATCAAATAAAAATGTCCCTGTATAGACTACCCATGCAAAGGTCAAGTACGTTCTACATTAAAACTTATTTTTCGTTTCTTATTACATATGCCGGACCGTCTATCTGAATCAATCCTTGTGAGGCCCAAAATCATTTCAGTATTTTTATTGTTCAGTGTCAGTGATTTGTGTCGATGACTTAACGTTTATTTTTGAGCTTGTATATTATTTTGTTAGAAAATGCTATACACATGAGGCAATCAGGAGCTCTTCGTAGATGAAGCATAAAATGTTGAGAGGTCAATGACGGTATTTGTGGTATTGAACATTCATTGAAAAATGTTCATGTATGAAATTTTGTGCATGTGTAGTTTTAAAATGCAAACAAACGAAAATCGAAGAATAACGTAGGAGTTTTTTACATTATCTTCACGTGTACAGTATACCCCTGGAGTTTGGTGCATTTCTCCCGACTTACGCTGTAGAATTGAAAGCTTCATAGTGATCTAGAACATTTGCTACACCCAGGAAAATTGAAGCATTCTACTGATTAGGTGGAAATATTGCTACGCAATTGGTGACGTGGTACCAATTTCATTTCACCGCTAACAAGAAGAATACACACGAAAATGGAGGTTTGTTTTGCCTTTTTAAACTTTTTATTGGGTGTATGGCAGATTTTCCCCTTTTGTTATTGACATTTCTTAAAGTTGTTTACTCTACCAGATTTTGAAGAAACAGTCCAACTATTAGCTTTTAATTCGCTAATTAGTTTGACCAGTTTTTGAGATTTGGACCTTATTTCTGTAATATTAATGGTATATTTCAAAACTTGGTTTAAACACGCTAATCCACTAACTGATCTCAACGAACTTCGTACAGAAAACAGTCGAGACATAAACTTCTCTCTAAGAAAATAAATCCACAAATACTACACAGACCAGCAAGAAAAGTTTTTTCGATTGCATTTGAAGCGAGGAATTTAGAAACAATTTACATTTCTGCTAGTTGGCTCTAATTTTTGAAATAATGTACAACAACTAGGTCTTCATTTTATTCTAGTTAGAAGGACATTTTTTCAATGAATCTGTCCTTTCCGGCAATTGTAGTTTTTATATCACGATAAACGTGAGCTTGCCAGCATTTTCCAACATGTCGCAATATGTTTTCACTCACAGTACCATGTATCGCGCTGATACCGTCGAAATGATGTAGCACCTTGTGGTGCGCTCTCATTGGCTGAGAATAAGTGTGAGTTGGCGCGGCCAAGGGTAGAACTATCTTGGACATGTATCAGCGGATATTGTTTATCTGTTTAGAGAGTACAATCCAAGAAAGAAGTTCGCATAAATATCAGCTCGTCTAGATTGAGATTGTCTTAATCATCCAGATGTATTTTACTACATTTGTGGTAAATATACCACGGAAAAAAAGGCAAAATATCAGCGATTTTATAAGGAAGGCGTATTGTTTTTTCAATTGGAAAACAGGATAAGTATTGGGTTCCCCATAAAGTGTGTGAAATTTCTACGGCAATGGACAATAGGAAAGAGAAAAAGCTCAAACTTTTGTGTACTTTTGTTACTCTGCTTAAGAACTTCTTGGGTAACTATAAAGCAGAACATTATGAAGAACTCGTATGAAATATGCTGGTTACTTTTAAGAGAATTGGAGCATTAAGTTACACTTTCTGCATAACCATCTGAACAGATTTCAGAAAAACCTCGGTGAATCTAGTGAAGAACAAAGCAAGCGATTCCATCAAGACATAAAGTTAATGATGAGGTAAAGGCATCAAAGAAGCTGGAATACACACATGATGACTGACTACTGTTGGAATCTACTCCAACACAATAGAAAATCATACATACGACAATTCACCCAGTATTTGTAGTGTTGTGTTTTTTTTTTTACTGGAAACATACTTTTTAATTTTGTATTCATTTTATTTTTTGTATAATTATACATAATTATTTTGTATAATTATAATTTGAGGTATTTTTCGCCTGTCTGCCAATAACATTTCAATTTTAATTTTTTTTTTCATACTTTTTCAAAAAAAAAATTATCCTAAAAGCTAGAGCCAATATGATAAAACTGTTAGCAAATATGGAATCAACAACATTAAGTTACTCTGGCACTGCTGTAATAATGGAAAAATAAAATCACCGTTGGCCAGTGTTATGAACGAACAAAGTGCTGATAACAATTATCGGATATTTGAAGTAAACTCAAAAAGGCACAACACCACCAACAGAATGTTAAATCAAGCAGTCTCATCTATTATTTTCTGATTCCCGAAAGTAAATGAAATAATAGATGTACATTATCGGAACTTCAGCACAGAATCTCTATATCTTTCCTGATGTCGGTACGTAATCTTCTTTTTTGCTTGTTTGATCTGATCTTCACAAATTGTTTGGGAAAAGCAATATTTACGTCGGTTCTAAATTGAATTCCATCGAATAAAGCCAACTGCTTCACCAACTCCAATTTCGCAAATATTCCCCGCAATAAAACTTCAATTCTACGATACGCGTAGTTTATGATAATTTTCAATAGCACTGCAAGAGTCTGAATATCATCGAATAGTCGTTTTCTAACGAATCTATAATACTAATCTCACATGAAGAATACGTATCCACAACTCTATATTAGTATTACGATCAAATAAAATTTTACTTCTGCACCGTTTCAAAATTAGAGATGGTCTGGCTTTAAAATATTCGATAAATTCCGGTTCGATCAATGATATCTGTAGGTACGGGTAGATAGCTTAATGCTGCAAAGGTCTTGTTACGACACTGAATAAGTTCAAATAAATGTGCATATATTCGAAGACGAGAATAAATTTAGAAGATCTTGTTTATAACATAAATTTAAATTTAAAATTCCTTTGCGACAGACTACCACAAAGGTTTGTGACTAATTTGAATTTAAAATGGAGCTGTTTTATTGCGGTTCATGATAAATATATTTACTTATTCGCTATGCCCTTTTATATCGTATAACATCTCAATTTTGTTTGCAATGAATATTCGTTTTGATGGTTTCATAGTTTTTTACTTGGATAAATCTCGGTCCCGCTGGTATATCGCAAATCGCATATTTATAAATATACAAGTGTCCAGACAGAGAAATACGGTTCTGGAAAGAACGCAAAGTATACAAAAATAAATATTCCCATCTGGATCACACAGAAAGGCTACGAGATTGAATTCACAAAATTGAGAGAAATTTAAATGAAGAGGTTTCCCAAAATTTAAATCAAAAAAGGAAAGCATTCCCGTGAATTTAGCAGTTTTAATAAATTCCTCTTTGAGTGATGAAAGTTCGAAGCCTAGTATAACATTGAACGGAATGTACGTAGTAACATAAAAGTTTTCTACGAAGTAAGCATGGCTTTGATGAAAATGAAGGGGATGGTGAGTGTCTTAGCATCTAATTTAAATTGGCATTACTTGAAATGAAATACATTAAGAGATACAAATCAACAATGAATGTTATAGAAGTAACAAAAGTAACAAAAATTTCAATTAGTTTTAATATCCGGTGAACTTGGCAAAAATATTTGACCAAGAGCAAAGTGCTTTGACAGAAGATTATTTATAACGAAGTGGTCCCTAACGGTTTTCTGCACTGCGGTCAAGTGACCTCTGAATAATATTTTAATCCCATAGAAGTTCTTTATCTTTTTATCGCTTCTATGTTTAAGAGTTTCCCCGGTTATCTTCCGTACCCCTAAGCCGCTGTTGTTGAATGCTTCGCAGTGACTTATAAGGTGCAGAGTAGTTTCCTCTTCTTCACCGCATCATTTAGACACTGGTGAAGCTACAAGTCCACTTTGTATAAATGCTTGTTTAATAGGCAGTGACCAATTACGGTGTCTGCCCACAATCTAATGTGCTCATGGCTAGCAATTTCCCTCGCTTCTCTGTTGGGGATTCTACCGGGAAAGTCTTCGTATACACGTTTCTTGGTTTATCTGCCTAATGTTTTCCATGCTACTGATGTGACTGCCTTTTAATCTCCACCTTTGTCATTTACAAGGGGATTCCAAAGAAAAGGGACGATTAGCGGTAATACACTGCCGTTCCCTGCTAGTCGATTTGCCTTTTTATTACCTTGTAAATTGGTGTGCGAGTATATTTAGTAACTGAAAGCGTTCCTATGTTGTTTCGGACACACTAAGTGCTCTCAAAACCGGTTGGCTATCGATTACTGTGGAGATGCTGTTCTTTCCGATCAAGGTTTCCAATAGTTCCCGAACACATAAAGTGATCGCATAAACTTCCGCTTGAAATATGCTTGCGAGTATTCTGAGGCTGGCAAAAATACCTTCTTTGAGTTTCCCAGCTCCATATATTCTCGCACACATTCCGAACTGGGTTTAGTGTAACTGTGAAAGAGACAAGATCATTAAGAGTAACTTCCCTCTATTCCCATAGTTATCTGCCACTATCTCGAAGGTTTTCACAATAGCGCACATCTTGAGGATTCTATATTGAAGATTATTCATTGTGTTGACGATGGACGCATGCTCGTATCTACTTATCCTCCATCGCATACTGTCATTCACATGATATGCCCCTGCCAGGCCCTTGCCTTAACTAGCAAATGCAGAAGCGGTTAAGCAGGGTCTTCAGTATGGAGGTTGAGATTGTCATCATAGTTATGCTGAGGCGTGTTAAACACTGTATTTTGCATAGTTTATTTTGGCACTCTTGAACATGGATGCGTTACAATCAGACTAACTAAAAATTGAGTCGTTATTGGTATCATTATCAACGTATACATCCAATGAATTATCCTGAGCGTTAATCCCCAATTTCTCCCAAACATTCGGTTACAAGTCCATAAGGCCCTGATTATCAAACATATGAATAATTTAGGTGTATAACGTGTTGTTTAACTCCCATTTCTTCACAGCAATATGTATCGGTGCTTAATATGCGTTATCGAAAGCAACTTTAATATCCAAAAGGATCCCGGGTCCAATGGTTTTGTATTTCAGCGTATACTTGATTTTGCCCGTTTGCTAAGCTTATTTATGATCACAGAGCGACAACATTGACATAAAATAATAAGGCTTAAATTATTGAACAGTTTTTAGAGCAATGCCGATAAATGATGTGATAAGCCAAGTTGCTAAGTTTAAAGAATATTAGAGTTGACCCACCAAATTTGTATGGTTCGTGCCAAAGCCATCTTAAAAGTAACAACATACAAGGACAAAAAAACCGAAAAGAACCTATCGTAATCGATTAATTCGGACAACATTCAGTAAAGTGAAGAAACAAATATTAATAAAACAGGTAAAGGTAAGAAAATATAACACAGAGAACAAAGAACTATAAATAGCAGGATAATGTTAGCATAGTTCTTTGGATGAACCTGATGAAAAATATGGAGCGGCGTATAGAATAAGGAAGTCGAAATATAAATGATACGTTTCTTATCTGCGGGGATTTTAATTTGCCAATCAGCAGGATACCCTCATGTATCACCTTTTTCCTTTTAATTACAGAAATGAGGATGATCAACAGGATTTGTTGACGCTCTTGCTTTTCCGGGACTAATTCATTTTAGCTATGTTAGAAGTCACCCTTGCAGACTTGATTTTATTTTAACAAATGATCATGTTGCCGAAGGATTCATATCATAATGCGTTAGAATTCGCATAGAGTTGCTGTCTCATAGTCAACTTACTACATAATCATTTAATGTGTATTCAAGTCACTGCACCGATATTACTACTTCTTTTTTTTATTAATTGTTTCTTTTTAATTAGCTTTACCCTCTGATGATTTAGAAATGTTATAAAATGATAACATTGTTCGTAATGCCTCGTTAACCTTCGCCAAACTTAAGCGCTATCGAAATAAGGGGTTTCCGTTAAAGAAAATGCATAGAAAACAACAATATCGACTTTTTATCTTAGAGTTTATCCTAGAGTTTCATCTAGACAACTTATTGGAAACGATAGTTGTCATATGTCCCATATTGAGAATAGCATTATCAGAGATCCAAAAATTTTCTGGTCTTATTCTCATGACATTAGTCTGGAAATACTATTAAATCCATGACCTATTTCTTGATTACTTTCTTTCAATCTCTAAACTAGTTGCTATGTTAGTGAACTAATGAGTGACAAAATTGAAAATCTTGACGGTAGGGTTCGAGTTCTGAAGGTCTTCCAACACATTTTATTGAAAACCCTAGTGTATATGAATTAACATTGTGTTCAAATATGTCTCTTTCAAGTTATACTTCTTCACAAAACGTTCGATAAGGTTAACCAGACTATTTTGTTAGACTTGCTGAGATCATTGTACACGGTGAGCTACATTGTTTTCAGATTATTTAAAAATCAAATGTCAAACGCTTTCTGTTTGCGCGATTGTTCGTTGCTGCAGGATCATCTGAATCGATTGAAGCGGTATTGTTCCCAACCTTAAATAAATGCTCTCAAAATAAGTTTACAAGAAATATTTATGGATCTGAATTCCAACAAAGTATTAATAATCATAATTTACATCAATTACGTGGGTGAAAGACCATGGTATCGTTCTTTATGTAAAGATGCTTTTGCACGAACACGCTGCATGCCTTACAATATCAACAGACTGTTGGGATTTACATTACGTACGTCATTATATGAGGCGTTCCGTTATTCCCATTTAACTACGTTACGCATGTGGGGAGCCCCCCGTATAACATCTACGTTAATGGGATTGAGACAATTCAACATAAATTTCTAAACATCAAGCTAATAAATAATTTAAACATAGATACAACTACTCTGATCTTTGTTTGCATTTCAATCCTTTATCACAGAGATGTTTGGTATCCAAGTGGTAAACAGTTTAGACGATAGTCGATAATCGCGGAATATGATGCAAATTGTAGTTACTCAACGTTTTGTACGCCACACATCAATCACTGTTTCAGGTGGATTATTAGAATTACCTACACAATTGATAATTTTAATATTGATTGTATTCGCGATAAACGCCATTTGCTGCGATACCTGCCAATGTGGCTCTTGAACTTTTATATTTCTATTTCTAAGGTTGGTGGTACTTTTTTTAAGTTTACAGTACTTTTTAAGATACATGACACACATTGGTTTTTCATGGCCGTTAGATCCGGGAGTGTCCTTTGGGTACATACATTTTCGGCAGTTTAAATAAAAATAGACACAAAATAATAACATTTGCGAGACTTTGATAGAAGAAAAACTAACGTCGTCGTTATACGAACTCTCTATGATAACGCGTCAGGCACTGAATCGCGCCTACTTCCAAGCAATCAAAATTTGGGGTTACCTCTTATTTGAGGTCAAATTTAAACACAACAACACTTGGATTTGCTTAAAAAATAAAATAATAGAAGAAATCGTGGCTACGTTCCATAATGGACAATATTTTATATTAATTCAATTAAGTTTTAATCAACTGAAATGTCCTTTTTTAGGAGTATCATATTACAGATTGTAACCTCCTAGAATTAGCGTTCTATCGTCCAACTAGTCAGTCTCAGCAACCTTTGACTGTGGACATTTACTACGGAACTTGATGAAGTTATTTAATTTGCGAAATTTATTTAAAGATAAAATAGAATCCTTCACAGGTTTGTAGAAAAATATTACACGAAATACGAATATTAACGATGTACAGAAAATGGAGCGAAGGCGAGTGATCCAACTCCCGTAGGATTATCGTTACAATTCCAGGAACAAAAGGAGGATTCGAGGCTAAAAAGCCGCTGAAGGATCCAAGAAAGAAGTCAGATTAATTAGCCCTCCTAGAGGTACATACATTGGCTAAACGACACTCCACATCGCGCTAATGACAGCTATCTTCGATATTGTATTTTTTATTGCTCCATTACGTATATTACATTACTAAATTCTCGTATGTACCAAGTAAAACTTCACTCTATTCATCGAAGTCTAAAATTGATGGCCAAAGGCCAAGCAATATTTATGTAACATTCTACAGTATACAATTACATCAATATTATGTAAGAGCTTCATTATTATGTGTCGGTTCTTCAGATTTATGTCCAGCAAGGGAGTCTAAAGTGGTATCCCGTGTATGATGGAAATATTTCTCACTTTATTATGAACTAATTTCTCTGAATAATATACCGCACGTAACATGAATACAACAAATTTGTCCTAAAGGATTATGGTTCGCAAGGCTGCTGCGACCATAAAGGAGTGTTGTTACGCCGACGGTAAAGAAAAGAGAGTATACACATGAGCGTGTTCTCCGTCTCTCAATCCCTCTACCATTTGCAAACTTTACCGAAAACTGGAAAGACAATGAGTCGCGTACGAAATGAACAATGCGTTCCAACCGCAAACTACATTATACAGAAAATTATCTTCAAATACGGCGGAACTAAATTAATTTCAGATCGTGACCGTTCGTGTAACAAAAGCTGCAATTTATCTTGCGGTACGCGGTATTAAATTTCTGCGCACTAGGGAGTTGGAACAGAGGAAGAAAGGATAACAGGTACTTATGAAAAAATATTGAGGTTATACGTATTATAGATAATTTTATTCGGAAATGAACTGGATGGTTTCAATCATGTTAAATGGCGTTGCAAACGTCCAAAATATTCTCTAAAACCGAGAATGCCTAATCTTGTTTCCAGAACTTAATGTGCTATATGGGTGTTGATGATATTAAGCTGAAAGTAGAATAGCTGAATAGTTGATTTTTTCGAATCCTTTTGTAC
The DNA here is from genome assembly GCA_902654985.2 of Oryctes borbonicus. Taxonomy (NCBI): domain Eukaryota; kingdom Metazoa; phylum Arthropoda; class Insecta; order Coleoptera; family Scarabaeidae; genus Oryctes; species Oryctes borbonicus. The sequence goes on along the minus strand of LR736859.1, from coordinate 11,174,828 downwards.
CTTTGCGTAGAATACTACATTGTATAACCCGTTTGGCTAAATCAACCAAATTCAAACGTAGATGATAGTTTGAATACGGTTAAACAAATATCTTGTTGATTCGAACAAAATTTAGTTGGATTAAAGAAATAAATAGTTACTGCAAGCAAGTTTCCTCTAACGGCGTTAATTTAGTTGGCTCATTCGTGTCGGTTTATCAATGTGTATTTGTGAATGAAGTCTTAATACCATTTAGAAGTTATTTAATGATCTCGTCCAGAAACTATTTACTTTTTATGACTAATAATCAAAATTTAAGTGAAAACATTATTTTGCAATAATCGAATTGAAGACGGTGGGCTCGTCTGATAATCTCTAGAACAAATACACCAATTGCGTCCTAGAGGAACCTGATCGGTGAACAAATTCTACTTCTTCGATCAGTGGACCGAAAAGTGAGGAAATTAGTAATTTTATATTTGCTACATCGGCGTCGGAGGCAAAAGGAAAAACGTAGTAAAAGATTGTGAATACATCCATTAAATGCCAAATGAATGAACTGGGTGCATTTGGAACTGTGCACCCTGAATTACGCAAAGACGAAAATACATCTTTCAATTATTTTTGAATTAGCCTGAAGTATTGTACGATAAAATACGAAAATGGGAGATCCAGTTCGACCAACGGAAATGTTAGCTGTTACTATAAGGTGACGTAAAATTTAATAATTTATTTTTTCCTAGAAATACTTCTTATTGTCGTAAAAACATGTTTACAAAGTATAATCATCAACGTCTCTGGCAGAGGCCGACGATAGTATACTAAACTGATGAAAAGTGTATGATAAATGACCAGTAATTGACGGAGCTGGTAATGGTGATGCTGGTGGCGGTGCTGATGTAGAGAGTGACATTATTGCTTGCCGATTACGTTGATATGGTATAGTGGCTGATTATCACATGCTCAACTAAATAAAACGGAACGAACACAGATCGAAATTTTTGTAGCATAAATCGACACAAAACTGAGCCGTTATCAATTTTTCAGAAACCGAAAAATAGTGGGGTATTGGATAAAGGTCTGCACCAACTCTCAAACTCAAAAAAAAAAACGGTACGAACACAAAACGAAATTTTTAAGACACCAGTCAACGCAAGACGAGTACAAAAAAATTATTGTGGGGCTGATAAATAACGGTCTGCAGCACAAATATATAGCACAGTCAAATTTTCAAAGGTGAAAGTACAGGATCAAATTGGATCCTAGTTTTCAAACTCAAATATTTCGAAAGCGAAGCAAATACAAAATAATTTTTTATGGCACATAGCACAAAACAGACGCGGAATGTTAAAAGTAGAAAGCGTGTGTATTAACTTAACGCACCCCAAATAAAAATAATAAAAAAGATAGGAAACGGAGTATTCAATTTAACATAAAAATTGGAGAAACTCTCAAAACTAAATTATAACCTTCCATATGCTAATTAAGATTGCATGCCAAGGATTAAAATATTGTTACCCCTACTAATAAAAAAAATATACCACGTGACATAAGAATTGCAATACCAAGGATATTAATTGTTTTAATTTGTTTTAATTATTTGATTATTATAATTTTAAAGGAAAAGAAGAAAAGAAAACACAATTTAATTTTATTTTTGCTAATGTTTAGGCCTCCCTGTTAGTTTCACACTCCCTCACTCTTCGTGGCATTGATTCCAATAGGTGGCATAGAGCACGCCATAGAGCTTTCTTCGATTTTCTTCCTATAATGTCTCACTTGCGTTTGATTGGCGAGAGGTCGGGAAATTTGAGTAGGTACGTCATGATATTGACATGGGCCTCTTCGAATCTACTTAGAAAAGATATGCTCTCACATGCTATAGTAGCCCATACCACACCTTCCACAGCTCGTTGCACACGCCTTTCAGTAGAAAATTGAACATCGAGTTGTTCCCCACGTCTTCATCTGAGTCTCGTACGGCTATCGTGGATCCACGTACGAAGTCGAGATTCATTACTGAACACAGCCGTATAGCACTCCACGTTCCAGTCCACTGATAATCCACTCCAAAACTTGCTGTCGATGTTAAACCGTAAGCAATAACATAAAAAGTGGGCGATGGAATTACCCTTCATTCTCTAACCATAAATCAACAACTAACCTGGCACTGGACAATCGACCTCTTAGTGCCATTAGGCGAAGGTGGAGGTTCTGCACCCCATCAGTTCTTCTTCGGTTCCCTGTTCCTCTTCGGCGACTTTCTTGGCCTTTCCTAGTCTATGATGCCAGTTAAGGCGATTTGCAATTCCCTTGAACGAAAAATTACCTTCGCGTAGGCCAACAATCCGACCTGTGTCGAATTCGCTCAACTGTTAATAACTATTAAAACTCAAAAATTATATTCACCTTTGAATGTTTCTACCAAGTTTGGTAAAAAAAGTCGCACTCCTTCTTGATGTCGTAATTTCCATGTCAAGTAGCATAGTAACTATACTTCTTCCTTCTAACTACAGTCTTATCAAATTTGGAATATGGCAAGTTCCCCAATGTGCACGTCTAGCAAAGGTAATAACAACATTTTGAAGGCGACTAGACAGACCCGCGTTTGTCGACCCTCGAGGCAACACGAACGCTCTTCACGAAACATGAGTGTATCCAGTCGCTGATTTATGTTTTGCAGTATAATAATCGATTACGATAACTGGAAAATACTTACAATTAGATATAGAGAATCTCACTGAAAGTTACCCTGTTTATTAATGCAAAGTACACTCAAAAATTAATTCAATAAATAGTATTCGTTGAATTCGTTTCGTTAAAGCAAAAAAGTATTCTTTATTACCTCTTTCGTTTAGTGTACAAAGAAATTATATTATTATTATTTCAAAGTGTCGACTTTTGCACATTTTTAGAAATTCATTTACCGTAACGCGATACAGTCATAGTATGCATAATGACAATGATAACGAAACGAGTTGGCCCTATTCTAGCAATATACCAAATTTTAGATTTCTCCAACTCACAATATTTGCAGATATCGATAGTTGTAAGTCCCGGTAGAGTACCCTGTACTGGGACTTATATTAGCTATACATTAACAGCTGATGCCCCTTAACATTCTAAGATGACTTTAATCTGTATATTTGCCGATATCCCCGCTTAGGAGCTAAAAAAGGACATTTTCCATATTGTCTGGGGTTTAAGCTCAGAAGTCTTACTTGTGAACTTTTCCCGAAAGACAAAATATTTAAACCGCCTCGCCTAGTTCATCAGCCAAATATTATTTTCCATCCCATTTCACCGAAAAAACTGTTAGAATAGAAAGAATAACATTACAAAGAAATTTAATCCCAATGTGAAGTGCCTGCGGCACGACCTAAACTTTTTTAAATCTTGAGAAATGCCGTTTTATTTTCATATTTTCTTGAATTTAATTAGGTAAATCTTATATGACAGAAAGAAACAATTTATTTGAAAAACTGTTCTACGTCCGTAGCAGCCACCATCCAATTTTAGAAAATGTGATAGTATGGTTTAGTAAAAAGTATATTCGAAAATATTATATAGAGTATCCGTCTTTCACTACTCGGAATATATGCTACGAGATAGCAATTTGATATTTTGGGGATATAATATAATGTTGATGGCACATCTTTATTATGCTGTATGTACTGAGTGTTTTATAAAAGCGGTGGCACAGTAAAATTCATTTTTTGAAATGGAACAGTCCGTCTATTTTTACATTATTAAAATTGAAGTTGCAGCTGTTTTTGTTAGAAGAAAGTGTCCATACCGTTTCTAATTTAAGAATAAAATTCGTTGTATGGATTGGTTAATAGTTTTTGTCACAGAGAGAAGCTGGCCATTCGGAAAGTATTGACTCGACCGATTTAAAGATAGTTTTTCTCGATTTTGCTAAATGGAACGCCACCCACATTAGGTTTCCCTATACATATTTCCAAAGGTTTCTATCCGGAATAACAACAATGATCCAGAATAATCAACATTTGAAAGTTGTTAATAAAGTTAATGTACCTGAAAGGTTATCAAGTTAGCGGCTAATAAGAAATGAAGCAAATGGCAGGCTGCCATCATGTTGAAGAGCATAGAGTGAATTTTATTGCCAAACTTGAAAGCGTTTGAACGTTGGGACATGTGATTTTTCAATTTTTTAACAGAAACAGTTGTAACTCATCATCTAGGGATGAATGGAGTGTAGTTATAGGGTGTTTCATTAAAAAGAGTGAATTTTACTGTACCACTTTTTCTGTAAAACAGTTAATAAATCGGATTATATTTTGTAAATATGCACAATACGCTATACTATTTCCCCAAAATATCAAATTGCTGTCTAACATACTATATGTGCACGTGTTGTAGCAGTTCCTATAAGTACAGGAGGACAATTTTTCTCTGAGAAATTTAGATTAAAAGTTTTGGAGTAAATAGTATTGGGGTATAAGTTTTGCACAAAACAAGACAAAATTATATTAAGGTGTACAAGGTATTCAGTTTCCACAGAGCACGATTCAAGTTCGATTTTGGAAAGGCCTGTATATTATTACGTCTTTCGGTGCCTCTTCAATTTATCTGAACTTCCTTCAATACTCCTATCTTGTCCTCTCCTATCAATGTCTATCTATCTTAGTTTTTGAGATAATTTGAGATTTCTGCGAAATTTCTCTCTAACAGCGGATATTTTAGATGCCTTATCTGATAGAATGGCCGAAATCTTCTCGTTTTCAGCAAAACATTGACAAATTTTGTATATCCGCTTGCATCTACAAGATGGCCATCGAAATCGTTGCGATGTTTGATTTATTCTATTTAAATTTTTTTAAATGGAACATTCAGATCTGTTAGAACAACCGTTCTGCAATACTTTGTATAAACGTTTCCGTTATATATCTAAAATGTGTCGTTCTTTAGTAAATGAAATATTAAGCTATGCAGATAAGTTTTTCATTTGAAAACATTGAACACTGAGACGAAATACTAGAAATTTTTTTTACGCTAAAGATATTCATTAATTGTTCATTTTCGGTACTATTCCAGCATCTACTCAAAATATAAAATATTAGTAATAAATAGAGAAATTAAGTAGGAAAAACGAACAGATTAATTTAAAACATCGCACACAAGTTTTTCGACAGTAAAAGAAAAGCATCTATAGTTGCTGAGAACAGCTCTAGGAAATGCCTAACCGAAAAAAATAATCACTGCTAATCATTCAATCACATAAGACGTTGTTTAAGATATTGGCGGTTAAAGAAACACCGGTATTTCGCAAAAACCTCAAAATATAGAGGAAGCTAAGGAAAGCACAATGAAACGGAACTTCAAAGAAACGTTGTGAAACACTTTAAACTCTTCGGCGTATCAATTTATAATGATAAAATTTGAATCTGGTGTAAAACAATTTAATTTTCACCAGAATCAATCTGTACGTATGTATGCGATATGCTAAAGAAGAAATTAGTTTAACAATGCAGATCTACATACATTTAAGGATACGATGTAGAAAGTCCTAGGCGGTCGATGTGATACTCGACCTGCGTGGCTCTCGCAAAGTCCGTCAGCTGTCATTTATCATAGAACAAATGGAACGACTCTCCCGAGGAAAGCGTCTTGAATTTAAATCACTGTTTGCCCAACAAAGATTGGAGGAATTTTTACATATGTCGGGCGAGATTCCCTTGGACAAATTTACACAATTTTTTTCGATGTTCGATTTTTCTGCGAGAAGAAGTTTCAATCTAGCCGAAAAACTTTCAATGATGCGTTGATACGATGTATCTTCAGAATTTATTAGTTGCTCACAATACTAAACCAAACAAACTGTTCTTTTATATTTAATATTGTTATTGAACTAACAACGGTCTAAATTGTCGTATGTATTTCTAAAAAAACTTCAATGAGATTGAAATACGAGTACACATAATAGGGAAAGTTGCCGCATATTACCCTGCTCAATTCCTTTTGATCTCCACTTATAAACAAAAGCTTCTAAGATTTTATAATACCTACAGCAAAATTTGTAATTTTGTATTGTATACTGACCGACTCAAAGAAGCCAGCTTTCTAGATTTTTGGATTTCGTAAATTAAGCCACTAAATTAAAATACAAAATCAGAACGATATCTAAAAGCGGAAAAAGCAAATTAGATAATTGGAAAATTGACAAACTAGTGCTACTTCTATTCTCTAAGATCGACAATTTGGCCAACGATAATTTTCCACGTTTGCACACGGATAAAAATAGGCGCTCAATTTAACCTCGTTTTAACTCCCCTCCGATATTCCTCACGGCCATCCGTTGTAGGACCCTCAGATTTACTTACTTAAAGATTTAACTAAATGTAACATTCACAACCTTGAGTATTTAGGTAAATGTGAACTAGTACTTCATGATGTGTTACAATTTAAACATTAACGCTAACGTTTTTTAATTCTCGTCTCCAATAAGTATGAAGCTATTGGAAACAGTTGTTAGTATACTGATGGAAAGGATCCTTGAAACCAAAGAAATTAATTTTTTTAAATATATTTCTTTCTTTCAAGGCAATATTTTTTCCACTCGAAAAACGCGCATTTCTAATGAAAAAATTTTTTCTTTTCGATTACAAAGTTCAACTTGCTTTCTTTGAAAGATTAATTATAAAATCGCTGACAAGTAAAACACGTTTACTAAGCTACAATTAAAAGATTTTAATTTGTGATTACAGAAAATTGCCGCCTTAATTGGACACATTTACATTGGTTAATGGTTTTCTCCGTAGAAATGATATGGCGAACGAACTGCGATAAGTTTGTGTCGATGAGAAATATGGAAACAGTCGAAAGTTTGTTCAATAAGTGGAGTTTTCCTGACCGAATTGGCATAATCCCAGGTAAGTAATTTTTGGTGTTAAGGTTTACAAAAGTAAGATTACACCTTGTTGTTAATTCGAAGCCAAACGTACAATCTACTGTTCCCACAATGTCTATCAAAACATGTATCGGTAGGTATAAACAGCCTCTTCACAGGACAACGCTTTAACTTTACCACATAATACATATACAGACACAAAACTCTGCCATTACATTTTATAAACATCCATATTTACGCTTGTACAATCGTTCGATTTTTTTTATATCTCGTAAGCTTGCTTTAATTTAGGCCTTCGGTGTATTATTAATAAATTTTAAAAAATATTGATATTCTGTAAGCCTAGCGTTACCTACCCACAGTTTATATGACATACAATTAGTAATTTTTAACAGAAATACTACAGTGAAATCAGGTCTTTATTTCAATTTTAATAACGAAATGATTATGTAAAGATACAACAGGTAAATGATTTAACACTACATTAATACACCTATTGTTATTGAATACGAGTTCATAATATTTTTATATTTTTAAAGTAGATTAGTCGAAACCATATAAGAAATTTAATTTTTCTCTTACGGTTTCGCACATCTTTACACCTTTAAAATACGTTTGTATACGTCAAATTTTAATTTTGTCTTTTTTGAGAAAATAAACTGACGTTGCTAAATCATTGAGTCATCCTGTATATGCGTATAGATCCTAAAATTAACTAGAATTGCTTATTGAATTAAATGTCTTTTAGAAAAACCAAATAGAGCCATTGCAGAAATTGGAGGATGCAGCATTAAGAAAACTAAAAGCTTATAAACATTATGTAACTGTAATTGCTGATATTTCTTCGCAGGCACGTATTCTTATTTGTCCATATGAGGTAAAGTAACTCAAATTACATTTTAGAGTAGCTGATCAACAGCTTCGACATTGATAGTGATAATCAGTTAATCAACTAGTCTTGTAGTGGTCTCTATGAACGTCTTAAACGAAGTATTATGAGGATCTTCTGCAGGGGAAGACATTTTATGGCATTACGACAGGCACAATACCCTCAATCTAACGAGGTAAACCGATTTAGTGTGATAGTTAAAGAAATCTTTCAAAAAGGAATTCGGTGTGTAACATTTACCTGTTTATGAATTACTCACACAAAGCCAACAGATCATTGATCTTTATTTATATTTTATTACACGGTTCAATTTTTTTTTTGTAAATAATATATACATATATTTCTTAATTCGAAATATAAACTATAAAATTCTGTGTAGTTTTAGAATTAATTCTTTAAGGGTATGATAAATCTAGTGAATCCGACAAACCCGGCGTTGTTCGTCGTCTGATAGATTTTAGTGAACGTAATACGAGGGTAATCCTAGAATTACCTAACCTAACGGAGTTATTTTTTTAAAGTTTGGAAATAGAAAATAATCCGAGGAGGCCGACTCTAGCAGGCGCGTGAGGAACCAAAATCATTGATTTTTTCCACCGCGATAACCCATGAATGAACTGGTGTATTGTCCCGGTAAAACAGTTTCTTCTTGGCCAAATTCAACCGTTTTTTTTTTCATGATTTCATTAGTCAAACGCTACAATAAGATCGATTATAATTTTTTCTTTTAAAAGACTAACGCCATTATCTTACCAGCAGATGCAGTCTTCGCCTTTTGGGGAGCCGATTCTCCCCTTTGAGTCCGTTGTTCTGACTATTCTCACGTTTCAGGCGTAAAGCGATTGACTCTCGTTTCATCGCCAAACACTTGATTAAGACATCCTCACGACGCTATTTTTGTTACATTGTGGGCACTCGTGACACCCATCTTGCGCACAGCTTTCCCATGTCCAAATTTTCAGTTAATATGTGATGTACAGCACTTTTAAATACCTAAAATATCTGCAACCTTTAGTCAACGGTCATTTAACAACACTTAACGAATTTTCTTCACCATTTCTAGCATTTGGTCGACATTTGCGATGTTTGTCTTGACAGCTCGTACAGCCTCGTTCAAACTCTGCCACCCAATATGTTATTGTTGCAAATAGAGAGACAGACTCCCTCAGACTAGGATCTAGCTCGATTTTTATATTGGTTGGACTAGAACCTTTCAAAAGTGAAAGTGTAGTATCGCATAACGATTTTTGTCCACATTCGCAAATTCACTGGCAGGGTACACTATTGATGGCTGTCAAATAAATACTAAACAACTTAGCGTCTTTAATCATCAAATTTAAGCTTTACATAGTTGCTACTTTTGACCATACTAACCTTTTTTAAACAACAACTGTACCTACACATCTGTTCATTTTAGGAAATCAGCACAATTTCGCTTCGCATTGCACACGAACCTCTTCATTCTAATAAAATGTTGATTTTCGAATTGATTACAATATAAAGTTTATTGCATCGAAAAAGTAAGTTAGTGTTTATGCTGTGATAGAAAGGTTATATCCACATATCCGTTCATTTTAGTAGGCACAAATTATTATTACCTTCCTAGCATAGCATACAGCACTAAGTTACTTTTTAATTTGAAATATTTGCTCTGTACAAAGAATCCTAGTTATTTAACTCAAGAAATATAAATTTGAATGAAAGATATATTTTTAACTACAAATATGACTTTTCTTTCAGTGATGTTAAATCTTCTTTTCTCAAGTACAATTATTATTTTAAAACAAAGAAGTTTTGATTAAAAAGTGCTTCTTATTAGTTATTCTTTTATTCAAAGAAATTTTGAATGTAGTAACGTAGAAAAATATGTCTGCGTTTGAGAAATATTTATTTGACTCTGCTGAAAACTGCCATTTCATCGAGGTAAAGTATATTGGTTTGAATGAAAGAAACCTTTCTATTTGTTTGTCATTCAGATTTGTAATTAATTTTCTCCATTTTGCCCACTTCTCAAGTAACCATCGCTTGTTTATTTAACTTTAATTTCAGTCGCAATTGCAATTTTTTTATCATCACGTCTTAGTAGCTGCATTTAGCACTTTACATTGGTTTTCCTTTGGCCAGACTGTTTTATAATATAAAATATACAATACTTAATTTGGGAAACTTCATTATTATTTACGTTAGACGAAGCTTTTAGTCGACCTAAAGCAACTTTACTGAATAATGAAAATGTTGTTCCTAACTTTCCTGTATGTTACATTTTAATTTAGTATAGCGAATTGAAACTACTTCAATGCACTGTTAATCCTTTCATATATTATTTTATTGCTTACTTTAAAATTAAAGAACTCTCAATAATCCCGTGGACTCAAATAAATGAGTCGCTACATTAGGATACAAAATCATTTAAAAATCAAGTGATAATCTAAAATTCTACGTTAAAATTGTTTAAACGGTATACCAAAACCATTGAAACTATTTTGGTCGTTGAGTTTTTAAGGTATCTATCGAAATTTTGCCGACTAAACATTGAAGCGGGAATTTACATGCACTCGTATACGCAACAAAGGGGAATGTTTTACGTAACTTCACAATAGGTAGATCTTTCGAATTTGATTTAATTATTTATGTAAAGTTGAAAATCACTTATTATACACTAATCTACAACAAATTATTAAGCATTAAGGATCTAGATATAATATATACATATGTCACAGAAGATGTCTTTTTAGTTTTACATATCACTGTAAAAGCAAGTATTAGATCGACTTAAAGTGCTTCGTAGATTTTCAAAGTATTCTCCATAGTTTTACACTGTTTAATTCTTTCAAAAAGAATGTTAAAGCAGTCATACCAGTTAGCGATTGGACCAATCAAAATTGGCATTTAAAGGCATGGACGGCTTGTTCCAGCAGCAAGAACCGTTGACCACGCAACTTTCACAACATTCTTGATTCTAGGGAACGCAAAAAATCGTTGGGACTTAGATCGGAACTGTATCTAGTAACTAAGCCTGCAGAGACGAGTTACACTTCAGGAAATTAGCAGAGACTAGACAGACTCGTGTTTATTCGTCTCATGAGAATGAGTTCGTGCTGCCTACCGGTTTCCCCGAGAATCGACAAAACACGAGTCTGTCTAGTTTCTGTTAGTCTCGTGAAGTGCACGGAGAGTGTACTCGTTTCTGCAGGTTAACGGATAACTTAATGTTTAACTATTCTAAAAAATCAATTATCATTATGTGAACTCGCATTATCGTGGTGGAACAGGATTCGTCGTTGTGGATAGATCTTCTGGACCGCGGAATCTGGTAAACAGGTGATTGTGCACCAATCAACATTAACCGCTCTTCGATCATCTGGAGAAGTTGTAGGAACATGAGCCAAAATGGGGGCACTTTGAGAACAAATAACGTTTGTTGGCTTCGCCTCGTCTTGAAACACCCACACAGTTGCTTGATATTTGATTTCGGGTTCATAGGAATAAATCAGTGGTTCGTCACTAGTCACATTTTTTGAGGTTCCATTGTTGAACGGACTCAAGTTTTTCGATGCGAGTTAACGCAAGCCCTCTTTTTTTCAGTTAAACGATGTGGGATCCAACGGGAAAGTAAGCCCGTTTTTCAAAGCCAATTCAACATGCAGAATTGTTTGTATTTACGTCCTTGAAATGCCCTGAGATATCTCAATCTCGCGATGTGTCACATGGTCGATCTTCTTTGATGAGTTGGCGCATAACATAGTCGATTTGATGGCCCTACGCTGGGACCCTCGTTGAGACTGATGCATTCATGGTTGAATTCGCATTACCAGCAAGAAATTGTCGACTGATGTGGTGTTTTATTACCCAAACGGGAAATTAATTCGACGGGACATTATTGTTGAGATAAACCTCTCTAAAAGTGATCAGAAATTATTACGCGAGAATTTTCTAAGCTCAATTCTATTTTTCAATCTTTGGATTTAGGTTAAATAAAAAAATATATTTATAAATATGAAATTAACTTTGACAAGTAACGTTTCGTTGGTGCATTTATGCGCATTTATGCAAAACTAAAAAGACAACCCTCGTACCACACTATCGATTTTATTTTATTTACGTTTACATATCTACAGGTCTATATATAGCTTAAAGATCCTCGTATTTTTCATGAGAAGGGTTCATAAAGTATTGCATAAATCATATCTTCAGTTTTCGTTGAAGAGTCTTCAGTCTCAAAGCAAAATTAATTTTTATTGATTACTTATTTAAAGGCATGCGTTTTTTTTTTGATTATATGGTGGTCCCTTTCCGTCTTTCGATTTTAAGAGCTCGTTAATCAACTACAAAGACAGGCCAATTACATGGCTTGCTCTAGATAAATGACAGCCTTATTTAGTCTCTAAATTATTTGCAACAGCCAATTTTCAATTTAAAGATAAAACCGTCCCTATTATATCAATCTCTTGACGTTGTAGCACGGACATGCTGCGATAACATTGATGTACCTTTAATGGTTATACGTGCTCAACTGAGAAACAGAAGAAACAGAAGTTTAAAGAATTGCATTTTCAAAACCGCTGAACTAATAATCCGCCCTCACTTTTTTATGTTAATTACGCTAAATAAATCAGATCAGTAAATCATGGAAATGTTTAGCTTATATGCTCTTACCTACACTATTTAGTTTTTATTGACTTTTGGTTTTTATCGTTCCTTCGTCTGCGAAGAAGCCGTAAATTTGTCATAGCAAATAAGTACGGACATTAAAGAATTTTATTGTTACTGAAAGTCTTATTCTCGAAATAAGGTCTGGTGTAATCTTTACTTTGGGGTTCCGTCCTTACTTTTATATAATAGATCTTAGGAAGGATGTCGTTAACGTAATAATTTAGTAGGGTACATAACAAGGGCACGGCTATATGTTTTTTTTATTTCCATTGATAGTCATGTTAAACAGAACCCGCCTTAACCAGTTTACCATATACAAGAAGTGCACGTAGGGAAGGGAAACTCGTCCCAGAAGTGATCACTGGACCCTCATTAGAATTTATCGAATTTCCTGGCTGTACTGCAGAAACGGTTTCCTCTTTTGAGAAAGTATTATTTACAATAACGTCTTTAGCAGTGGCGGCGCGACCTTTCGACAAGGAGGATCCTTGAAAGAAAAGCAGGTTCCTCAGTTGATTTAGCAGGTACCGTCAAAGTACTCAAGAGGTGGTCTTATATAGGCAAGTCGGGTGAATATTTTCTAAATCCGTGAAGTATCCCATATGAAGCCTGTGTTACACAGTCTACAGCTGTTTTATTAGGTACCGTCGTCCTAAGTCCATCCGAGGACACGTTTGCAATCATATTTCGTGACACGCTGTTGCATTGATTGTAAAACATTTTATTAGCCTTATTAACCTTATTGTGTATAAGCAAATGCCCCACGCTCTTCGTCGTAGTAGAAGGAATTTTGTTTTAACTTGAATCTTTTACATTTTATTTTATTTTGTAGGTTGGGAAATTATATTGCTTTATTTCAGTTCAGTCTCATAAATAGTTGTCATACGATTGCGTAGTGAGTATAAAACGAAAAGGAAATAAGTAAAGTTAATTCTCTGCATTTTTCAAATTCCAGGGAGAGGATGCGTGGCAACACACACTCTGTATGTCGTGCAGACCTAATGGACCATGTGGTTTAATAAACTAAGCTCCTCTTTTCTGACCAATTCACTACCATTGACGTTGTGATATTGTGTACCTTATGCAGGTATCCCACTTCTTAATCTTGTCCTTATGTATACAACTTTGGCTTCTTCCCTTCCCACATTTTTTGGAATCTCTTTGTCTTCCATCTTAATAATATGCTCTATTCAGCTTTACACCTTTACAATGCCCGATCCTCCCTATAATTTCAGTTTTGTAGTTATTTTCTTTGTCATAATTTATTTACAGTTTTGCAACTGTATTTTTTCACTGCACATTTAACTTCACAGTCGATTATTGCGTTTGTGGTTTTGTTGACTGATTCTTAGTTACCTGTCGTTATTCTTTTTTGTATTTGCCTTTTTAGCTCCTTGTAGTCATCGTCTGTTTTACTTACAAATTGATCTCGTCTAATTTGCTGTCATTGCGTAAAAAAACCGTTAGCCTTAAACTTTTATTAAAAATTTATCTAACGTAGATGTGTAGTGTAAGTGCCGTCTGAGGTATTGGTGATTTTGCCTACATTTTAATAAATTATCAGCGCGTTACAGGAAAGCATAAACATCTTGCACTTGACGATCAATGTTTGACATACAATGCAATAGGCAAATAGTTTGTAATAATCAAACACCATTTAAGCACATTCTTGTTTCCACAGTTTTCTCCATCTGTCTACACCTTATGCATAATGCACGGACTATACGTGACATGATGCGACATCGTACTTGCAAGGAGCTATATAAAACTGCTTCTATTTCAGATGTAATTTCAGTTAGTCCAAATGTATTGGAAGAATTGTAAAGGGCAAAATATTAGAAATAAGATGGACATAAGTTTATCAAACAATGTCACGTACGAATTTAATACGGAAGTAAACGTCTGGAAATTCTCGCATTCGCGGAAATCACTGCAGTTCAAAACTTTAAAACTCTAAAATTCAATAAAATACACTACCCACAAATACATCGTTCTAAAGTGTTCTTGTATTATCTGGCATGCTATTGGAGGAGCACTTTATACCACTTCTAGGTTGAAACTTTTTGCGAAAGCTAGTTCGGTCGCTTTATGAAAAATATGACCGGACATTTCGGATTTTATTCACCATCCGGGCTTGACTACTTTTAATAACTTTTTGAATATATATGTACGTCCCAGTGCACCATACTATGTGCACGTACAGTTCTACGGTTTAAAATTTTGCGGCGACACACGATAGCTGATCTTAATGGAATTATCAAGATGCGGTATGTATAAGTTTTTAGTAGCTATTTGCAGTCCTCACTGTGCAAATTTTCCATTAGGAAACTTTAAATCTTGGTAGTAAGTCGTTTTGAAGTAGAACTAGTTTGCTCCGGTAAAAATAAAAGGAGAAAAGTGTATATACGAGGGTATAGGAACTTTCCTAATCTGAAGTTAAATACTTAATGAAGACATGTGACTGTCCTCTTTAAGATCACTGTATTTTATATTTTTCTTGTAAAATGCAGTTTCTATTTATAATTTATTTCATATGCCATAGTTTATAAACCTTTGGTTTTGAGTTTCCTGTAATAGCATAAAAGAAATAAACCGAATAAGATGGGATTGTTTCCTTCAACGTACAAAAGAACATAGGCAACCCAAAAATTCGATTTTGAATAAACTGAAAGAGTACCTTTGGTATAAGCACGACCGTCTGTTGTTGCCAGTGCAAATTATTCTCGAGTAAAGTAGATAGTGGAGAACCGGAAACCCGTACCCTCCATTGTTGTTATAAGTCCTTTCTTTTATTTATCGAAAATAAAGTTACTTTTACGTAGAAAGCAGTACTGTATAACAAATTTAGATAGTTGATGATAATAGTAGTGATATGTCGTAGTTCATAAGAATCACTCTGCATCCAAATAAAATTTCTTCAGAGTTAAAACTAAACACATACAATTGCTGCTATTTTTTGAGGTACATTTAAGATGTTTACAGTTTTATCTTTTGACACCAGTTTTTGAAATTCGTCAGCTCAATGTTTACTTCAAGAATCAATCAAGAGAACACTGTTTAGTCCCGGAAATCATCTGCTGGCTAAGTTTTGAAATGATTTGCAGTGAGCTTTCTGAACGTGAGAGGGAATATATTTAATCTTACCTAATTCAAATCACAAAGTAAGAGCTTTTGGATCGAGAGGTGAAGATTGAATGAATAACAAAGATGAGATCATTGAACCTGATTACATTTAACTATTTTCGAGCCAGATGTGAAGAATTTTTGGACTATTAATGTTGGAACGTAGAAACAGAGCGGTATTTAAGTTTCTCATTGCAGACTTTTTGATTTGTTTTATCAATGCGGATACAAGAAAAGATACCGTTAAATATGTGAAGCTGTTGAAATGAATGGGAAATAAAGATGTCACATGGAACTTAGGGTGGAGTTGTATTTGTATACATCTTAATAACCTTTCCCCGCTAAACACTCAGAATTTAGATTACCATGTAGTTTACTAGAATTTAATGTTAATGTACTGGATTTTGACCACTCAGTCATTTCACTAATGTTCGCCTGAAGATTCTCAATTTCTTGTCAACAGTTGATATTTAACATCATCAACATGGCGATGACATGGCAAAATAAGGATATTCAGTGTGTTTATGTTTATAAGATAAAATACATAAAGTAATCGAGGTTTATTCTGGTTAAATAAATAAAAGATGTTGTTAATCAATGTTTTCAAATTCGCAGGTTGTTGGAAGCTACATAATATTACTCAGTAGCTTATCTTTACGAAAAACAAGAATTTTAATGAAGTTATCAAAATTACAACGTCGTGAAACGTGAAAAATTTCATTTGTGTGAAATTGCTGTACATTTAGTAATATATCCTTTAAGCTACTGCAGCAATGGTATTGGTTACATCGATAATTAGTCTGCGTATTCTTCCTCAGAACAACGAATTGAGTTTTGTTAGGTACCTCGTTACATAATTTCTTACCAAATTTGTGTACTGAACGATGTCTATGTGTTTACTTTATGGGTAAATTATAAAAAAGGATAGAGGTCATGTGGATGAAAGACATATATTGTGAATTTCTGTAATGTGAAGTCATGCTTATGTTAATATTTGTGATAAACGGAATACGAAAGTTACAGAAATAAGTAAGAAAAATAAAAAGTCAAGTAAATATTTGTGTTGTTAAACTACGTAATGCAAGAGACAATGTATATAATAACTTACATAGCTAGACGGAAAATCTCTGTTTTCCTAAGAATCCGTTCCATTAATGTACTTCTCGGCTCTTCAATAAAGTAGAGTTGATGTAAACATGTCTCCTCACTTCCGCACTGCTTGCAGATTGCTACTTCAAACACTGCAATGCACTACGGAATTGAAGGAACACGCACCCTTGCTATTGTTTTTCCACCAGAAATACAAATATTTTCTAATACGTGACATACTACGGTGAAATCTCATGTCTCGTGTCTGTCCTCTTCAACATACTGTCGTGGATTAACTTCTTAAATACAGTTCTTGGAAGATGTATGCCTTTTTATTTTAGCGAAAAGAAAATGGGATGCTGCGCGCGAAAAAGTCATCATGTTACTGAATGAGACTCTCAAATATTAATGCATCATCTAGCCCCTATTGAAATTACGAGGACAAAGAAGTATAATTTCAAGCTTTTATACACGGCTATGTCAACTCGGATGCCCTCGTTGCATGGTTTCCTAAGATGTGGGAAAACAAAGGGGTTGAAATAGACTTTAAAATGTTTTGAATAACCAGAAAAGGTTTGGCGTACGCTTATGAACGGAGTATGGTAGGGTGGTCACGTACAATTTTAATGAGAGATGTATAGTGAAATAGGGCGTTTGTTAGTTACCTTCTGTAACATTTAGAAAAGGGAGAACTATGAATATGCAATGTTTCTCCAGTGAATACGATGCCAGAATTGGTTCTTAAGCTACCATATATTTTTAACATCCTTTCGTGTTTTGAGAGACAAAAGATACTTAATTGATAATAAACATTGAAATATTGTTTTCGTGTAAAAAGTCTTAATATATTTGTTAGATGTAACAGATCATAGTTGACAGGATCGTTTGCATCTTTTATAACGCTGTTGTAGCATAATAGTCACGTTAACAGGTACAAGGGCCATTCGATAAGTCCTTATAAAAAGGTAAAAAACAAAGTATTTTCGGTACACTACTTATTTTTCAATGTAATCTCTATGCTAAAGTCCATGCACTTTTCCAAGCGTTCCTCCAGCTTTTTTAGACCCTCCAAAAAGCAGGATTTCGGAAGATCCTCAAGGGGCGATGGCTTCTTCGTTTGACGCGAATCGTTGTTCGCCGAGCTATTTTTTCAAATTTGGAAATAAAAAGAAGTCTCAAACTTCGTAAATACGGTGGATGTTGTACCAATTCAAACTCTATTCCATAATTTTAGCCATCAAAACTGCGCAGGTGTGTACTCGTACATTGTCTCGATAGAAGAATATTTTTTCTTTTTCAAATGAGAACTTTTCTTTCTCGATTTCTTCGCTTTTAAAGATTTAAGTTTCATTGTACCAGTCTGCTACCACAAAATATCGTATTACCTGTAATACTTATTAGCCGACCTTGAATTAGAAGTAACTCAATAAATGGTTATTGCTCCATTCAGGTAGTTTGCTTTATGTAATATTCTCAATTCATTATGTAATAAATTTATGTAACAATGGCTTGTTTGACTTTCTAGGATCTCATCATTTCAACATATATATACATTTACAATGGTTCCAGTTGAAAATGATGGTCTCTAGAATTGGTTTGTTTACGCAGCGGCGGTGGGTAAGGACGTAAACGGGAGGGCGCTGGCTGGATTTTCCTTGCATATGTACATTGTACTATGCAACGGGAAGCGACACAAATTTTCATTAATACATGTATTATTTATATCAATAAATCTGTTTATTATATATAGCGTATATTTTTTGTTGTACTTCCGGCATTTACTCGAAGTTATTGTGCTACATACATTGCCTAAGTTTACAAGTGCATATCAATAATAAATAGCCAAAACAGGGGGACAAGTCCAGATCAGGAGTTAAACGAACATATTTTATCGTATCGGACACCAAGTTTTTTCAGCAATAGAAGATGTAGTAAGAACATATTGAAACATTAAAGATATATACGCCTTAGCGTAATGCTTACGAAAAACTTCCTGAATGCTTTTTGGAAAGTAATGTGTAACGCCGACAATAAATACAATATAAAATATTATTCCCTAACTATTAGTAAATGTTCAGTGAAATACAAAGAATCGCATTACAGCTTGTATGAAGGAAAATGGAGGTACTTCGAGTAAGTGTTGAAATTACACGCAGAAACTATATTTTACCGATTGTCTGTAATGAATAGCTATAGAAAAATAAAAGTTTATAGAATTTTATCGCAGCATCCTACATATTTCATGAAACTCAGCATAGCTTCATATTTAATTCACTAAAAAACGGAACATTTCTGCTATAAAGAAATGTTTATAAAAGATTCTGGAAAAATATACAGGCTGTTCGATTTAAAGAAATTGAAATAACATGAATTAAGTACAGCAACAATTTCGATGGCAAATTTGCATAGGGAGTTGCTGATATGTTAATTTTTTACACAGGGAATATTCATGAGCGTTGATATAAATTTAAGAACATAATAAAATAAGATATTCTACTGTATCTCGTATAACGCACTAGAGAAACTAAACACCCTGTATATTTGAGTATAATTTTGTGACGTGCACCACTTGTCTCTGTAGTTTAACATTTTGATATAAGAAATAATTTTTGTGTGAAAATGAAAACACCTATGTTATTTCTGGCCAAGATGGTACTTTGAACTTATTGACGTCTGCGAGTATTGGTGGATCGAAACGGCAAGCATTAGAGCATGCTTTTAATTGACTTGAATGTGTGTTATGTTAGATACACCTTTCCTAAAAAAACTTGCATTTGTCATTGTTCCTTATTACTTCGTTTTCTTTCTCTCTACCGCTGTAAGACGTCTTCCCCTTTAGGTCATTTAACAATTTCGATTACTAATTTTCTTTTAGATTAAGGTTCTTATTACAGAAGAAGATTGTATTATTGACTGGTATAGTTTCATCACGTTTCTGACCATTACAACAAATGTTGTGTAATTTATTAAGAAAGTCACAATATTTCCCCTAGCCCAAAATTTATATTTCATTTTTTCTATAAATACATGTATAAGCGTGTATTACAAGTAAAACAAGCAACAATAAAAAATTCTTTCCTCTAAAACACGTTATCAATTTTCTCTTAAGAAGAAAATCCCCTACATAGAAGTGCCTTTATTAACTTTCGTTGTAAAACGATAAAATGGGAGATTTAATTAGAACGAAAAAGAATCCGGGATTATTGCACATCTCCAACTGAAGTCCTTGACGATATCGTTGCAAAGTGGAGACGAAACGCTATCGCTGCCGCTCGTTCCCTTCAAGTACATTTTATATTGTTTCGGATAAGAAAAATATCAATTTTTTGTACGTCGACGAGAACGATATCTTCTAGTGTCAGTTGTGCAGTATTAAATGAAATTCTGGGATACTACGATGGAAATCTGAACGGATATTGCTTGTCTGGTAGATGAATTTTACTTCAGTTATGTCCAACGCAGCGTAGCGATTGCAGCAGTTCATAAAAGCAAAAGAAAATATATGCATGCGGGAATTCAAGTACGGAACGCGCTTGATCATCGTAGTTTAACGCATTTTATACTTGTGTTGCGAGTTTCAGATGTGGTATTGCTTGTTTTCTTTCAAATGTTTCTTTCAGTTACAATACATTTTTAATAATATTGGAGATAAATTAGCTGTGTAGACTGTACATGTGTTTGTCAGAGTAAGTAATACAATAGATTCCGTTATTTTAGTTCATGTCTTCGTAGTGGTTACGATGTGTGATATACTCTTATGATCAGTCAGGTTTATTTTCTATCAGATATATGCATATAATCATACATGTACCAGTACAAATGCCAAATTCTGCTATTTCCTCTTATATCTTAGTTTCAACTTCTTTCGCATCGGCCCTTAGCCAATAAACTATTGAAAATAATAAATAGTAATAATTATTGTATCACATCATCCAGCAGATTTCGCTAATTGCAGGGGGCATCGAGCGCCCATAAGTTATTATTACGCCTTCCCTTAAGAGTGTCTTAAAGAGGTTTACCCTTAGCATTCGCCAAATTTGAGATAAGGAAAATTAAACTTTACCCTGGGAGTTACGGGACCGGGCTTCGAACCAGGTACGCCGATACTGGTAGCCCTACACGCTAGGCACTATGTCTCTGATCCCCTAACACCCATAATGTAAAGAAAATCACCGACGTAACATGTTGAGTGTTTATAAACCGCTTTATTCTTTACATAATTACCTTTAGATGGAATCCACAGTAAAGTTTATAAAGTAATAAATACAATAGATATAATTATAATTAAAACAATATATATTTTTACGCAAAATTATTACCATTACAGAGCTCATTTACGTTGCCGATTTAATATTTTTTTAGCTGCTTAAATATTTAAATCGTTGTTCGACTAATTCTAAAACGCAACTATACTTTACTCCACTTATAAAAATCGCACTCGTATTCTATCAACTATTCGATCAAAACTTCGAGCAATTAAAAATACATCCAATATTTATTGCACCTGTGTGAGCAAGCAGTGCACCAACAGCACGTTCAAACATAAAAACGCCAACAAAATATAGGCGGTTCTTAATTTCAATACTTGACTTTGTGGTGCATCTATCTCTGCTAACGGACACCTAGCAAAGGTAGAAAATTCAGTATTAAAAAGGCCCTTAGAAATGCATAGAATGCTATTAAAATACCAATTAAAAGAAAAGAGTTTTGCTGTTCACGAGTAAATCTTTTAATGGACCGTTGTTCTGCAATTATTATAAAAATGTATAGGTAGTCTTAGGATAGTGATTAATGAATCATCTAATCATCATCTAATCTATCCAGGGAAACATGGAAAGTACTACAAGAATTGATGTCTCGGAAATAATAAAATACTACCAGATGACCCTAATGTTGTCGTTGAACACTTAAGTAATTACTTTTTAACTATCTTTTCTTAACGTTAATCATAATAAATCGTTTTTCTTTTTGCCAACAAACATACAAGAGGTCTTTACTCAAAAATTCTATTTTCCTATCGTGTTTGAAACTTGCGAGGACAACTCCGATACAGATGGGCGGCAAGGTTTTCGCGTTACGGTTATCAAAACTATTTGAAAAAGTAGTTGATCTAAGAGTTAGAAGATTTTTTGATGTTGAGGGTCTGTTTTCCTGTTGCCAGTATGGCTTTACGCTTGGAGTATCCATCGCTAATGCTGTTTACGATTTCTTATATCACATGTTTGACAATATTAACAATAAGCAAAGTACTGCTACCATTTTTTGCGACTTCTGTAAAGCATTTGATTGTATTCCCCATTGTCTTGTACTTTGTAAACTTGAAAGATATGGCTTTAGAGGTGGAATTAACGATTGATTTTGCTCGTATTTGGCTGATCGCTATCAATATGTGCGGTTGAGAGTCGGTGGTGACTTGGTAGATTCAGAAGTTGGTCGGGTTGTGTGTGGTGTGCCTCAGGGTTCGGTGCTGAGGCCTACGTTGTTTCTAATATTTATTAATGACCTAGCACATGTGGCCCGCAGATCACGCGCGGTTCTTTTCACTGACGAAACATCTCTTACGTGGCATGCCTCTAATCTCGAGGAATTATAAAAAACAATGAATATGCCTCTGAGATTTGTGAATGGTTTGATGCTAATAGGGTCGTCCTTAACGCTAGCAAAATCAAACTATAAGTTAACCTAAACATTTTCATTAATAATGTTATAAGTAATCTTTTATTGCCTTTTACGGAAGTTAAATTTTTGGGAATTACGGTGGATGCCGGCTTGGGATGAACCGAGCATGTTCGGTTACTATCCAAGAGCTTGTCATCTGTTTGTTGTGCTCTCAGGGAGAGGCAGAATCTCGGAGAACATGAGGTATTGTCTTCCCCGTTGGTGATATACTACTGCGACGAACTTGGTTGAGATTTCAAAGTTGCAGAAGCGGGCTGTGCACGTGATCAGCGGGAAGGACAGTAAAGCTCATTGCCGACTTTTGTTTGTTTCCCATCAAATCTTGACCTTATCTTCATTAATTATCTATGAGACACTAAGAATTGCGTATAAACATAAACATAGACTTACTTATCGGTCGGAAATTCACTCTTATAATACCTGTAGTCGCAAAAACATTAATCTTTCTAAGACAGACGCCTCTCTTTATAGAAACTCTCTATATTACACAGGCTTCATAGGCCATAGTAGATTCCCCTAGTTTAAATACATACCGAAGTAAATTGAAAGCGATATTTTTTGAACAAGCATTTATTCATTTGATGAATTTAATACTTACAAATTTTGAATCCTTCCCTGGCTGTGAATGGGTCATATCTTATATTTGTGACTATATGTTTTATAATTTTTATTGTAGATTAGGTAGATATTAACGTCAGACAACAAGTAACGTTTAATGGCAATATATAACACAATACAATGTACTGATTATTCTATTTCACTTACCTACTATAAAATTATTTTAAAAACCTCATTGCGAGTTGCAACAAACAGAGAACAGCACACAACAAGCCGCTTTATTTCATGAGAACAGTTTATAGCAGGTTAACGTTAGATTTCTTTTCTTAAAAAAGATGATGCAAAAGGGAAACAAGTTCTTCAAGAGTTTACTCTAGTAAACTAATTCAAATATGTGGGAAGTAATTTAAGTGACTTGAAACCAATAATTAAATATTTTGAAAACCGGAGTTTGAAATTAGAAGAATCTATAACATTTTCAATAAACTAAAAACCGATATCCGACGAATTCGGGGCTAGATTAACGATAATAATTAATTCTTTATTATACTTCGATAGTTCGAGGTGAAAAGGATCGCAACTACCTTGATCCATCGAAACCACGAACTACACTGTAGGTGTAACTGTTTAAGTTTATTAACGGAGGCTTCCACAGCAGTTAGGGGTAACTACGATTTTGGCCGTAATGAGAAACAAAGAGACGAACTCCGTATTTTGCTTGGATTTCGACTGAAGGGAAACCTAGATAGTACTCAACACGTAAATAGTATCTCTTACGATCGCAGATAAATGCGGCGACTACATCTCCTTGTTCCAGGCACATTTTTCGACCTTAAAATTGTTACCCTCAAGTTTTCAAAAGTTTTCCATTAACAGATTATTGTATAGTGTACTTTCGTATTTTATGTTTGTAATTTCTATATATTTGCAGAACCAACATCTAAACTATACAGCTTATGTACTCATAAATATACCATTATGTGCTGTACACTAGTTAGTTTTGTATTCTATGGGCTATTTATTTCTTTGCATTTGTGATAATTAAGGAAAGTATCGCAATAATATTTACTATAAACAGATAATTCACTGATGTTCTATCTTCATTTGAGTTACAAATATATATATATATATATATATTCTAGTAAAATTACATATAATTTATTTATCTTCAAAACCACGAGCAGAACCACTATCGCTTACTATTGGTATTTATTTACTAAGAAAATGTTCGCCATGAAACCTATAAAAAATAAAATCTTAAGAAAACGTTCTTTATGAAAGCTACAGAAAATAAAATCTGTAACTAGGAAAAATGAAGACTGGCTCCCTCTCGATACAATTAGTCTGAGATGGGAGAAAAGCATATATTTACATGGACATACTGTATCATACTGGATCATACTGTACGTTTACAGCCCGTACGTATAATGAAAATGCTTTGAAAAACGCCAATTGATAACGATAAATAAGTGAACACATCAGAAAATGCCTAGAAACAATAACCAAAAAATTGCTCGATTTGCTCGATTTTTCGTCGTAGCAAATCTCTTTGCTCGTGGTAACCATGGTCTTTTGTTTGGTCTACTTTTACCAATCACCCGTACTGTAACAATTATAATACTACATGTCACCAATGAATATTGAATGTTCTACTGAAATTTACATGCATTTCCCAAGAAGATCCTCCAAGTGTTTTTTCACCTTAAAAACACCGAAAAACTGGAAATTTTGCTACAGTAATTTTATTACATTTGCTGCAATTTTGAAACATTATTACCAGTAATCTTATTAAACTACCACGGTAAATTACTAATTTTTAGAGTAGTTAGAGCCTGTTTACTATAGATTTCATGCAAAACTACCTCAGTAAGGTAAAGTTGAAAAAAAGAGTATAAATCAGATATGAGATTTAAAAAAAAATGGGCTTCAAATAGAAGTAAAAAAATGTTCACCATGAAAACCATAAAAAATTAAATCTGAAGAAAATGTTCACCATGAATACCATGAAATAAGAAAGCAGAACGTTGGCTCTGCGCCATTAGTCTGAGATGGGAGAAAGATATGACATAAAGCAGATCACGTATTTACGGTTTGTACGTATAAAGAAAATTTTTCGAAAAAACATATAAGGCCGATTAATAATGATAAATGATTTGCTCAATTTTTCGCCGCAGCAAATCTTTTTACTCGCGGAGTTTTCACTTGTTTACTCTACTTCTACCAACTGTACATAGGTGTGTTGTATAACAGAAGCTTAGGCGGATGAGATCCTTTGTAGATTAGTTGTAAATAAAAGCATAACATAACTTCCGCAATTTGAATAAGTGAATAAAATAATTAAGAAATAAATTCTAAAAAACCAACTTCGTAGATTGGCCCTCTCAATTTAGGCGCTGCGTATATAAACCCCGGATTCTTTCAAAGGAAAATAAATAGGATTGTTTTAGACGTGTTTAGTGAGTGGTGTTAGATAGTAGAAAATTAATGATCTAAAGAAAACAGGGCGAAGATCATCGTTAGCTGAAGATATGTTTACTGAATAAAATTGAACTACGTGCTTCTTAAACCTACTCTAACAGCGTTTTTTTCTTTTTATATAAAATATATGTTGATTATTGTTTATGATATGTATGCGAAATTCGCACCATTGAGAAATATATATGTGTCCATACTATTTTCCTTACTTTAGCCAATATTCAGTTTATGTGGTTCGGTACACTTATGAGACCAGAGTAATCAACTTTCTAAAACTAGCAGTGAAATGTATAAACGTACATAATATTGTATTAAATAGCTTTCCATATAATAGCCTTTTAGAAATTCTATTGTTTTTAACGAAACTAAACACATGAATTTTACTGTAATATTACCTACTTTTTCCAGGAAAATTCTTCAAGCGTTTTTCCACCTTATTTTATCCAAAAAATGGAAAATCTTATTATTACATTTGAAAATTCCCTAAAAAGACAAGTAAACTAAAATTTGCATCACTTATCGTTCTAAATATAAAACGTTGTTACTAGTAATATTACCATTACCATTTCTTAGAATGTATACGAGGAGTTATAGCAAGCATGAAGAATAACAATTATGTACCTACATAAAACGATTCCAAATTGTTTTCTTGTAATTGCAGAAATATAATGTAATCTTTTTTATTGGAAGAAATCGTCAAGAGTTGATTGTTTTCCTACTTGATATCGTTTCTTAACGTTACATCTGTGAGCGTAGTCTCTTCTTGTTGCTCTATGCAACGGAGCACTGTTTCCAAAGCAATTGTGCCTTCACTATAACTGATATTTTTCTATTGTTGCAATTCAGCTACTTATCACTTACTTCCTCAACGTTTTCATGACTATTCTCACAATTTCCGAGTGTATCACTTTAAGTTGTTCATCGCTATCTAACCACTTATTGCAGAATTTTCCCATCCCGGAAGTCTTTGAACAAGGATCGTTCAGGGTTTATTGCTCATATTCCACTGATTGTAATAAAGACTGTATATTCTCTTCACGCTTTCTAATACGCCTTAGTCCATTGGCTGCAGAATGCTAGTTATATTTGAAGGTAAATATACGACGCGAATGTCACCAGAACGTAGCTCTTCTTCATTTGGATGGTGCATTATGTAGAAGTAAAATGACCTTACGCGGTTTATTGTTTTCGTTTAGCAACTTGTCTGTCTGTGGAAACAAATTGTTCATGAAACCAATTCTTCGACATCTCTATCCGTCCATGCATTTTTCTGATTTATATAAGAGACAGAAGGAGCATTCAAGTTTCATCGGGTTCCCTGGCTGGAGTAGCACAAGCTAAGATAATTAACATTTCGTTGCTTTCCTTGTGTCCGAATACGGTAGCTTTTTTTTTCGAGAAACTAGTAACATTTTGTAATTTAACGCAGCTCCCTCATAGTTTCGGTTAAAGTCTTCAATTTCTTTAAAATGCAATGGCTGCATTTGTATCATCTGCACGCTTTTCTCCGCAAATGTTTAATTGCCGAACACCGTATCGTTTCTTCCATCTATACACTGGCTTTAAACTCTGCCCTTTTTCTTAAAACTCGTTTCTAAAAAGTACGGCGTTTTCTTGTAGCAATTACTAAACCAACGGAAAGGAACCCCACTAATTTATTCGTATTCAGCCTTCCTCATTGATTTTAGTGATGGGTTTTCTATGCAATTATTTTATATACAATACTGTTCAATTTTGTACCTGTTTCATTGCCGACAATCCAGTTACCTCCCTTACTCCAAATTCAATTGCAAGCGTTTTCATCTAGTCCTTTTATTGCTTCCAATTTTGTTTACATGGAGCCCCGGTTTGCCGATACAGGAACTACCGCAACTCCACTATATTTCGCTAGTACACTATTTCACTGGGGTTACTATATCTTATCCCTTAAACCTGGCGACGTGAATGCTGAAATATTAGCGGTGATGTCAGCAAGCTAGCTCGTACAAGTTGTAATAATAATTTGCGTAATATATAGCACTGATCCGGTTACTAAAATTGCAATATCGTATCTAAATTTTCGGATTGAAATTGACTTTTTCGTTGGAAATTTAAAAAATTAAGGTACGGATAATCGGCAATTAAGCTGGTGTTTATCCGTACCGTAATTTCGTTTTTCAGTTCGGTTTTAGAAAATTCTACAATAAAGTGAGCTGCTAAAATACATGGGCAGTGCTGCAAAATTTACTCGCTGTAAAAGTATAAGGGCGGAGAATTGCGCGACGGGAATGAATCAGTAGCAATAGTAAACTAACCGATGTCATGAGAGGATCGCACTAGCCTCTAGCTAAGTGATGCGTTATAACCATAGTTTATTTCTTCAATTCATTATCGTTGCCTTTCTCGGTTTTTGTTCTTTTCTTATTTTTGATTTGCTTTGTTTGTATCTCGTAGCTATACTGTATACTTACTACTATGTTACCAGATAGTACTGCAAATTACTGCTTCTTGGATCCTAATAATAGGTTGAGTTGACTTTCTACCTGTATAAATACGATTCATTTAATGTAAAGTTCGATTAATTAGATTTAGAAAAACACATGCTTATTTTGGAATTTAACTTACATTGAAAAATTTATGTTTTTGTGCTGCACTTGCTATTATTTGAACATTTAACATGTTGGCTACTTATAAACAAAAAAAAATGTAATGTATTATCTTCGGAATTTATAATTTTCTTTTGAAGGGCAATTTCTTTGCTTCCTATACAATTCAATATTTATTGGAAATAATCAACGATTAAAGTTCCCAAATGCCATAAAAATCAAATAAGATGTATTACGTAGTTCCTAAAGTCAGGAGCGAAGTCCAGCTGATAAGTCAAGCACGTATGATAGGCGACTGACTGATTGGCGTGTATGTGAGAAAACTGAAAAGTGAGGAGGGCGCGCCTGCAGCGTTATTAGCTACATGTATGGAACTGACGCTTACAAATGGATTCTTTCCAACGCTAGAATAAATTTATTTTTAATGATTATACGCTTGTTATGATACTAATACATACCATATAAAAGATTCTTTGTGTGTTATGCATTTCTTAAGTGAATTAATTTTTGTCTACAGTGCGAGACAACTTCAGTTGGTAAACAGCTTTTATTGCAGGTGTAAATGTAAAATAATACATTTTTAGTTTGTATCCTTGTTAATTATTTTTATTTCTCCCTATATTGGCAAATTTGATGCAACCCTTCCTAATCGTTGCGAACAAATTAAACATTCTTTTTCTTTTGAGTCTTCTGTTCATACGATACTGCAAACGTTCCTAAGCTGAAAGCAATATCTAAATTCTCTAAATTGACCATTTACCGATATCGCACTCCAATGCAGTTATAAATTCATAAAGATGCGAAGGCTGAGTTGAGCGAACATTTCTAAGGGCGAAACAAACCTAAGGGTCGCATACAAGAAAGGAATTCTTACGATTATCACTTATTTAAACTGAATGATTCCAACGGTAGTTCTTTCGAACTCGATATTCACTATCAGAACACATGTGGCCTTAAAGCTAAAACTCATTCATTTCTCTCTGCTGTGTGTGAATCATCCTATGATGATGATGATCACCGAAAGTTGGTTTGATGAATCCGTCACTGATTCTGAATTGCTACCTTGTTCATACAATGTTGTGAGATGTGAAAATTTTCTATTAATCGCCCTGTAGATGGTGGCATTTTTGTTGCTTTATCGGATAGAGCGGAATCAGCTAAGGAATGGAAGCAGTATCCCATTTCTTCGCTGGTTCCTTTAGTTGATATTTTTGTGAATCTTTTGAAGTTGTTTTGATGGATAAACCGCCTCTTTTGATTGGTGATTTTAACTTTTTATTAAATTTACAATACACCCGCTGTCCTGCTCCAAATATTCTAACTTTAACTGCTTATTGAATTCCCTTAATCTTAAGTAATTAAATTCAGTTTTTAACTGACAACCGGCTGCTTGATTTAATCCCTTCAAAGTTATCTTCTGTTTTTTGTGGTTTCTCCTGATAGCTTATCATTTGTTCCTCTAGATCCTTACCATACTGCGTTATCTATTTCTCTTACATTCATACATTCATCTACATCTTCCTCCAATGATAATTATCGGTATGATTTTCGTAGAGCTGATTCAATTAAATTATACTCTGATCTTTTTAATACTGATTGGTCATTTCTTGAGAGCTGCACTGATGACAATTCTGCTCTTGATATATCTTATACGTATTTATGTCAAATTTGTTATGCTTCTGTATCTAAAGAATATACTTCTTCCGGACCTTGTCATCCTGCATGGTTCTCAAAGACTATGATTTCAAATCTGTTGAAAAAGCTGAAAAATTATTATCGACGTAAATTGAGAACTACTAAAAATGTATACTTTTGTAATCAATTCAGTAGAGTACGATCCAAACGTCATATCGCTACTGCCTACTCAGGTTACCTCACAAAAATTCAAACTTCTATTAAAGCTAATCCGAGAGGAATTTTTCAATTCATTCACACCAGGAATGGCACTACACATATACCTGAATGTTATGTGACGGCGATATACATATTGACACACCTCAGGAAATAGTTGATGCCTTCGCCTCCAAATTTTCATCAGTACACATAGACAACGATGATTTTCATCATAAAAATACTTATTCCAACTGTGTTCCGTTCACTCTGCTATCAACTACTGAAGAGGAACTAGTTAGAATTATGTTGAGGTTCCCACAGAACGAAACGAAACGAAACGCGCTTGCGAATCCTCTAACCTATATTATTAATTTTGCAATCGGCAATTGTACTTTTCCAATTCGATAGAAATGAGCAAGAATTAGTCTCGTTTTTAAGATAGATGACAAAACTCGTGTTACTAACTATAGACCAATATCAATCTTATCGTGTTTTGCCGAGGTATGTGAAAATATTATTTACTCTTCTTTGCATTACAACCTTGTAGTTCACCGAACCAGCATGGTTTTATTCGAGGTAGGTCAACAGTTACTAATCTTGTCTGTGTATTGTACACACTGATCTTAGCCTTTGATGTAATTGACCATAGAATTTTGCTTGACAAGCTGTCAACCTTTAGATTAAGTTCCTCCTTCTTGCAACTTCTGCATTTTTATTTAACTAAAACAGTTCACTATGTTTTCTACACAAGTCGTTGGAGTACATCCCTTCTTCTGGAGTACCACAGTGGTCGCATTTGGGACCCCTTTTATTTGCACTGTTTATAAACGATCTACTGATGTCTTTATCCTGCCCTGTACTCGCTTACGGAGATTACATAAAAATATACTCTCCAATTAGATCTTTAAACGATGTGGCTCACTTGCAACATAATTTGGATAATATATCTAACTGGTGTTCTTTATACAAATTATCACTAAATGTCAATAAATTTTGTTTGTTACCTATACGAAAAAAATGAATTATGCCAATTCAGTCTACTGAATATGTGATACTTATCTCAAGAAAAGTAATACCGTTAGAGATCGCGGGG
Organism: Oryctes borbonicus; assembly: GCA_902654985.2. Classification (NCBI taxonomy): domain Eukaryota; kingdom Metazoa; phylum Arthropoda; class Insecta; order Coleoptera; family Scarabaeidae; genus Oryctes; species Oryctes borbonicus. Next base: position 11,144,001 of record LR736859.1, on the reverse strand, counting down.
TTCTATTTGATCCCCAATTAAGTTTTGGAGAACATATTACTGATTTATGTATTTCTGCATTAAAAACTTTAGGATTTGTCCTAATCCTGCAAATTCTTTAATGATATGTCCCTTCTGAAAACACTATATTTTAGCTTTATTGTAAGTAAATTCGAATATGCATCTATGGTGTGGTCACTGCATTACATCGAGCATTGAGAGCATGTCCAATGCAGCTTTTTGATGTATCTGTCCTTTAAAATCACCTATATTCTGCGAGAGGTGTAGATTATGAATCGCTGGTGAGAAAACATGATGTGCTGGAACACCGTCGAGATGTTTCTCGTGATAAATTCATTTGGAAAATTGTTCACGGGTATAATGACTCTCCTAACTTGCTTTCCTCTATCGATTTCCTTGTACCTCGTTTATCCGCTCGCTCCTCTTCTACTTTTTCATTACCTTACCCTCGAACCAATTATTAACAAAAGTCGCCATTGGTGCCGCAATGCAGGTTACTATACAATGGTATATTTTTGATGCCATGTTGTTTAATTGTTGTTTAATTTCTTGCTTTTCTTTTATAATGTATTTAATTTTCTCTTTTTTTTTGTATTTATCTGTACCTACTTTAGTTTTTACTGTAATAGGTTTCGCCGTTAGACTAATGAAATTATTATTATTATTATTAATAATAATATTATTATTATTATATCTTATTTTCTAGAGAAATCTAGAAGCACTTGCAGAGTTGGCGATACCCAAATAGTTTGTGACAGAAATAGCACGAAAGAAATAAATTACAAATAATTCAAAATTACATTCATTTAAATGAGCAAAAATGTTATTCCTTTGAAATATGATTCATAGCCATTGTCAACCGTTGATGTAAATTATTCTGTAATTTGTTACTGGAATCAATAGGTATGGTAATTCACAGAATCCAATTAATGACGGGTTTCCATTAACATTGTCATCAGCTTTCATTTGTCTCAATTGCAAATTCAAAATCACAAACATTGACATCATGTTCATTTTCACCATCATTTCCTTCTGTTTCGCTGTTACCTACGTACATAGTCTAATGTTATGACTTATAACAATAAAAACTTCCTCGTTCAACTAATAATCACCACCTAGACACTCTTTCGACAGTTCATCATTGTAAATTGCCGAAAACGTCTTACGAAAATTAAATCGATGGAATAAAAACTAAATTCAAAATTTGACTCTCTGGTAACGCATCATGTAAGAAAACCCCCCGCGTTCTTTTGTTCTTTCTTTCTTTTGTTTGTTTTCTTTGTTACTGATAGGGTTTGACAATACTCATAGTTAATTACGATAGGTGTTTGGAATAAGCATATTATTTCCTATTCTTGCAAATAAATTTTCAATCGACTATGGTCTCTTTTTATTAGAACTACCACATTACTGCCTGCAATATGCTACAGGAGTGCGCGATCCTGCGTTTAACGACTTATGATTCGATTTGGTGTTAGAGAGTTTCGACAACCTTAATAAATTTAATATTCACTACCGGATTCTGACAACTTGTTGCCGAGTAGTATTTAATTTGGGCAATTATGATAAAGACAAAATAGATTTCATTCTGTACATGTTTGTAGAAAAAAACTACATGAAAAACAATCATTTACAACGTGAAGAAATTAGAGCGAAGATGAATAATTTAAACTTTTCACTGGATCAGACATCGTACCAGGAGAGAGAGGAACCTCACGGCTATAAAACCAATTAGTAAAGCATAGGCTACATAGCCGGACTTGGATGAAGGTTATACCACATGGCGCTAACGACAACCACCATCAATGTTGTATTCTTAGTATCACAGTACATATATTTGAAAAGATCACAAATTGGTTTTCTAAGTTGAATCTTTGTGATAGATAGCAATCATTTTTATGATGCGCGACATAATTTTAATAAATCATATATGCATCTTAGAAAATTAATAATGTCTAATTTTTACAGATCAAAGAAAATAAACTGCTCTCTTTGTGGCTTACTATATTATAAAAGAAGAAAATCAAATATCTAAAATTAATCAACTCCGCAAAAATGTAACTTTTTTATTTGTTTTTTCATCACACAAAGTCATATACCTACGCATAAATTTCAGTCCCATTAAAATTAACTTTAAAATTTCGTATTTTAAAATCGCAATTCTTCAAAACTTGGTATAATGGAGCATAAAATTTTAGTAGGGTGCAAGAGAATATTAAAATTATTCCAGGTGAATTCTAGCGTTTATTTAATTCAGTCGAACGGCTCCTCGGAGATTTAACCTTAAAACCAAAGCAGCACTTTGAACCCACCTCGAGACTAACACTTGACAAATTTCACAGATCCTTGAGCTAATTCAAGTCAGTTTCCAACGTGTATTTGAAAACTTCAACGATTAAATTGAGGGAGTTGTTTTTTCTTTTTTCATAATAATATTAATTAGCACGGCATGCGAAGCTTAAATACAGCTGTAAACGTTCGAATTTGTCCATTCGCAATACTGTAATTAGCATAGAAAGCTTAATTATTTATTTTGTTCGCTACCGTGCCGACACCTTAGCAGCGAAAAACCGCTTTAAAGGCACGGGGAGTACTTTTATTTTACGCTAGGAATCCACTTGACGAATTCCACTCGTCCTCGTGCTAATTCAAGTCAACTGATAATAAAATTATCTCAGATGCCAGAAGCAGAGCCAGCACACGGGTGAGTGTTTTGTTTCGTGACATCACGCTAGGGTATCCTCACGTAGGGTTGAAGCAAAACCCTCAAATTAAGATTGCACTCGAAGAACGAAACGTGGATAGGTTGGAAATTACGGTGAATTAACAAAGTGATGTATTCTGACGTCACTAGTAAAGACAAACTAAAGGAGAAAGTAAAAGTTTTGCGTTGAATGTCTAACCTATATATATATATATATATACATATATACAGGTGTGTATATAGGTTTGACATTGTTGTTGCGTTGAATGTATAATCTATGTACTGTACTCAAGGAAATAAATAATACAAAAGAAATGGGATTTTAGTAATTATATTACCTTACAATACTTATAGCATATTTATATAATAGCTTTGTTATAAACTTAATCGAGAGAATAATAATACATTATTGAAGTTCTCAAAGGATACGTACTTATCAAAACTACTGCAGTAACTTTTATTGTACATGTTATATGTTTTATTAGCTTTTTTTTTATTTCTAGTTTCAAAGATAAGAATATAATATATACAGACTCGGCAAATAAAACATGCGACCTATTTTCAACAGATCAAGTTTATTATTCTTTTTATGATTCTACATTGCTGTTACATCACATGTATTGTATAATAGTCAGGAAGGTTTGAGTAATTAATTGTCTCTTGTAACGGCGTGGAGCTACCTCGGGATCTAAGGTCGACCTTTGGTAATTGCGCCTCTAACTTAAATCTAAACTTACATCAGTTGATATTTAGATTTGGGTTCTTGTACTCTTTCTAGTCCTGTAGTGGAAACTCCGCACAGTTGCTGATATATATACATCCAGAATTCCCTTAGGAACGTTACCAAAGGATTTAGTACATATTACACACAATACGTAGGCGTGCGGAGTTGGTATTGTTATTTTGTGCCCTACTCTGTTGTGATATTACCAGCGCGTGAACTTTGGACTTTTTAGGTAATTAAAATTTTTTCATTTCTTTCGTTTTCGCTATGGAATTCCACGGCATTTTAGGAGTGTAGCATCATATAAGTAAGGTACTATTCACTTTATACCCCGAATGTCTTGGCAATTTTCTCCATAAGTTATATTCGGTATTGCAAACCAAGCGGGATTTTATTTTTTGGAGAATTTTAAGCTTTCCGTTGAATTGTCATGAATGCTTTATTCTTGGAACATGTGTTTGGAATGAACCACCTGTTGAAGGGATACTCAATTCGCTGTTTTCCCATTCAGGCACGTGCTTTCGCTTGTTACTATTTCTTCATTTTGATCAGCAAGGTTCATTTCATTGGTATAGTTACTGGCTATACTGCATTCCAGTATTACATTCATACAAATGTATAGCCACGATTTCAAACACGGATACATTTTTGGATGACATCTACTCAATGGCAGTGCATGACCTTTTAACGAGGGGGACGCGATTATAAATAAAATCTTAGCTTAAGCTTAGAATGATCTTTGAAAGGAAGCAAGAATTGCTGACAGATTATTGAAAATACGCGCACTACACCGGTGAATGTGAATTAATCCGTAGAGCAGGCTTACACGTTATATGTACGAATCCGGAAAAACAAGGTGTATTATAATCTGCAAAAATATGTGTCCCATTTAAGTAGAAAAAGGTAAGGGCATTTCCGGTTGAACCAGAGGAACGGTAGCAATAAAAAAGTCGAAATCAGATGCACTATGCATTATCGCACTTACCTGCACAGTTTCATCAATGCCATCGTTCCCATCGGTTCCATACTTTATCCTAACCATATATATAAAATTCTCTTATCTTTATTACTTTATATGATTAAAGTGGTGCAGAAAACAGATAGTAAGTCCAACAAAGAATAATTTAAAGCAAATGGATCTGTAGATCTGAATTGTCGGACAGTTTCGAGTCGTTACACGTAATCGACTATATACAAAAGCGTAACATGTCAAAGGAGAGACTTCACCGAGCTCTCAATAGCTATTACCATCACGTGGTGCATTTAGTTCCGGAGCAAATTGTTAAGGGCGTAAACTTAGCTTAATTTTCTACCATTACTTACTACGGAACTGTAATATCAACAGGGTTGACTGCAAACTGTGACGAGTTGAAGTTGCATGTATTTGAGGACGCCGTTTTACATGTTTGTATTGTGGGCGTACAGATGATCTTTTTTATTTTTTTTTTGAGAATTTATTTGCGTATGCAATCAAGTTTCTTTAACATTATGATTGTTTACAGAGTGCGTAAATGTTAAAATAAAAACAATACACTTTTTTTTTATTTGTAGTAAGGGTAGGTACCATTGAGTTATAGAAAGCAGAGAAAACACAAATTTTAGATTTTGTGTCAAACTGCAGTGACTTTTTAAGCTTCTACAATGGGGCAATGACTGGTACTAGGTCAAGGCTCTACATACAGGTTGGCCCAGGATGATCTTATGTTAGCCGCATATCAGAAATAGAGCAGATAAGCATAGCAGTGAATATAATGTGCAAAACTGGATATTTATTTTGAATGTGTGCCTGAATGCCGCCATAATTCGTTCAAATCCACAAAAGTTAGAGAAATTTTCCAGTTAAAGATATACCTACATCGAACAGCAATCTGTTACATTTGCGTCACACAATAAAAATGGAATTTTGAAATTGGCTTGTCATTTCTAATCTGCATAAAACCTTAAATTTTATTTTGCATTATATTTTCCCTATAAAGTTCCTTTAAGAACACATTATTTAAATGTTCTCATAGATCCAAATTAGCAGAATAGTCAATCCATTCCAGAAATATACCACAAAATTAAGATCTCTAAAAACCAGTACAACAACATACTACAGCAATTTTTTTTATTTATATATATTATAGCAAAAAAGGGTTATTCTAACTATTGATTTATTGAATTGGAGTGTTTACTGATTTCTAAAAGGCATTGTTAATTTTTGTCTGTAAAGTTATTCATTACGAATGAATACTTATTTATGGAATCCGAGAGTTAGAATTGTATTACTGCCAATGTTGTTTCTTGTTCTTTCGGATGCGACCGAGTAACTACTAACTACAAAACAAATACACAAATAAATATTATACGTAGCCGATCAAAGCGACTATTCCTATCTTTCTCGTTATAATCGACAGTATGTTGTCGATAAGCAGAACTGAACTATATCAGGATATTTGTTTTATCAAGTAAAGCAAAGGCGATACAGGCCTTATTGTAACCACGACATTCTTCATATTGCTTTATTTTGATGCCCAGTTCGAACCCAATTGAAATCTGATAGTCCAATCGTGTGGACGCTCTGTTTTCAGCCCATCTTTTCGTTCTTAGTTCCAATTTTAGTTGAAGCTGCAGTCTGTCTAACTCTTTTATTTTAATTTTTTCTTCCAGAGGAATTTTATTACAGTCACTTTCTAATATTACCCTCATTCTATTGATGTTTAAAGTTGTTATTATAAACACAATTACTTGTCACTATATAAAAACGTTGGAAAAATATATGCTAAATGACAACACTCCCTCTTCTAGCTAAAATAAGGTCGCGGAAATCGTACGTCCCAAATGCATATACACCAGCTAGACTGCTGATTGTTCCGGCTAACTTTGATTTTTTAATTATAAACGATCGCTATTACCTCAGGTACCTTATTTTTTGTTATTTGGCTTGGTTAAGTTTTAAAAAATTACTAAATCACGATATTACTTTAAAATACCAATACCCCACCTTTGTCATTTGCAAATACACGTGTAATGGAAAACGAATGAAAGGTTTATCTGGTATGCTTTTCATTGGTTCATGCAACTCTAGATGGTTTGTCTAAGGTAGTGATGCAAATATATAATACTTGTTATGATACTATTATCTGTACTATCATCTATCTACACGCACCGGTAATATTTAAGAAACGGTAACGTTTATTAATTATGCAACACTAGTTTTGGCGGCACAGTAGCCCCGCATTAACGGCTACTGCCCCTGACTGGGCAAGGTTAAGCGCTGTGTGTTCGAGTGCCACTATTTTTCCCTCTTAATATTTTCTTAGTAGATCCGGTAAAATCCCGAGCCCCCATTCGCATGTTGAGGAACAATCAACTCTGCTTTGCCCTTTACGGCAAAGAGGTGATAGTAACAAAACATAGAACATAATAGGCTTTAAAAGGCTTATGCGTACCATTAAAAAGGAAAAATCTTTAAGTATTGTTTCAGATAGTTATAATTATTATCCATTATTATAAAAGTTACTTATCGTGATAGCATGTACAATGCAATACCATTTATATCACCAAAGTGTAATACGAAGTATCGCACAAAAAATAGTATAGTTTTATAGGGCTCCTTATTAAGACAGCTAGCTGTCCCTACGGATGTAATAAATTATATTAAGAAGTCATACATCATACCAAGTATTATCTATTTCTTTGTGTAAGTAGCGAACAATCATACGGTTCTATAAATGATATGATACCATCAGTTTGCCAGTTTCTCAGAAGTGGTAAAAGCGATTTGCAACAGTGTTTAATCGAAATCTGGCGAAATACATTAAAAACATTTAAGTGCTGCCAACAGTGCGCAAATGTTATTCGGAATCTTGAAATACATGTAGCAATGTAGGTAGCACTTATACATCTTCGGAAAAATTAGGTGTCCGCTTTATTTTGTATACTCTAAACGTTAACTAACCTTACCCCTGGTTAGTTGCTTAAAATCCCAAATAAAGGCAGTCATATTGAACGATAGGTAATCAATAAATACAAGTTAAGTGCTCACTCTTGACCTAGATATCCCATCGTAATAGAATAATTTTGTATGAATAAGCGTTAATATAACTGCGATTCAGTGCAAAACTCAACGGAACTTGTTGACTAGTTGCTTTTGGTTATAAATGCTGAGAAGTATTATATATGGCATACATGCCTTTTGAATGTGCTTCATTTTACATCGATGATAATAAGCTGCTCGTCAAAAATTAGGAATATCGCTCCGATATTAAATATGTTGCTAATTTTGAGATAAAATGGAGTTAAAAAAACCCAAATTGTTTTTTCAACCACTCTAATTTGAAATGTATACATGGATAAGTGGATAAGTCTATTTGCTCCAAACTCCAAACTCGATGGCTGAATCAGAGGTTTCTTAATGCGACGCTATATGGCAAGATTTCGTTTTTCTTACCGCTAATTCACAGCGCCGCTACCGGCCAGAATAGTTGGGGCTTGAGAAAATCAAAGCATTCCTCATTTGGCATTACCGCCAACGTCTCTCGATTTAAAGTGCATTGAATATCCTCGGAATCACCTTCAAATGAGATCAGATGCACATGAACCATTCCTTGAAACTCTTCGGGAGTTGTGCTTAACGTTTTAGTGGAAGGGATATTGCCAAGCAGTTATTCAATTCCCATTCGTAGCGGACATACTACCTGCTAAAAACGTTATTGTTTCATTTCCAAAATGACTTACATAATACAAGAAATGTTGTCACTTCCTTTTTCCATTTTTTTAAGACGTCAATTTAAGTCAAAATGCTTGGCACAAGTTGTATTGGTGTTAATTTATTTATTATATAGTAAACACTTTTAGATTTATGTTTGCAAATTTTTGTTTTAAAATCGATTTTTCACAGTATCGCTAACCCAAGATTATTAATTGTGATGAAAACCCATTATTAAACTGCAGCATTGTATACGATTAAGATCCATATGTGGCTTGTACGTGTTGTTCCAAATATATACGAATGAGTGGCCACAGTTAAAACTGCCGTTATTAATACAATGGAAAATCAAACACGAAAAAGGTTGATACACAACAAGTAATAAAATCACTTGAACAGATCGATGGTTCCAAGTTGCAAGCGAACTTAAGAAGTAAATGAACTTACTGAACGAGTAGAAGTTTTCGTGAATATGAAGAATTGTTGCCACCAATACTGTTTAAAACTTACTTTGAATGAGATCTTACATTGCACTTTGTATCATCGTTGGACTGAGGTCGCTGTGTTACAGTATGGTATTATTCGAAAACGTCACTAGCAAAATATTAGCTTTTAGATCCATAACATAAAGCCTATACAAAGAGTGACATTGTTGATCTGATCCTTGTCAACGATGAAGAAACATTATATTTGGTTTTTCCGTTCTTTAGCAATTGTTTCTATAATGCCGCTAATTCTACTTTCCAGTGATCACAATAACTGGTACAAACTGTATTATGCTTATGGAGATAACCCAAGAGGTTGTTAGGTACCTAATAAAATGAAACAGACGTGTTATCGTAGCAATTTATTCTGTCGCCAGAATGACATATACTATTATTTAAACGAAGATTTACCATGAGTATTATATCGTTAAAATCATCTCCTAATTGTGCACTAGGTAACACTTGTAGAAATGTCTTTCGGGTGATGTCGTGTAGTTGATTTTTAACTTGACGTTTCGCTGACTATCCTGTCAGCTTCTTCAGAAGATTTCTAAAGACTGCTGTTGTTGTCTTTTGCTGCTCGTTATATATCCTATTTTTGTTCCGCTTTGCTGGTCCATAACCGTTCTGCTTTGCTGATCCATAACCGTTCCGTTCCGCTGAATCGCGTCGTTCGTTGTATGACGACTTCGTAGTGCTAACCTCCACGTGTTGCTGATCCTGTATCCATCTTCGCGATTGAAGTTGTTGGTGTTCTTCATTATTTCTATGGATTCGCGTATTATCCTCGGGTAGTAGTGGCTGGTCCTGGCTAATACCTTGACGTCGCTGTAGCTTATGCGGTGGTCTCCTTGTTGGTGCAGATGTTCTGCTACTGCAGATTTTTCAGTATGCCTAAGGCGTGCGTCTCTCTCGTGCTCTTTTACTCTGCACTGAATACTCCATCCTGTTTGACCGATGTAGCTTTTTCCACATTGGCATTTCAGTTCGTATATGCCTTTTGCTCTTAGTTTTGGTAACACGTCCTTATTTGGAGGGAGTAGCCGGTCGATTTTGGTCACCGTGTTGAAACGTGTGGCGATGTTTTTCTCCCCTAGGGTCGTTTTCAGCCTGTCCGTGACTCCGGCTATGTATGGAAGGTACGCGTATCCTGCTGGTTGTTGTTGGTCTTCGTCTTTTCTCTGCTCTCGTGGCTTCCTTATATCTCTTGTACTGTAGCCATTTTTAGGTACTATTAGGTAACACTTGTATGAGAGTACGTAAGGTTTCGTTTTAACAATCTTAGTATCTCATTCATTTGTAGCTCTCCTAGACCTCCTAGACTCTTTTGATGTTTCAAAGCAGTAGTCATAATACTTCAGAATCTTTCTTCAGATCGCACTTAGCAAACGCAGGGCTGCGGAAATAAGCAAAAAAGCATATAAAGAAGTTTCATGAACAGTATATAATTTATTATATAGTTTCAGTTTTAACGGCATTCGAAGCAAATACTCGCTTGTTTTGTCTGAAAAATAGGACATAACGCAACTATGTGGAAGAAATTCTATGCATATTATTAGAAGCCTTCTTCTACGTATTCAAATAACACTTTTATTTTAATGAAAATATATTAACAAGATTACATTCGTTTTTATTTTGTTTCGCTTTCGACCGTTCACAATAACAACTCATCTATCCCTACTAACAACCTATATATTTAACTGTCGTTAACAAGGCGTGAATTTTAATTCCTAACAATATTCCATTGCAGAAAATATTTTGAAAAGTAACAAGGTTTTCTGCAGTGAACATTTGTTTTTATTATTTTTATTAGTTTTTCGCAATAGATAAAAGGCAGCCCTCGTATGCATTCAAAAACATTTTACCAAAAGCTAATACAAATTCTACTCATCAAAATAAAACAAAAAGTCTGAATAAACATATGTCCGAAAACGTTCGGTTAAGGAGGTAAGATAATAATTATTTTCTCAATAGTGACATCTATTCGGATCCAGAACTTGCAGAAATGCATTTAAAGTAATGCTAGCAAAGCTAGCTACCTGTATGCATTAAATTATACCAATCGTGGCTATCCTCCCCATACGACGTTTACAGCTCTTCATCGGAGGCTATGTGATACTGGTACGATTGACAAGTACTGAAGAAATGGTAAACTGTTGCATTGAAGTAGAACCATCAGCTAGTGATCGCGCAATTAGGATTTTGCATTAACAACGGCTGTATTCATTTTACGTACAAGGACGGACCTCGTGTTGATTTCGACTGGTGGCTCCTACGACGCACTCTCAACAAGCTTGTCTTTTCTCGTAAGATATTGTTTTTTGACGGAACTTATTTTACCACAGATTGTGTTGTTAACACGAGATATAATCGCATATGGGAGGTTGCAAATCCACACGCTACACATCGCAGAGGTCATCAGTCACTGTCGATGATTATCTAGATACAGTCTCGGTTACGTAGACATGTTTATCATCAGTTTTTGGAGAACACGTTGCCAGACCTCCTGGAAGTGATTCCTCTTGCGCCACAATTTCTTCGAGTGTCGACAAAACAGGAGTCTATCTAGTTGTTTTGAAGATTTAGCAATTTTCTCTCTTTTGCCCAACACTGGTTTCAACACGATGGAGCCATACTTCAGTGCAGATGTTCGTGGATGGTTGAATGCTGGATATCCAGATATGTGTATTGACAGTGGAGGTTTATAAACCGGCCAACACGTTTACCAAACCTTACCCCTCTAAACTTTGTTTCTCTGTCTACAAAGTCTATTATACGAAACACCAGTGAATACAAAATAAGGCAGCAAGCCTAAATTTATGCAATCAGGTTGGTGGTTGCAATTTTGAGCAATTGCTTTAATTTTGCATTTAATTTATCATTTATTTAAGCTTTATCCTTGAGGTAAGTTAACTACATACACACAATTTCCAATAACGCAATGTGATCTTTATTTCAATTTGTTGTAACTCCTTAACCAAACATTTTCGGAGATATATTTTTTCAGTTTCGAAACATCTAAGTATTAAAAGGATTCGTTCCTACAAGAGATTCTGTAGTGTAGTAGGCACCCCGCCCGCCTGAAAAACGGGAGCTGTAGGTTCGAATCCTATCGTTGTCTTGAAATATTATTTCATTAATCAAATTTAATTACGTCGGTAAAGTTAAATATCGATAATTTTTTTGCTTTTTGCTAAAAACCTAAATATTTACTTCTATGTGAACTTTTTAACAAACAACAGATATTGTTCTAATTAAATAGACAAATGTGCAACTGCTACTGTACATCAATACGCAAATCAGCAACACAATGCTTGTAAAATAGGTTCTTAGTTTAGGATAATTAATTCTATATTGGTGCAAATTAAGAAAAAAGAAATACACCAGTTGGCCTTTTACAATAATGATCGAATTCAGTTTCACACTCCTACTTCACTTGCTATACGATTCAATTTAACGCTACATTTATGGACGCAAATCTAATTATGATAATTCAGCGCTTCCATTTACTGCACTGTAAACTACGTTCGTATACCACAGTTAGAAACTTTAGCAGTGCGCTATTTTACCGATCGCAAATTAGATATGACTAAGCTTAAATATTTGAAGCAATAAAAATATGGCTACTAGCGCAGCTGTACATATTTAACTTCATTGCATTTACTCTTCCATTATCACGTTTTCGAGTAAATACATGCGCATGGATAATTTAATACCGATCACGAGCCCTCTACCGTAATCCTCGCTGCAGCATTTACTCTGCCACGTTACATATTAATGCAATTTTGTCCGATGAACATGGCAGAGGGCGGAATTCACCAATAATTCAATAAATTATGATACGAGACCTGCGAGGTCGGATTACAGCTGACGCGATCTAGGTATCTGCCGATGATTTCGCCTCCTCTTGGAGAAATTAAGCATAAAGATTTAATAATGATAGCAAGGACTGTGGCGTAGTGTTGTTTACCATAAAGATTTAAAGACATCAATGGGGATAACATGATATCAATTATAAATCATAACGGCAGTAGATACTATTTGGGTGCTTGGTTTGTAACACGGAATCAATTCTCAGTATCAAGTACTTACTTTTGTCTTAGGTCTGTTATGGCGATTGCAATCAAGGGAATGGATGAAAGAGTTCTGCTTGCATGTTATGAGTTTACCAAGTCCTACTCCGAATTATTACCGGATTTGTTTAATTTTATTAGTTGTAAACCAATCTTCCACAAATTAGGCTACCTTATTAAATGTATTTTTATAAAGTATGTTCCAACATTTCACTATAATGCTCACATAAAAAAAGTCATTAGACCATTTCGAGAAAATCCTTTCTGGTGCGCAATTACAAGAGCGTTTACATTATATGCTTAAAAGAGAGTATTTTGGTAGCTAGACTATTCCATAAACGAGTTCATGTTTAATTCCATTTAACTAAAATTTTTATTTGACGAGTTTTGCGTAAATGTTCCTCAGATGAAGAGGACGCTGTAATAATTCTTTATGAGGTTTATATTATTTTATAAATAGTAATTAGAAGAAATAAGAGTAAAAGGTAGAGTAGTTTTAGAATATTTGACACTTTCTCCTTTCACTTAAGATTGTCACAAAGCTTGTATAGCAGACAAAATTTAAAAGAACTAAAAAGTTTTTAAGCAAGTTCATTCAGAGGTAAAATGCAATAATCAGCCAAGTCGATTCTTGATAACTATATAGCAATGCATACTTTGAAAGACACCGGATATTATTGGTACGAATTTGTATGTTATCACAGAGCAGACTGGTTCGTCGCTTACATATACTTGCAAGTACATGAACCTTTTTTGATTTATTTAATTTTGATTTGTACTCCATTCCCTAGCAACATATTCTCCATATCCATGATGACGAGAAGATTGAGTTTCTGGAACACCGCTTAACCCGTTTCTTCGATCAACATGCTCTTCTTGATTCTGTTAAAGTCACTAAGCCACCTCTGCTGTGGTTGACGGATAATGTCAAACTAATGATGCGACCGCGGGATAAGGCTTTCATTAGATTCAAAAGATCGAAGTTGCTTTCTCACTGGAATTATAATATATAAGTCTTAACTTCCAAGATGACTTGGAAAGATTGTCAATTACACTACATTTGGAGGATCCTGAGGCAATTAATAATTTTTTCTTGGATAGCGTTCCTATTGTAAACACTGACAATGAGGCTAGAAACTATTATCTGGGGGTCAGGCTTAACGTTCCGGCATCCTCCTTTAGTGCTGTTAAGTCCTGTTTGGTCTTTCATGTGATAGATGAAGTTAGGAATAGCGCAATTGGATGTGATCCCTCAGTATTGCTATGTTGAAGCTGTGTGCTTGGAAAGATTATGTACGAGCAACAAAATGACCTTTTTTTTGCAAATTCCTGATTGTCGGTCTGGATTTATGGGCGGTTATAAGCTGCACTGTTAAATATTACTGATGACATAATCTGTAGTACTGACAAGGGGATGGTCCCGGTTTTAGCTTGCTTGATTATAATAGAATCTTTGCCACTTTGGATCATAATTTATATTTTGCCACTTTGTTCTTTGTTGAGTTATCTACAGGTGTGCTTTCAATATCTCAGTCTTATCTGAGCGGGAGGACGCAGGGTGGTAGATGTGGCGGTCGGTGCTCGGCTTTTAAACCGCCTGTGCGGGGGGTGCCGCAGGGGTCTGTACTCGGTTCTCTGTTGTTCTCTGTGTATACTTCCTGCTTTTGCCAACATGCCCAGTCTTGTAAAATTGAAATGTACGCCGACGATACTCAATTATATTATTCATTTAAACCTGAAGAGCGTCGCACTGCTTTAGCTCTTGTATAGCGGAATATTTTAGCAATCTTGGGTACGGCATTCCTTAATCATGAATCCTACTAAATCAATCATTACGGTGAAAAGAACGTAGCACATTCCGAAAATTTCAAACTTTTAACGGATGATACGTTTAAGTTCAATAACCATGTCTCCAAATGTGTAACCTATGCTAATTTGAAACTAATTTATCCGCATAGACGTTTCCTCTCAATCCAGACAAAAGCGGTTCTCTGCAGATTTCTCTCTTCCATAAGTCATCTAAAGCTAATTGGCTTAGAATGGATAGTCGCAGATTGACATCTTCTGCTTACCTGTACTATAAGGTTCTTTTGTTGAAGCAACTTACCTATTTATTCCAAAAAATATCTTTCCCTATTGATGTCCACCATTTGAACTGTTTGCTAACTCCGCCGAGTCGTTGTACGGCTCTCTTCGAAAGATGTTTCAGACTTCACGAAGAACTAAATAAAAGTCATCCCCCCACCCTCACTCAATTTACACCACGAACTGGTACCGCACTCACCTTATTCTCTGACTCCCTGCAATTTCTCTTTCTTTCCAGACATGAAAAATGGCTCGCTATAAAGAAGTTCTCAATAAATGGTGGGATCATTGCCGAAACAAAGAGCTATTTTGTAACCCACAATCAATTGTAGCTGCCAAGATCCTTCAGTCTATTTTAATATGAAAGCTACACTGAAAGAAAGGAATTGGTTCATCCAACAAATCACGAAGTGTTGCACGTTTATATTCAGCACTAGCGAGTATATCTAACTTACCTTGTGACGTAATAAAACTCACCAGCTTTAATTCAATTATTTTCGTTTGTTGTAATGTAGGTTGGTTCAATACTTTATTTTTTTAAAGTTGATCCAACTGAATGCTGTTATTTTAAAACCATATGCCGTGATGAGTATATTTAACAAACAAAATTTCCTGAATCAACTAATTTTTTCTCTCAGTGTCGAATATCCACCATGATTTGAAAATTCGGTAGACTTCCGCTAGAAGATAATTAGATTTTGTGAAAATATTTTTCGACAACACCCTTGAAAATTTCATTCGTATTTCAATCTTTCTCCTTGTAACTTAGTAATTTCGTTGATTACGTCGATTCTAAATTCGAAATTTAAAATGACAATACATGGAAAAGGTACATTTACTTTTTTCATTTACCATATAAAGTAAATCCGACTCAATATTTTTCGTCAAACTCCAAAGCCCCACCGCATCCAACAAAGCAAGATAAATGTGATGACTTTCGAAATGAATTTATTCGTCCGTAGTTTGTTCTGAAATACGTGCGACATTACAGATAGTCCGTCTTCTTTCTTCTCTAGCTTATTTCGCTCCTCTTTTTTATACTATTTTCCATTTCTTTTGAGGAATTCTACATATTTATGAGTTCTTTTTGCGTTCGGTCTGATCTCCTTATTTATACGCTATGAACTCATGGACGAGCCAGGAACTAAAACGGGTAGAAATTTCCCGATATCAGATGGAGAAATTTGTTTTTTTCTTTGAATGACTCACGAAAAAGCACACGCACAATTAACTTATAATGAAATGCAAATCAAGGCAGATTATAGAATACCTGCGTCTTAATTCATCCCATTAAACCGACTATTGATTAATTAATTGTTCTCCTCCCTTTTATCTTAATTAGGCACTTTACTCTCCTATAAAGTTTGAGTAACAAAGAAAGTTTTATAATTACAAAAAAGACGATTTCCGTGAAGGATAATTAGCAATTAAATGAAGTGAACCATCAATCGGATTTTTGCGAGAAAGCGTTTCATTGCGTTTTATTGACGAGCGAATACAAATAGATAAAATGCAAAAGTACGGCAACAAATCATGATTGTTAGCTTGCTAGGTAACAAAGTACGTACAAGTGTTTTAATTTCTATTATATCTTTATCAACAGAAAACAATAATAGCTGTTGAGAAACATCTAATGAAAGTATGAACAGTGGTACTATAAATTATTCTTGCTGTCGATTGTTGATCGATTCATCAATTTTTCATATGTTCGTTCTTTGTTCCAGCTATTATTTTCACATATCTTTACCTACTAATCGTTGGTGTATCCTCACTTTATTGAACTTTGTTTGAATTAACTTTTTACGCGTGTTTCTTTTAAATCTATCGGTCTTTGGTAGCCAGTATCCGTTTCCCAGTTTTACTTACCACATGTTACTTTTCGGATAGTTTTGACACGAACCATGCACGATAACTGGTTCAAATTTAGTATTACGTAAGTCTGGCGACAATTATCACCTTATCTTCTGTGGTGCCGCAATAAATTGTTCAGTAATATAAATCTTATTATCTTCTTGTCTTTTAGGCACCTCATATTGCATCAATTCATATTGGGTCAATCTATACTGGGTCAAGTTAAAATTGAGTACAAATTTTAATTTTTCTTGGATTGAATAGATTCACTTGCTTTCCTTTTTTATTGGATAATATTTTTATATAATTTAATTCTTGGCGTGATTGATCGAATATACCAGAATTTTGTTAACATTAGAACCTTTGTGTGTTTGCTACGTTAACATTTCTAACCATTTTTTTTTGTATATTTCATCGTAAGGGCTAAATATTCCTAACAATTTAATAGCATTTATGGGTGTAAGTTTTTCCTAATTCCATTATTTGGATTGTGCAGTAAAGATATTTATGGTACATATTTTACATAATCAATCAAATTTCCTGTTGTCTATATCGAATATAGCCAGCCAATCGGTTTCTTTTAGTCTGTAGGAAATGTGCGTTTCCTGATCCGATTAAGATATGAACATCAAAGCAATGTAAAGTAAAGCATTACTTTTAACGTGTGTCTGAACGGCGCCTATCCTTAATTCGTCAGAATCTTAAAAGTACTTATAAATTCTGCCATTAAAGATATATCTAAATAAAATTATCATCTCACACCAGTTTGTTACATTTGTAGCTTTGCTACACGATAAATAGGAATTTCTAATTTTTCTTTCCATCATGATCTCTAAAAGCCAGTTCAAAGGCACAACACAATTTAACACAACATATTAAACGCCTTAATGTACCGGCTGGTCGAAAACAACTGGAATGTAATATTATATGTTGTTGATAAGCAGAACTGTACTGTTATAAGTATAGTTACTCAGTATATAGAAACACGGAAAAAATCTACCTAAGATAAAAATGGAAATGGAAATTGTGGGTCACAAATGCATATACATAGACTAGACTGCGATTAGTTGCTTAGTCAGGCGTCGTACCGTTTTCATGGCGACCAAGGCCGCAATTTCATTGCGTCCCCAATGTTTAATTCTAACCTATTGTACGTTGTAAGCATGAGAAATATTATATAATTCATTTCACGATATCAATCTCAGAATAAATAAGAAGCCGCCGGATATTTTCGTAATATAATTTATATATTTTTATAATTAAATTTGAATAATTTTTTTTGTAAGTTTAACTGATTTTTTAGAGATGCATCAGGGAAGGGGCACAACTTGAGGCCTTATGGACAGACCGCCGCTTATTTTATATCGATTTTGTATCAACTAAAGCTACTTATGAGTTTTACTAATTTTGGGTATAATCATTATCCTCTACACTACTCCACATTAAACCAAACTTTAATTAATTGGGGTTCATGATAAGGTATTAATAGTAATGAATGCTCTAGAGCTAAGTACATAACACACAAAGAATAAAGTATACAATAAACAATGAATTAAGTATTTAAATATGTAAATTCGCCGCTACAGTATTCATTTATTAGCAGCATGTTAATGTATCTATCTACTTAAAATCCATGTTCGCGTAAATTAATTCTAGTTCTGCTTCACATTTTCGTAGCATGTTTTGTGTGCCCTAACAACGTTATCTTTCACGTTGTAATACCTCTATGAACCCATTCGTCCAGCCCAGTCGTTATCTGGGGACAAGCCGGGACAAACTAATAAGAAATAGGATCCCTAATTGAACACAATCTTCCCTCACAAGCCACTAACTAATTCAAACCCGTACTTTACCTACAACACGAGGATTCAGTCTATCGAGGTCGTTAATTAGAACATGAATTTGCTTCCTTTATGTAGGATATATAACATTTGACAACTTAAATGATTTAATTTATATCATTAACAAATGTACTATCGTGAAAGAAATTTTAATAAGATAATGATAACAAAAATACGTTTTAGGATTACGCAACAGTAAAATGCAAATAATGCATGTGTGTTCATATTGTTAAAAAAATATCATTTGATGCAGTAATATTTGAATAAAATGTAAATGTGGGCAAAATAGGCAATTTCAGTAGCTTTGTACAACCAAAGGCGTAGTGAAGATTTTTGTTAGAACGGTTTAGATTCAACAATTTCCAATAAGTTGCGTAACCCCGCCTAGAATTCTACGCGGAGTTCCTAATTAGGAAATGTATTATCGACTTGCATTCTACTACTCTACTATATACTTCTTCTTTTATTTTGACAATTTATCTTGAGAATGTAATAGGGATTTTGATTACATAGAAACGCATAGTTGTGTCTTACGAAGTATTGCGTTATATACTTTCATGCGTTTAGAAGAAACATAGAATTTTGTACCTTAATATAAACAAGTATAACATACATAGGTCGTCCCAACCTCCTGGAATTGTAGGTTGTAAAATTTACTGATAACATAATAAACACTATAGAGCGAGCATATTCTATTAGCCTGTACGGACTCCTATTATAGTATTGTTTCAGGATAGCGCAGCATATACATCCTACTAATTAAAATACACAATTTCTTTTACTTTTCCCCGATACATAAATTATATCTTTACTTAGGCTTAGGCGATCTTCGCCAAAAAACATGCAAATGAACTCGGGCACCTTCAGAAAGGTGCTGACAGCTTTACAGAGAACTCTAGAGAGGCTTTAGAGGTATTGCTAAATACTCACTTTCCAGCTTGCATCGCATCTACCAGAACTGAAATGAACTCAGTCGTCCGTCAAAGGAGGCACGAAGTCTAGCAAATAAAATCTTTACAACATGGGCTTTAATGACATTTAAACCCTACAAATCACCTGGGGGAAATGGTGTCTTCACAATGTTACTGCAGAAAGGTATAGACGCTATTTTTCCAATACTTGAGCGCTTGTACAAAGCCAACTATAGCTCCAGCTATATACCGATGCTGTGGAGAGACGTTAACGTGGTATTTATACCTAAAGGAGGAAGGCGATAAGCCGCAGAGCCTAAAACGTATAGACCTATCAGTCTCACCTCATTCCTGCTTAAAAGATGGACAAGGTACTAGACCAGTACCTAAGGAACGAAGTGCTTATAACAAATCCGCTTCATTCCAACCAACATTCCTACCAGAAGGCAAAATCAACAGCGACGGCCCTCCAGAACGTCTCTAACAGTCTGGAGGCGTCGTTGATCACAAAAGAAATAGCTCTCTGTGCTTTCTTAGATATAGAGGGTGCCTTTGATAACACTTCTTTCGAGAGCATTGAGCGAGCGACCTCTTCCAAAGGTTTTCACCCATCATCTACAAAAAGCTGGTAAAGCTTAGTATTCAATACTGAACACTCTGTATATTTCAACAGCGCGTCAATCTAGAATCTAGACCCTGTCTAAATAGAGGAAAGTACTCAATTGGAGTTAGTTCATTTTATGCATTTGGAATTTTTTTTTATTCACTTTTGAATAGATACAAAAACACATAATTTATTGGTTTCATCGGTGAATATTGAAAAAATCAGTTTTGCTTGAATTTGCCGACGCAATGAAATTCAATTAGTAAAATTGTAAGGCAGCACTACTACTCGAACCTACGATTCCCGTTTGCTGGATATGCTCGTTACACATTACACCACAGAGTCCCTATAAGAATGAACTCTTAATACGCATTTCTTCGATGCCAGCAGATATATGGTGATTTTAATTACGCTCGTAAAATCAACGAAAAACTAATTAAACCCTTATTGGCAATTTATAAATTATTCTTTTTCGTTTCATTAAAATTACCAAAATGTATGTGCAACAATAGTCTGGAGGCTAAAAACACGACGAGAATGAGTAGAAGTGCCGGTAAAAGTGTATATATTATGGCCAATTATGTTTGCCCTGTCTCTGGAGGAGACCGTATTACACTTATGTGTAGCACGGTCTCCTTTGAAGTCGATACACTTAGTCCAGCGTTTCTCTTTAGAATCAAATCCAAAAAATACAACTCCTCAAAATTCCCTGCAAAATAGGCATTTATTTCTGCAGTCACTTCATCGTTTGATCTTTTTCAATAATTTCTGCTATGGCAATTTCATTTGGACGACCTTGAAGTTTTTCATAAAAAATGCTCATGGGTCAGTGTTCGAATCAGCTGACCACTATATTATGGTCGATAACGAAGACGCACAATGCCCATAACCTTCACTAAGTTCCACTAGAATGATGAGATGATCATCATTCTTTTTTCTTTTGCAAAAACAAATATTCGAACTTTTCAGTGGTTGTTTAAATCGCAAACGTTGTTCTCTTTAAATGGTCGTCTTTCACAAACCATCTGACGCATCTGATCGAGAGCTCAACAGGACTCATGTCAAAGGTTACTTTTACGAAAAATAGAGTTACTTTAATTCTAGTAGCGGCATATCTTGCCAAGGCCAGGTACTTATCAAACTCCACGTATTTTAGCAATCTAGGTATACAATGATGTATTTTTTTAAATAAAAGCTTTAGTTTAATAGTAAATGCATAGGACATTGCAAAATAACGGCATGTCAATGTTTTTCATTCTTGTAGCAGTTACATAGTAACGCTGTGTTCCAACGAAATTTGTTTTTTATATCACTAACTATTGTTATTTACCCTTGGTTTGCAGTAACTATCTTCTTCCTAAAAGAATGTTTACACTGATATAATAATCAACATGTAGGTATACTTTTATTTTTGTAATATACAGACTTTTACTACGTTATATCACTCTATGGCACGTTCATATTACTTCAAAAAAGAATCTAGGATGTCATAGGTCACATACATTTTTTAAATGATGTTTTAGTTAATTTATATAACTTGACCGACTATTTCCTGTGGCAATTGGCGAAGAGGTTGGTAGCCCTCTTAGAGGCATGAAGTTCGTAACTTAAAATACTTAACTAACTACATTTACTGCCTAAAACTACATTTAGTACCTTTCGACACTTTTCTTATATCTTTTATCTTATCCTATATCTATCAATTTTAAACATAGTCCCGCCCTCTCGTACCACTCTGTATACATACATATGCACATAAATTAATATTTGAATTATATGTACACTGCCGTTCAGAGAACTTCAGTCGGTTGGTAAAAAACATGAAAAGGTTACAGAAACAAACGAAACTAAAAACAAAAGGTAATTTTATTGTATGTACAGGTAAAAAAGACAAAAATAAATAAATACAAAGTTATTCTGGCCTAATATAATATACTGAACATTATATTTCTTTTTCATCGAAAAAACCTCCTTTGCTGTTAATCACCGCTCGAACTATTCTACTCATTCTTTCGATAAGTTTTGTTAAAACGGATTGTGGAATATTAATCCATTCATGTTGCAGAATATTCCGTAAATGTTCTTGTGAAGTTGGGCTTATTTTTCGGATCCTCCTGTCCAGTTCATCCCACAACAACTCTGTAGGGTTCAAATCTGGGCTTTGTGGAGGCCATGTCATTACTTTCAGGGTGTGCTGTTCTTCTTGCTCCTTTAGATAGTTCTTACACAGTAACGCAGTGTGTTTTGGGTCGTTGTCATGCATGAATGTAAAGTTACGGCCTATTATACGCAATCCTGATGGCACTGCATGATTCTGGAGTATTGCAAAATAATTTTTCTTCCTCATTACACCCTGCACTCTGCATAAATCTCCCGTCCCAGCAAAGGAGAAACATCCCCACACTAACACAGAACTACGCCCTTGCTTCACTGTAGGCACAATGGAGTTCGGGATCATTTTTCGGTTTTAGATCTTCGGACATAAACTCGTCGATTTTGCCCAAAAACCTCAAACTGTGACTCGTCAGTCCAAAGCACGTGTTTCCAGTCATCTAACGACCAATCTAGATGAGGACGGGCCCACTGTAGCCGTTTTGCTCTGTTGCCCCGACGTAATAAGGGTTTTCGAATGGCAATGCGTCCATGAAGGTCCGCTTGTTGAAGTCGACGTTTTACCGTACTCGCCGAAACTTGTTCTTCACGGCCGCGATTGACTTCGGCTGCTATTTGTGGCGCTGTTAATTTTCTATTGCGTTTGTTTAATAATACAATTCTCAAATCTTCAGCTTTTGTTGTTTTCCTAGATGCTCCAGGACGAACACGATTTTCTATAGTTGTCCGATATCGCTTTATGATGTCATTTACTGTTGAACTTCGCATAATAATGCGTGAACATTTTTCTACACTGGTAGGCTTGTCACGTGCCATTTTGAAGTAAATTTTCTTAAAACTTTCGCGCAAAAACGACAGATGCACTCCAACACACGTTTAACAGTAAAATGAAGCAAATTTATATCTTTACGCCTGCGATAAATAAACAAGAATGATACTGCGGTATATTTCCTAAATGTATTGTTCGTTAATAATCCCCAAACGACCCGCTTCAAAAGATCGGTACTTCCGAGAAATTCTTGGAATGATAATAAAAGGGACTTTATTGTGGTTGTCGCAATATTTCTACTTTACATAATAATTTATGGCTTTAATCCCTTAGAAAAGAGTATATGCTTAATATTTTTCTAATTTTATGTATTAATAATTGTATACAGTGTGATATAATAGATTTTTATTGTATGACCGAACTTCACTGAACGGCAGTGTATATATATCATCAAAACTTTAGTAACTGGAAACCAACCATAGAGAGCTTTCTGTTGATTCTTTTTAGAATTCTTCATTTAAAGATGACTTTACTATAGACCTAACAGAGAGATTTCTAAATTTTTAACAAAATCGCTATTCCGGTAAGTCTTATTTGACTTTTTCACGACAACACCACAAATGGGTGGACGCAAAAGAAGACCAAAAAAACATTGGAATTAACTCCAGATTTTTATGTATGTAATAATCCATTATCTTTCCTTATACGTAACTATTCTCCATTTGGATGTAATTTAAAAATAATTACTCGAGCTTGGGGTCCTAGTGATACGTGAAAAGCGTAAAAGCTGAATGAAGCAGTTTCAAGTGTGGTTACATTATATGACGCAATGAATAAAGAAATGATGACGTACGGAATTATTCTGATTCGATATATTGGGAGCAGCGTTTCTCCGATATCAAATGGCCATGATTCGAATATAACACATTACGCCGATTTTCATCACTGACTGCACCACTGCAACCAATTTATACTTTCATGCGGAACGTGGAGATGGCGTTAGAAACGGTTACATACATTTCTCTTGAACAGTATCTACATATGTACGTATGCACTACGTAATTCCGATTTCGGATATAACTGCCACTCTGAAGCGAATATGTATTATTTGCTGAAGGACTGGCATGGAAGAATGGTGACAAACGATGGCAGCATATGTGTGTGTACCTGACATATACAATTGGGTTAGTCACACGTTGATAGATTTTTCATGTTTGCCTCGTTAAGGAATAATTTACTTTTATACACCTAATTTCCATCTCATCTTCGTTTTAGTCAGGAACTACAATCTTCTTCCATAAATGTCGGAGAATACCTCAAATTTTATTTTACCTAAAATCGTCTACTCATATTTGGAAACGTCGATTGAGAATCCTTAAGGGACAATCTCGTTGAAAATTCACTATCTCAAGGCGGCACAAGGCGTGATTTCAATCTCTTCAATAACAATTCTGTTTAAAAAAAAGATAATAAAGCGGAAGACACCTGTAAACTCCAGGAAAGCGACGCGGCGTCAATGGCTCCGACACAACCGATACCACATTGCTTAAAATTCTTCTCTCTAATAATGTAGTAATGCTCAGGCAAAATTCAACCGAGTCTTCTAAGTACAAGACAACTATCGAAACAAAAGCCAAAGACGTAAATTCCGGGAGAGCAGAAGCACGTATTTAACGAATACTAAAGAAAATACTCATAAAGAAATTAGACCCGTTAATCCACAAGTTAATAGTCAAATGTTAACCTAGTAATTTCAATTGGAAATAATTATACAAATTTCAACGAACACAATTGGGTAACCTTCAATATGCCACACTACAAATTAATATTTAAAAATGGAAGACAGAAAAGCCGGTGCAACACGTGGCTCGGCAAAATGACTGTAGGATAAAGTGGATACAAAATAAAACAACAGCGATATTAAAGATAAAGAAACTTACAAAAAAACCAAAAAAAAGTAGCTTAAACGTAGCGTAAACACCCATTTAGGCAACCTATGCATTTCTTTTTTTGCAATTAAGATACCGCATGTGGTCGCAACGAGAGCTGTTCAGAGAACGGACGAAGGAAAGCTTTTTCGGGCGGACACGCGTAAAAATCAAACGCGCTTCAGCAGCATCTGTCAGAGTGATACTTTTCTGATCCGCTTTTCGGCTTATATCTTTCTTGCCTTTCCCCGTTCACGGGATTCTAATAAGTAATTATATTTCCATCCAACGACAATGCCGAGCAACCGACTTCTTCGTTCCCCTTTCAGTCCTTACTTCTCATGTTTTGTTCTTTAGAATAATTTCCCAAATATTCTAATGTGCTAGATCGCAAACTAGAATATTACGGACTATATAATATGAAATTGTTTACCAGAATTGAGTCAAGTTAAATGTTACTTTATTTATAGTTGCTCGGGGCTAGCATTGAACAAAAGCTATCTGGAATAGATGAGCGGTGAGATATCAAAGTAATTGAGACTTTTTTTTGGCTCTAGTCGTGTTTGAGAGAAAACGGGGATACTCTACAAATATTATCTGTTACTTCGGTGAGGAAAAATATTTTTCATTCAGTTTATATTATTGTACTGTTTCGTGTTGCTACAAATTTTATTTTTAACTATACTACTAAGATTAAATATAAAGCAACGAGATATTCCTTTAATAGCAATAGCAATAATAATCCGTGCCGTTAAGCCCCCCAACAGCTTTTGCCAATTGTAGGGGGTATCGCCCTGCCATGAGGAAACGTTACTCTGAGGGCCGCAGGCCAAGGCCTAGAAACCCTTCAACATATAAGCGCTACATGATTGTGTATGTGTTTCCACTCCAACTGCTAATGTTCCAAAATTTCTTTGTTGTTTTGTAAATTCGCGGCTAAAATATTTTGACTTCATTAAATTTGTTACGATCTGTCTGTTTGTTTAATCATACCGACAGGGACATCAATTCAACGCCTTCAATATTTTCATATCGTAACCTTTGCGGATATTGTGTATTATGTTTATATGTAGCTTTCACAAAGTGTTTGCGAAATACACTTCTTGAAAATAGCCGGCGTCTTTTACAGCTAACTCGATTTTACTTAACTTTGTTTTATAATAATTTAATTAACTAAGTTTAATGAAATCACACGAAGTAGAAGGTGGTCGCATGTAAATGCAAAGTAATCGAATCTATGTCGGTTCTTAATATTAGAATATATTATCTTTTGAAGGATAGTCTTTTTTGCATAATCTACCTTCCCTGCTTAGCGTTATAGCCACGATCGTCTAGGACCGATATTAATTATTTAGTATTCAAGTCACGGACGCATTCATTTGCATACAACTGCACGAACCTATCCCTTGCAATTGTGCAATTTACTACGCTCTTGTATGAGGAAACACGGATAACATTGGCAATGGTATCAATAAAAGAGCTGTTTTTGTCAAAAATCCGTACAAAGCATCTATTTATTTTGGCCCACAAGTATTCTATAACGCTCTACAAATATTACATAAAATTTAATAACTAAATCAATTACAGCTGTTATCTATATATATTCTCTTCCAGCAGCTTAGTTACTATTCTAGAATGGTCCTCGTTGGCCGTATAATAACTAAACGGTCAATGATATCGATACCCCATCGACGCATCGATCAATATATGAAAGAATATTCATTGTAAAATTCATAAAACTTGCCAGTATACTATAACCGACATATGCTATTGACCTAAAGTTCAATTCAAAAATGTAATAATATATAGGATTAATAAATAATAATGAAAATAACAAGGTTGATAGCTATTTTCGGTGTAAGTTATTAATTAAATAACTGACGTGCGGTTTTAGTGATTTTCTGATATATAGTCGTTCATATATATCGATCGATGCAGTTTCCGGTGAGACGCCTTGTATAGTACACAAATTTATTTTGATTATCTTTATATCGTCCCTAAAGCCCTTCTCAAGTACAGGGGCCATCGGCTGGCCGCTCTCATTACGCCTGCGCCCATGAAACGCATTAAAATGTTCACCCGCATTATTCACCATGGAATGAGGAAAAAGCAACTGAAACCTCACTGTTCGATATTACCGCATTATTAAAGGAACAAACACAGCTACGACTATTGATATGAAAAAGTAAGAGATAAACAAAGACGTGTGTGTTTAACGATTACATTTTAGCACCTATTTTTATTTGCTATTGATACGCTCATTCTGTAGTTTGCCCAAGACAAGACGCTCAAGTGAGTGCCTCAGCAACCAGGGGTAGGTCTCTGTGTACAATGGAATTCTATTTATTGCCTAATTTCTACATCCTTTCTAGTTTATGCATCGAAAGCCGACATGTCGAATTCGACACCTATGCGCAGCTCGCTGTAAAAGATGGTAAATCGAAAAGTAAAATGAGAACGGCTAATGGGCAAGTCGCCCATTCACAGATTAGTCAAACGTAAATTGGGTGAAAAGGAGAAACCCAGAATCTATTTCGTTGGCTCGATGGTGTCCTATTGCTATGTTTGCAATAATATATGTGCGCAGAGTACCATTTAATCGAGTTGTCGACCTCTATAATGGAATACTACTGTAGAATGCGATAATGAACAGAGTCTCACTCCAAATCCCTTGCTACGAAGATAAATCAAATTTAGTGTTTATTTGAGAAAAAAATCTACATTTATTTAAATTTTACCATATCTGAAATGTGCTAGGCATACAACAATTATTAAATGGTACATTTATCTAATCTACATGCAGTGCTACAAGCTGTGTTTGAAGACAGTAAACTTATTGCATTTACTTACAAAATAGTTGTTAAGGCCAACATTTAAAACTATTTTTACCTAGTGACAGCATTTGCAGCAAATGACCAAGCTAATGGAAAAATCAATTAAACGTAATTTCCTCAGCATTAAAAAAAACGAGTCTGACTTCATATATCGATCAATGTAATTTGCGACGAATGAAATTTAAAGAACAGAATTTTAATTTAAAATTTTTTAACTAACGTCACATATTGGTTTATACGATAAGTTCCACAAATGGATAAAGGATGGTTTATATCATTTTTCTTTGACTTTTTTAATCGAACGCACTGTATATTTGTTAAACGTTAGTTCTAATAAAACGTTCTACGTTTTCAAACAACGCAGCACAATTGATGCTTTCCTCCAATAATGACTATAATTTAAATGTCTATAAAATTTATATTTACTTAATGATAGGCGTTAAAAGAAGATCATTGTCCAAGAAAAAGTATGTTAATTGTCAAAATGTTTGCGGCAACATTAGTAACATTTTCGTTCAATGAATATTCTCGTAAAGATTGTCTACTCACACAAGAAATAGATGAGGTCTTTTAATATAATTTATTATACTTTTCATTATCTAGGCACAACTAGATTTTGTAATTTTAAATCCTGTGAATCTAATTTTTGAATTTAACTAATTTAATTAAAGTTAATTACATTAATTATATTCGTTTTACAGGTTTTGAATTTTACAATTGCCTAACTCGAAACCTAACCGACAGCGAAATTTAAATTATATAATAAAATGTTCTTAAAATTTTAAATTTATTAGCCAAAGTCATCATTTCTTATTACAAGAGCAAGTCAGGTCTGAAATGTATTCATTTCTCAGGTCTTCTTTACCTAAACATTAACTGTTTTTTTTTAAGGACGGATTATTACTTCCTATTGAAAACGACAGTCTAAGAGCAATGAAAAATATAATAAATTATATTAAAGAGTATACCTAATCCATCATTTTTTGTGAGTGTACAAATAATATTTATGTTGCATTACGAAAAATATAGAAATATAACATATTAAACTTAGAACGAAAAAGTGTTTGGTTAATTCAAATGAAATGGCAACATCCGTGTAGATTAACTCTAAAACATAGGTATTCCAAGGGCGCATTTCCTCCTTGAACTAATTCTCAAACAAAACCTCATCAAAAAACAAAACAGGCGAAAGTTGGCTTTTGTTTCGCTATCGTATAGAGCAGATTATTGAAGTCATTTTACTTTTTCTCCTTTGTTGAGATCTTTTGGTTTTCGTTGGTATTCGGTTAAAGTTGGCTGAAAGAAGAACCTTTACAAAAGAAAATCAGATCAGCGCTGTATTTAACCAACATAATAAGATAAATACTCCCTTGATGAACATTCTCGAAACGGTAAAAGAACGTTTACTTCTTATTTTTTGTAATATGGAGATTTACGCATATATGAAAGAAAGAAAAATGCCCTTGTTCTCTCGTATACAAGTATGTGTTATTCCTGATAATATACACGGTATATGGATTCTAATAATAGGAGTTGGGCTAATTAATTTTTTTATTAAATTTGCCAGCCAAATAGAAAATGTTGAGACTCTCTCAATATACTGAGTCCTTTAATTTTTCAAAAATCTACTTAATTTAGTAAAATATACTTATAGGCGTAGGTCCCCCATGTATGTACGTAGTGATTGTGTGTGCATAAAATGTTCTTCCTTCCCTGTATGTATGTATGTTCTCAATCCTTTTCGATCAATCTATAAATACAATGTCCTCTTCAACCACTCTTTTGATGTTCTTCGGTACAATTTTCCTCTTCTTTGTCCAAACTTTTTATATTAGTTCTTAGATTAATTTCCGAATACTTTTCCCACAAAACTGTCTTCTGTCAATAATACTCACTGCGTTTGTTTGTTCAACCTACTCCACAGGAATGCCAATCGTAGGATTTTCATATCTTAATCGTTGATGATCATATATGATGTTAGATCATGGATTTTGATGATTAGATTCCAATGTAGATGGTTGAGCCGGTTGAGTTTGCAAGTTTTTATCAGAACGTAAATTCTTGGAAATAAGTTTCAAGTAAAATTTTAATTACTCCCTTTGGGTTGATTTTAATTGAGTCAGAGAAATAATAATATAAATCATTAGGGTGGATGATTTATCAATTCGTGAACTTTTAAGTAGGTATTACGTCTCCGCACAACAACGGATCCGATCTTGTCCCGCCGCCGAGGGTCACAACTCTAATAATTATTGTGAGGTTTGTAATCGCTATTATCAACCAAAAATATATAACTGATAGTGTTTTTAGGTCAAATAGCATTATAGCGCATGTGGGTTATACAGATTTGGCAGAATTATCGCAAGTTTCATGTTTTGTAAATTTGTAAAGCGTATTATTAACGCTGGAATTCCTCTAGCCAATAAAATGTCTTCAGCACAAAATTTTCTGTTTATACCGCCCATCTGCGAGGTTCCCTTAGCTCTAAGTTGGAGAACAAAGGGAGTTGTGCATCAACTGTTGTACTGACATTTCTTCAGATTAGCATAATAAGAAAATAATAACGTTTGAATAGTAATAGTAGAAAGTATTACGGCAGACTTTCCTCCCTGTTCATATATCAAGAGCCAATTAATTTAATAGTTTTGGAATTGTTGTACACTTCATAGCTTCTACTTCTGTGATATCCGCCTAGACTAAAAATTCAAGTAAACCACTTTCTACCTGAACTTCTAAACAACTACTTGTCGTCAACACTCCAAACTACGCGTACGCTATATTGTGTTTCTTAAATATATGCACATAAGTGTGAAATACAATATTCACCTCAAACTACCTTTCCAAGTTTAGACTTCAGCGTTGTTTGTCAACAAAGTTTTAGTTAACGAAGCATACGAAGCAATTTAGCTCGTGGTAGACGCGCACATGTGAAGATGATAATTGCCGTCTAGTTCTTGCATATATAATTAAACGAATTTATGAAACTGCGATACAAGAGTAGATAAACGTACATATAAATTACAGGACTGTGCGACTCTATAATTCTCTGCATTGAGTTGACAAACATAGGTTAATGCCAGGTTTTAATTCTTTAATGGTCCATTATTCATTCAATTACATGTATGCCCACACAAGTTTGATCCATAATTGAAATTGGCTTTATATTCGTAATAGTAAATGATTTAAGTACAATGTGACCTATAAAGAAAATAAGATATGCAAGTAAGGAAATGAAGTCAATATATAAGAAGAGGAAATTTGCTCCTTAATACATGTAGGCGTTTGTATGTTGTTACCTAGGGTGTCTTCTTTATAAATGATAGCACTTTTATTTTAACTATAAAATATATTAAAATACTATGACATAAAATTGAATACGACTAAAACTTATCCTACATACATATATGCATTTTACTCTAGAATGAATAACCAAAAAGTTAAGTTTCCTTCCTATCCAAAAATTGTGCCCGATAATAGGCTTGCTACGTTTTACTACTAATATGAAAATTTATCTAACATTTATCCCATTAAAAATTATCGCAGAAAATGCCTAGAATATTTACTCATGGAGAATGTGCAGATATGATTTTTGTCTATTGGATTATGCAATGGAAGTGCAGTACGAGCATTTCATACATACCGACGCCGCTTATCATATCGAAGAGAAATCAGAAGACTGAAGTATTTCCAATCGTAAGGATTCCCTCTGAAAGATTTAATTTACTAAATGAAGAGAATATTCTCAACATTGAACGCCCCAGTGAAAGGAAGGATTAGAAAAAAGCTTAACAACTTGAACGTCCCAAAATTTCAATTTTAAAACTAGATTCGTTGAAACCTTAAAGTAAATAAATACATTTTATTCAGTGGCAAAAGTTCAATTCAATCGTGATGGTGTAAATAATTATCACAATGAGCACCGATGGAGAAAACCCTCGCACCACGTTTGTACAGAACTCTCAACATCGATTTAGGGTGGCATAATTAATGATCAGTGATGCTCGCAAACCATTGTCGGCTAATATCACGTTTTTAATGGTTTCAGTAGTACATCCACCTAGGCAATATGTAAAAGTCACAAATTCTTACTATCTACTTCAGATGGAAAATAATTTCGCGATATTGATTTACTTGGGAATTTCCAATTGGCGTTATATATGTCCCAAAACTTACGAAACTGTGAACCTCTTAGGCATGTGCGTATTGCCGCAATATCACCTACCTCTCTAGACGCTTAGTAGTAATTTTGCACGATGTTCCTCTACATATTAGACAATGATTATACTTCCAACAAGATGGGGCCCCTCCCAACTTCGCCCTACCTGTACTAAATTTAGCGAAGCATACTCAAAACTTGCTGATAAAGCTACGGTGCCTTCGTCATCAACAATTTATTATAGAATTTACAACAGCATATAACGCATCCTAAAGTTCAAAGCTTGAACAAAACATCTTGCAGTTTGACAAATTTTGTTGCATCTAACCTAATAAATCTATTCAAGTAGTTAGCATGTTCACTGAAGCAATCTTCTTACTTTGGAAGCAGCTTCCGGTTTTTATGGGTGAAATACTATTAAACTTCCAAACTATTTTTCCAAATGCGTAATGTATCTGAAATCCTTGTTTTTAACGAAAAGCAATCTTTTGAATAGAAAATGAATCATTTTTTATTGTTTTGAGATCGTCTTCACTTGTCTCCTCCCTGTCTATGCTCGGTAATTATCTTTACGAATTTATATTACTTGAGCATAGGCTTCCGCAACTGTTCCTTGTTAAAGAAGTGTCTTTCGGGCATTACCACGATTGTTGCACTAATGCATTTGACGTTCCGTTGAATATACTGTCAGCTCTGCCAGAAATTTTCTAGAGACCAATGTTGCTGTCTTCTGCTCCTTTTTATATCACTTCGCGTTTTCTCGCTCCGTTGAATCGTGTTCATCCCGGTGTGCCATACATATAATATAGTATATTACTAAATGCTTAGATAGTCGTGGACAAGTAGATATCAACTACGCAAATATATCCCCTGTTTTGATACAATTAATCATCACATACTTCTTAACAAGATCAATTCATTTGGATTTTCTTCCTCATTTTTGGCGTTAATAAAATTATATCTCAAGGATTGAAACGGTTATGTGTACTGCAACAGATTTATTTCAACGAAGTATTACATTCCGTCGGATGGACCCAAGGATCTAATTTAAGACTATTGTTGCTCCTATTTTACACAAAGATGGGTTGAGTAAATCGGTGTCGAAAATTTTAGATTTCGTTCTAAGAACTTGCAGACAATTTACGGACATCAGCAAACTCAGGTGTGATAGTATACAACGAGACATATGTTGGAGGAGATTCAGAGAAGGTTTTTGAAGTTTATTACTTACAAAACAACTGATAGTTATTTTGCACGGCGGTTCAACCTAGAGGAGATGGTGAACCTATTGCATATGCAGTTGCTTACAACTAGAAGGAATTTTCAAAACGTGAGATTTCTTAGTAGATTGCTCAATAGCAATATCGCCTGGCCATATCTGCTATTTAAAATATGATTTAATGTACCGGTTTTTACAGCTCGTCATTTTATTTGCCTGCTGTCCGGAAGCGCCTTGATGGGCTTTCTAATTTAAAGAAGATGGCGCGATGGTAAACGACTGATTGTAGACTAATTTTAAATTACAAGAACCAATTTTTCATAATTGCATATGTACTGTATGGTAACTTACTCACTTATGTGCATATATGACCTCATCATTGTCCTATAATCGGAGGAATCTGTTAGACAATAACAGATAATTACAGATTAACAGATAATTTCAGTTATATGAAATCCTAATCATTTATATTAATTTTGTCATTTTCAGACCTTTGGGCGTTTGGATATTCTAAACCCATTTCTGAGAGCCGCAGTTCTGCTAGTTTTGTGCAATCACATAGTGTGTGGCCAAAAGTCTGTTCTTCCGCCTGGCAGAATCTACTGTATCCTCTGTCAAGGCAAAGCTGATCATGTGCTGTTTGAGAAATCAATGTTGTTAGTAGGTCTACTATGCTGTAAATTTGATCATCCGTTCTATCAGGTTCAAATAGTTTGGGCTATCTCCGACCTCATATATGCCATGGCTACAGAGGAGCCTTTTCTCAGCGATTGGCGGCCCTACTTGAGTTAGAGTCACATGGGCTGTTTACCCAGGCTATTTAACGAACTCATGTAATACCATATTAGTTTTAACTTTGTTTTGTGCTGCTACTACTACCACTTATTTGTCTATTTTGTCAACTCCTCCAGCACTGCCGCTATTTTGGCTTAGAATACTCTAATATTTCGAAATAGATCTGGTGACTTAATCTAATCATTAGACTGTGGCATCGACTCCAATCTTTGCTTTTGAGTCACTTGCGTACTAGATGGACTCCATCGGGGGCACCTTTTTGCCATTCCTCTCTATCTAATTTTAGCGTTTTATAGTTTTTATCAAAATTGTATTTGGGGCGGATGATTTCAGTGGTCCCTTGCAAAAAAAAATCAAAGTAACTTATCCATACAATTTTGCTTCTAACGATTTTTATTTGAATGAGTTTAAAAGGTGTTTCTTGGGAAGGGGCTTTTATGATAAATTGGAGACTGCGTGAATAATGTGTTATTGTATCAAAATTTCTATTGGAGACCTTGCCATCATTAGTTTCATTCAAATATATTTCTTTGGTAAGAATTGTTTCGAAATGTTATTTCAAACATCCGCATTGTGCTTATATTCAGAAAAATCTAGCGATTCGAATACTGCGGTAAAGTTTCATAAATGAAGAATATGGGCGCAAGTAAGAGATTTATCCTTTCAGTGCTCCATTTATAATTTCATTTCCTGGTTGGAGAGCGTCGTAGGTACATGTGCAAGTTGTAATTTAATATAAAACCCTCGTTGCATATAAAACCTATCCAAAATAAAGCGGGCAGCTTTTGAAGCGTCTATTCGCGTACCCCACTGAAACAGTTGGCGTAATCTAAATTGCTCTAATATTCCGTGCAGGGCCAAAGCGCAAATTTAAGTAAAACAAACTGTCCCCTATTTACGATCGGTTACGTATGCCATTTATGACCACCAGCTATTCTGCACGCCTGCACGTTTAAATTAAGCACTTTTAATTGCTAACCATCAATTCTCGCTTTGTGAACGAGGTTCCGTGACGATACAAGTTTGCCTAGTTTTGAATAGAATATCAATAAATTGTATTACAAATATGTACGTCTAAATGCGTGTAACGATAAACAAATAATAAAAATAGTAAATATGTATAATTATAATAATAAATATATATATAATATAAAAGTTTGGAAACTAGTTCTGCACAACATAAAATTATATTCAAATGCACAGTCTTCCTCTGCGCACGATACAAGTTTGGTTTTTCAAATGATACTCTCTCTACTAGGGGATCTCCACTCCCTTGATTTCAATCTTTTCGTGCTTTTGTCACTGTTAACCGAGAGTCCACAATCACTCCACCAAATTATCCAACGCCCATAGAAGGCGCAGTCTTGATGATATATAAACCTCTTATAGGTCTCTCAGCTGTATCATCAGCGTATATGGAAAGATGTATCTGTGGGAACTAATGGGAAGCACATCTACGGTCGCATGCATCTATACAGTGGGGAAACAACATATTCTGATAACGGCGTCAAAAGTCAGCAGTAGGAAGCGTAACACAACAGGAGGAAGGGACTTAACCGTTTTGTTGATGATGCCATCAAATCCAGGGGCTTTGTTATTGGGAAACTGTTTGATAAGGGACTCTAACTCCCCCATTGTGGCCTACGTCGGCGGCCCTCTGACTTCTTGGTGATCAGAGCGATCGCAATCTTTCTCGGAGTCGTTATTAGAATTCTGCTCTGCGTGCTGCCGGAACGTATCCGCTTGAGGAAATGAGCGTAGGTTTCATCCTTTTCCCCGTTGGTATATACCATCCCTACTTCACCCCGCAGAGATCGGGTTGAGGGCTTGGCCCTCCTTTTAAACACTTTGGTCAATTTCCACAGTGAATTATTCTAAAAGTATGGATTTCTATAGATCCATAGCTCGGACAGTTTCTCCTAAACTTGTTTTGAAGCGTTCAATACCTAATAGAGTGCACAGTGATCGCCTTTTCTAGCTAGCTATTTGTAGCTAGAAGCTGACGAAGGTTAAATGGTAGTCGACCAGTGAGGGGGCCTCTACACAGAAATTGATACAATAACGAAGATGGCCACAGCTGTGGTTTTCAACGCTTCTTCGGACGTAATCTTGTCCAGCAGTGGCTATATATTAAGGTTTCTTTGGATCTCCATTAACAATCCACTTTAATCTTCTTAAAAAACAACTATGCCGATATATTACACTAGAGTGATTGAGTATTCTTTGAAGTTGTTATTACTGAGTCGATCATTTTAACATTAACTAAATTCTACAAAATAGCAATCGAAAGCACTCTAAGTTTGACTTATATTATATTATTTTTAACAGAGAAGAGCTTTTGGAACTCAGTCGAAACATTTCTCTACGTCTAAAACCCATACTTCTGCGACGAAATACTCTGGTGTAACTGAAAACTTTTGTGTAACTTTCCATTTTCCTGTACATATTGTTATGCCATTCTTTGTATTTTGTTTGTATTTCCAGAGTAATATTTTGTATAATGCCCAAAATGCGCGTTGTATTCAGAAACTATTCCAGAAAGTTTCTTGATAAGTGTTTCTGTTTAACTAAATTGTGCAATTTCCAGCAAATTATGTTCTCTTTACTGCTAAAAAACTTAGTGTGCAGTGCTTTAAATAAATCTGCTTGTACTGTTACTATTCTCCAGTATACGTCGCCCAGCAAATCAACAAGGATATATAAATAATAAATAGGAAAAACAAGCAGACAAAAATAGGGAATTAGTGTTTAGAATGAAACGAAAACGATATCTAAAGTATTCCACAACAAGTATTTTCAGCCCAGCCAAAAAGAAAATACTAATTGTTAAACAAAAGAATTTTTGTTGAATTTCGAGTGGTTAGTAAACATTTAATATTTAAACGGTTTAACAACGAATGAGATCAAAGCCGAGTTGGATGAAGTTCATGGCACATCTGCTCCTGTGTTGACAACTGTTTACAATTGGATAAATGAGTTTAAACGTAGCCGAACATCCACAAGAGATGAATATCGTTCTGGACCTCCACTGGAAGTGACCACCCCCGAAATGATTGACAAAATTCACGATATGGTTTTGAATGATCGATGAATTAAAGTGTCCAAAATAGTTGAGGACACAGGTATCTCGCAAGGTACAGTGTTTTCAATTTTGCACGAAAAACTGGATGTGAAAAAAATCTCGGCAAGATGGACGAAACACGTAGACACTTCTACACTCCGGAAAGGAACAGTCAAAACAGTGGGTTTTTGAAGGCGGACGAGCTCGGAAGAAGACGAAGGCGGTGAAATCGGCCGGCAAGGTGATAGCCTCGGTTTTTTGGGATACACGCCGAATCATCTACACCGATTACTTGAAAAAAAGACAAACAATAATTGGAAAGTATTTTGCGTCGTTATTGGATCGGTTGAGCGAAGAAATCGAGAAAAAGCGTCTTCAAAAAATGATCCTCTTCCGTCAAGACAATGCAGGGGTGCACACCTGCACAGTTTCCAAAATTATAGAATGGCCAAAATTATAGAATTAAAGTTCGAATTAGTACAACATTCACCGTATTCATCGGATTTGGCACCCAGTAACCTCTTTTTATTTCCAAATTTGAAAAAGTGGTTCGACAGACAGCGGTTCACGTCCAACGAAGAAGCCATCGCCCAAAGAGATGGAGGGCTTGAAAAAACTGGAGAAGCATTTGGAAAAGTGTATAGAGACACTGTACATTTTTCAACATATTCTCCACTTAAGATTATGTTGAAAAATATACAGAAAATACTTTGTTTTTCTATCCTTTTCTAAGGACTTATTGGTTTGGGCAATTAATCGGAGACAATTATTACTACTAATTACCAAATGGTAAGTTTCAGGTGATTAATCAGTATTAGTTTATTAGGAATTTATTACATTAACTGATAATTATTGGTACGTTAATTCATAACTTGAAATATTACTAATATCGCTTAATAAAATAAACTGTGGTATTTAACGCATTATTAGAGTCTAATTCAATCTTCACACGGCGGCGCTTGGGTCATTACAGAATGGTCCTCACCGTCCTGCGACCCCCGGCCCTTATGCCTACGTAATATTATTGCGGACGAATTATATAATAGTGCCGATGTCTCTTAGCAGCCATACTGCGGGACTTTGGTGGTATATTAAAAGTAACGATCGTACCAACATATTTTCAAATCATTATAAATAACCATCTTAAATAGAACTTGTTTCTAAATATATTTTTGGTCTAAAAATAATAGTCGATATCGCAAACGTATGGGCAACGCCACGCTAATATCAACGAAAATCAGGACGCCAGCTGAAAAGGAATACTAAAAACATACTTTTGGCAACTTTTCAACTGTAACGTCAGTAATATAGTTTATAGTGGAATATGAATAAAAATGAATGAATAAATAAACGTAATCGATAGGGCTATGAATTTCTTTGGATTATTTTTTGTTGGTTACAATTACAGATGGGTTGTTACGTAGCTAGTTGCTATTTTGTAACTGTTAAACACCGTTAACCGTTTAGCAGCTAATTAATATCAAAGCAAACTACCACTTTCTTTAGTAGTTCTTTGATACAGCGGACAACCAGACTCGTCGAGTATACAGTACGTTTTATCACGTTCTGAAACATAAATGTAGTTTTGTGACAGCTGTGACAGCTTAGTAGTAAAACGCTGTAAAGTATAAAACGTATCGCGCTTTGAAAACCGTTTCTTTGCATTAGATGCAGTTGTTTATACCTATTACATACATACATACAGCTAAATATTGCACTACCAGGTTTTAACGCGCAGCATTTTCCTCTCTAAACACGAGAGTCAACAAAGAGGTTATTCGAATAAGATTAATGAATGATTAAATTAGAGCTTTTACTGATTTCTAAAAGGCATTTTCATTTTCGTTTCTTTGTATATGCAAATCTACAAAGGTATCCACCCTCCACATATACAGCGTGGAAGGAAAGTAACGGATAAATTCATTATCTCTGTTAATATTTATTTTTTTGAAAAAAATAGTAGCGATTTCAATTATTTTACGTTATACTACATTGTTGTCATATTGTTACGTCATTTGTTTTCAAAGTTATAACGTCATCAAGTATTTTTTTAAACGACAACTTATATTTTTTATTATTA
Source organism: Oryctes borbonicus (assembly GCA_902654985.2). NCBI lineage: Eukaryota > Metazoa > Arthropoda > Insecta > Coleoptera > Scarabaeidae > Oryctes > Oryctes borbonicus. Next base: position 11,105,079 of record LR736859.1, on the reverse strand, counting down.
ATTTCTGTAGTACTTTTTATTTCGTTCTCAATGGTATAAAATTATCAATACGTTACACTTGAAAAAAAATTAAGAAAAACAGTGTCAAAGTTCGAATATCAACAACAATTAAACGCAGTTAACGTGTAGTTAACAAACACGAATCCAATTACACCTGTGAAAAGTAAGCAACAAAATTATTGTCATTTGCTTGTTCTAAAGTAGATTTTACCTTCAGTACGCAACTTTCTGAATAAAAAAGCGAGAAACAAAGAACTGAAGTGTTAATGATGATCGGTTATGGCGACGGAGTTTAATTTTTACAAAGAAGTTTCCAAATCAGTCCATAAGTCAATCTACCGTTAGTAGAATCGAAAACAAATTAAGAGAACACGGCAATGTAAAGAATCTTCCAAAAAATAAGCGTCCGGTAAAATTGAAAATAATCCACATTCAACTAGTAAAAACATTGCTTTGGATTACAATGTAAGTTTTAAAACTTTTGAAAGTTCAAAGATTTCACCTATATAAGCTACAATTGGTTCACCAGTTGACAGAGGATGACTTTGATCCTAGACAAGAATTCTGTCAACAAGTGATGTAATCGCGATCCAATGTTTTTCCAGGGTGTTTTATTTTCGGATGAAGTAACATTTTGTTTAAAGGGAACGGTCAATAGACAAAATTATAGATATTGGGCTAGGGAAAATCCTTGTTGGATATAGGAAATTCATACTCAGTACCTTCACAAAGTTAATGTATGGGCAGGAATTATTAGCGCCCAAATTATGGCCCATTCTTTTTAGCAAATAATTTAACTGGAGAAAGATACCTACAATGTTTACAGTTGGAACCAGTGCCTGCATTAGCTGCATTATTTCTCAATGCAAACAATCCTGAACTACCAGACAATAGCGTTTGGGTACAACATGATGGTGCTCCAGCTCATTATGGAAATAATGTTCGACGCTATTTGGGCCAAGTACTTCCAGGAGGATGGATTGCAAGAAGAGATCTGATGGAATGGCCGGCTTGTTCTCCCGATTTGACGCCTTTAGACTTCTTTCTGTAATGGCACTTAAAAACTAAAGTATATAAAAATCGATCGCATAATTTAAAAGATCTTAAGCAAAGTATTCGACATGAGATTACATTAATATCACTTAAACTCTTCAAAATGTAAGAAATGAATTTTATAATCGCCTTGGGTATTGTCAAATGGTACAGGGTCGTCATTTTGAACATCTAGTATAGGGAAATAAAAATTGTTATTTCTGGTCAATAAATTTTGTTTCTTTTTATTCAAATATTGGAACTTTGACATAGTTTTTCTCAATTTTCTTCAAGTGTAACATATTGATAATTTTATACGGTTGAAAACGGAATATAAATTGCCATTTAAAAACACATTTGATGACGTAATAGCTTTAAAAACAAATTACGTAATAAAATGACAACGACATAATTGAGATATACCCCTTCGAGATTTTCTCAAAAAAATACATGTTAACAAAGAACCGTCCACATTGCATATGTATCCGCGACCGTTACTGATAGATATTTGACGAGTAGCGCTAACAGATGCTGCAAGCTTAATGCAAAGTTACAGAGGTCAGACAGACTTTGAACGAGTGCGCATCGGTAGTTGATAGATGAACGTATTACACGTGGCGTTAATGACTGCGTGCGATGTTGTAATTTTTAGTTACGGTATATCGCTATATAGGGAAAACTGCTGCAAAAGGTAGCAGCCTTTTAACTGCTTCTGCTAACTAAAAGTAGCAGCAACTGATTATAGCTTGAAATATAAACAAGTAATCTTACACGTCACTAGTTACAACTACAACTGAGAGTTAAATCTTCTTTAAATCATTTCAGAATTGAAACTTCCAATTAAAACATGCTTTAAAACTTATACATGAGGACATAAGATATATCAAACTTATTAATCAACGACAAGGCGTGTTTATCGTGAAGCTCCTTTTTTAAGTTACTTACAGAAGCGAGTTCGAATGGAACCGTTAAATTTTATCTGCTTTGATCAATTCTAATTTTAATGGATATCGAGAATTTATTAATTTGGATTTACCTTAAGCTCTCAATATGGCACCAAAAAGGCCAAAACCAAAAAATTGGTTTGACAATGTCAAAGTAACGGACTGCTTGGCGTTTCATAAACGCCATTCACGATGGATATTTTTTGACGCTTTATCGCTGCTAGTATCGTCACTCTTATCAAGTGGTTTCATTTCAAGCTTTAACCTAGAATTTAACAGTCTAATGTAGTTGTAACCAAAAAATAATTCAAGAAAAACTACCGCGTTCTACGCAGATTTTTGCTGCCACTAATTTAGAGGATTGGAATGAAAATACGTATTTCGTATCCTAATAAATTGTCTTGTGTTACTGTCCTTTTACTAGTCGTTTTTAAATATAATCATAAAATGAAGTTTTATAAAAATGTGTACGTATATTTAATGACGTATAGATTATTTTCCCGCCATTTAGCTTGCCCTCTTTTACATAAATGTTTCGAAATGTGGTTAATGACATGTACAAGCTTGTGCTTTATTCCATTTTTCCTCTTTCTATTGCTCTTTTCCCTACACCACTTTGTGTAAATCAAAGAGCAAAAGCGAACAATATTGAAAAATACGTTTGATGCGAGAGCCAATAACCAATTCCCAAACGTTCAAAAGAAATCAAAAAATATAATACAATCGGAGATCGAATTAATCGACTAAATAAGTGGAGAGAGCTGCGTGGGAATCATATGAATCATTTATGGTTTGTAAAAGTCTAAATTTAAATTTTTATTTAACGGAACTATTAGCGAGCTAACTTCTATATTGTTTAATGAAAAACATTTTTATGGAAATAAATGAAATTCGAAATAGCTGTAGACAATTTGGACTACTACTAACTTTCTTTCGGTTAAAGTTACGCTTTGTTACTCATGAGAGTATATGCTCTTCATAATTTATTTCAATAGTAGTACAAAAGAAATTCGTACTACGGTGTTTTTTGTGACTTAAAGAAGCCCTCTGATTGCGCTCAACACGATAATCTTTTAGAAAAACTGCAATTGTATCGCATTAGGAACACAGTTACAATTTGGTTTGCTTCATATCTTTATGATAGGAAACAATTTGTTAAAATAAAACACAGCTCGGCAGAATAAAAAATTTAAGATTTTAAGTCTCACGTCCTACCTGTCAAAATGGACATACCGCAGAGGGATCCGTTTTGGGGCCAGTACTGTTTAGCTTATATATCAACGACATTATGCTATTCCTTTCTAATGTCTCCTTAACTATATATGCAGATGATATTTCGCTTTTAACAACGAATGAAGACACAGAATACATTTCTAATGGTTTGTTACGGACTCACAATAGACTTTCTTTAAGTCTAGTCATTGCTCAAGAATTGGGGACCTATCCATAGACCAAATACAGCTAGAGCAATCCAATTCCACAAAATTTCTGGGTGTCGTTTCTGAGGATAATCCGGTTTGGAATGAGCATTGTTGCGTATTAGCTAGCAGACTTTTTGGCAAGTGTTATGTGTTTCGCTGCTTAAGATCGCAGATAACGGTGGAGTGCCTTCTATCGCTGTATTATGCGGAAATCTATTCCAGAATACGATATGGAATACTCTTGTGGTGGTCATCAGCTTCAGCTGCTAAAGTGCTCTTGGGCCAGAGAGCTGTAATGAGATCATTGGTGTGCGCACATTTTATGAAGTCTTGCAGGCCTCTATTTCATAAATTTAATTTATTACCGCTTTCTAGCATTTATATGATGAAAGTATCTATTTATGTACATTATAATACAGACACCTTGAAGAAGCGTATACATTTCTGCAGGAACCTAATGTAATATGAAATTGTAGTATTGTACTAAACAATTTAATAAATAACGAGAGTCTGATGGATTATATTGTAGTACAAAGAAACATATAAGTTCCCATTCAGCTAATCTATTAGGATGCGAATCGAGTTTACGTACTTGTATCGAGTTTGTGTTATTGCGGTATGATGGATATTTACACGTGTTCGTGTTTATTTTTGGTTCTACATCCCGCACGTACAACAGACACGAAATTACCACCCTCAGTGTTTACAATTATTTGCGAGGTAGTATATTTATTTGTAAAAAAGGAAATAAAACCTAAATTTCAAAATTTGGTCTACATTCATATGTGAATATGTTAGAGATAAGTATCTCAAATTAATTAAATTAAACCTGGGGATTTATTTCTAGCTGATATATCGCTATCCACCTTGGTTCAATGGTAGTATTATTTATAATTTGAAACTAAATTTCCATCGACGTCTATAATGATTTTAAACGATTCAGATATCTAAACGACTCCGAAAATTACGCAAATACGAAATTTCTTTGGCTTGCTCACAATATCTTAATCGTGTAGAAACAATCGTCGTTAATGGTCCTAGAACAATTTTCAAATTTCTCCAAACAAAGCATGGTTCAACAAAAACACTATTCTACAATAATTCGAACCTCGAATCTTCCAAAGACATTGTCAACGCCTTTCCTCATAAAATCAGTTCGTCTTATCTTCCCTCGGTAAAGTTGATCATGAGAATACACACACCAATTGTGTTTCTTTTACATTATCTGTTCCTTCTGTAACTGATCTCATTATCATTATGTCTTAATTTCTTCATAATTGCAACGCTGGTGACGACTTAATTCCTAAGCCCTATACGTAGTGCTTGCTACATTTTTGCCGAACTACTGTGGATTACAATTAAGTGTTCCATTCGGATCTGTACTTTACCCTCTCTTTGGAAACGAGCCGGAGTAATTCCAGTTTTTAAGAAGGGAGAGAAGAACCTAATAGATAATTATAGACCAATCTCGACTTTGTTTAATCTTGCCAAGGTTTACGAACGTATCTTATTCTCCCTCATTTATTATCACAAAAAAAAAACCTATATTTCACCATACCTACATGGTTTCGTACGTGGAACAGTTATTAATCTCGTGCGATTACAATTTATCAGCCAGCAACTTGACGCGCAGGGACAGGTGGACGCGATATACATAGACTTCAGTATAGCATCATAGTGTCTAACTTCAGAAATGTTCTGCATTTGATTTAATCCCTCCAGCAGAAGCAATTATGTTTTCTATAATAGATTTAAATGGTTCGAGTTTAATCCATCTCCAGGTGCTCGAATTTGGGTCCACTATTATTCACTATCTACATGAATGACTTACTTACTTCTATACCTTGCCATATTCTAGCCTATGCAGATGATTTAAAAATTGTTATGCCCATTAAGAACTGGAATAATGTTATTGAACTATAGCGTAACCTTAATACGGTCATCGACAAAAGTGCTGCTACATGTCATTCATATGGAAGTTTAACTTCAATTCCTCCGACATACTGCATCAAGGACTTCTAAGAGGTAATGAGTTCTGTGATTTTGGAGTTATTTTTGACAGTCGCCTATATTTTGCCTATATTTATTTTAGGCTTCGTAATCTGCACCTGCAACTACTTGGAGAATACATTCTTTCAAAGCTTTATTTTATACCTTTGTTGCAAGGAAATTCGAATGTGTTTGGTCGCCACACTACATCTACTTATAACTGCAGATTGAGAAAATTCAACGAAGATTTCTCAAATTCTTATCTTTCAAAGTTGATGGAATCTACCCGGTACGAAACATCGGTTATAGTGCTCTTCTCGACCAGCATGGAATGCACGCCGCGGCTTCTCGCCGAGAACTATACGGTGCAGTTTTACGTGGAAGTTGGTGCATGGTGTTCCTCATTGTCCCGAATAGCTTTTTTCCTTAAATTTTGTAGCTCCTTGCTTACCTTTACGTTGTCCTTCTATTTTCTCCCTTCTATATCTCGAACATGTTTGTTATCCTTTTCTGCCATCGTTTCTATGTGTCGCGTAACCGATACACTTTATGATTATGTGATTCTTAGCAAAATTGATGATTTTTTAGCTTATTTTTGTTTTCTACTTTCACTTCAATGATTATTCTTCTTGTACGTATTTTTTGTATATTTTTATACCGTAATTGGAAACCGTTGAACAATGAAACCTATTATTATTTATTATTATTATTATATTAATTATTAGATTTACCGTTGACTAACATCCGGATCTGCAGATACTGTGTACCCTTGATATGACAACAGTTCGTCGACGGACAATTCTCTGTTCGGAAAATTCTCCGACGGCAAAATTCCTCGGCGAAAAGAAACAGCATGATGCTAGCGTATTTAAATCATTTCTATTTTTCTTTGTTTCAGTTTAGAAAAAACTGAAAAAAACAATAGAAATTTGTTTTTTTTCTGTTTTGCTTTTTTAGAATTTCATTGTTTTTTGCTCACGGAGTGTTTGTGGGATATATCACACAAGTAATCGGAAAGGGTTCCCTCATCACAATTTTTTACGAGGGTTACCATTCATTCAACACAAACGGTGTTTTTAACGACCAGCGTTTGGTTACGATGACAACCGTAAACAAAACATACTGACATTGCTATTCTTAACTGTTTTTTCAAATTTTTAAGCCTAAAAGGCACACTAAATTACATCAAAAAATGCTAGTACAAACGATTTGTGTATGGAGGTGGGAATAACGCAAGCATTCCGACGTGCAACAGCTAGTGCGCTAAGAAAAATGCAGAACAGCTTTCACAAAGATTTGCGCAAATGTATTGACGTTGAATATATACTGATATATGCTGATATATGCGGATATATATTGTTAGCCTGTATGAACTTTTGTTAAAACATTGTCTTCCTTATTGCTTTTTGCATTAGCAATGTATTTTTTTATGAAATTAGTGTTTCTAGTACATCTTAGCTTTAATTTGATAAATGTTCTCGGTTGCGGATATTCTTGGTCAGGGTAGTACAGCTTAGGCTACCCACTAGCTAAAATGCACCATTTCTATCACTTTTTCCTAATACATGAATTATACCCTCTTACCTAACTCTTGTCTACTTAAATTTGAACCAACAATGTAGATTCGTCAGTATCGATACGTTCCGTTTATTGTTGTCACGGTAGCCAAATTATATTAACAGCAGAAACCATTTGCAGTAATTTCCAAATGGGGACTCACGCTTACCTGTAAATATCTCTTTTACTTTCAGTATTAGGCATATTAATCATTATACGAAAACGTTACAGATATAACTTTTCTATACAACGAATGCAGAACAAATGTATGGTGCTATTAGAAAAAATTATGTTTCTGATATTTGAATTTGGCAAAGTTATTCAATACTGAATGCCTTGACAAATTTTACCTCAGAAAGTTGGGGCAGCCTGTACATATTTGATGGAATTTCCCATCAATGCGAAGCTTTAATAATGCCCACAAAATTCGAGTATTGGATGGGTTTCCATGTTAACTGCTCGCAAAAACTAACGAATTATTGTGTTGTTTGTACACTATTATGTGAATAATAAATAGCCCCGGGATGTTTAAGTGGGCCAAAAAGAGGATTAACGTAAGCCGCCGAAACCCCATATTTGGCGTCGTATTAGTATCTGAATCGATGCTGTTACTCATGAACGCATTTCAGTTCGTATGAGACGTTAACGTTAAAATATTCATTACAGCACTGACTATACCAAAAAGTACTTTAATATACCTTAAAATTATGATGATTATGTTTACAAATATAGTGCCTACAATATGTAGATACCATAATTATTAAATTGCTTTATTTATGTTAAACTATACGACGATTAGCATTAGGAAACTCACACGAACTGACACCATTCACCATTTCCGCCATTTTTTCAAAACTAAGGCGTTTCTCCTCCATTTCAACCGAGGATAGTTAATTAAGTACTTGACTGAAAGAAAAGTCTCGAGGTCATAAAATTTACGAACCGCAAATGCTCCATGATGGCCTCCGTCTCTGCGGTTTCATTACTCCTTGCGGAACAGTAAATAACATCTCCATAAATTTATTTCCTTTTTAATTTAGTTTGATATTTTAGAACTTACGGGCGCAGTTTCTGCAGTTGTAATTTCTCATTTCAAAAAGCGCAACGATGGAAATGTGTCAACCCTGCAGCAATAAATATAAAAAAGTGGGAATAATTAACATAGTACCTTCTAAAATTCTAAGTTGATGTTTACTTGAACCCCGCTTAAAGTAATAATTCCCTCAAAACGTTATTCGGAAGCTTCTTGTCTGTTATACTATACAAAACTCAGGTAAAAGTATAAAAATAAAACCGAATAGCACCTACTCACTACTTTTATTTACGTCTTTTATGCTAGTGAATATGTACTCTGGTTCTTCAAAAAATAACTTAAATCAATAAGTGGACTTTCGCTTAACACGCAATTACTACGCCAGTAATCTGAAAGTTTCTAGCCTAACGCAGAAACAGGTATTATTTTGTCAAATTCAGTTTAGTCTGCTATACACTTTTCACAACAGTGCTTCTATTTCTTTAATCCGTCCCAATAATGGCATCTTATTCTGCAAAGTAGCCATTTACGAATGTGGTAGATTCCTCGTTCAATGAAAAGAAACAGCAAAAGTCGCTGAGGGGGCCAGATCTGGTGAATGGGATGATAGTCTACCACTCCGAACACCAATTTGTGAAATTCTGCCCTGGCGACCACTAAAGCATAAGACGGGTTATCTTAATGGAACAAAACTTCATTTTTAGAAGAAAAAGTTAGAAATCACGATATAGCTATTTTATCCAACAAACCATAAAATCGAATTAAGAATTAAAAAATTATAGTATACAGGGTGCTTCATTTAAGATAACAAAGTTGATAGTAATTTCTGGTATAACCAAAAGTATCAGATTATTAAAAATAATTCAGTTAAATAGCATATGTCAGCTTTAATGTACAGTCAAGTTTTCAGAATTTTCCAATGTATACTCTCTCGTATATAGATTGATGTAGTTTCCGCTGAGGCACTCTGTATACTACGGCCGCAAAAGCTTAAAATAAAGGTTACGACTCTGTATATTTACCAAAACACCAAACACGTATCCTAGTGAAAATCAAGGCTTGAACTTTGAGAAGTGCATTTGACGAAGAGATAGGTGTGTAGTTAGATATAACAAGAGGTGTTAACGAGGATAATTATGTAGGGAGAAGAATACAAAACCAAATTACGCAACAATGGTAGCACAGAAAAGACTAACAAGAAATGTATAAATGATCAAAAGGTAAGGGTACTAATGAAGATAATGATAACTTGCCTTAAGTGCCGTCTATCGGCAAATCTAACAGCTACGGAATAGAAATAAGCGCGCTAAGAGCAAATAATACGCAAGTATAAAGAGAAATGAAATTAAGACGCAAATGATGAGAAAGAATCAGATCAGTAACATTTTTCAGTTGTTCCTTAGTCGATTCATGTAATAAAAAATACTAAGCATTACACCATTGGTATGATGTAATTCTCAATACATTATTTTCGTTCATTCAGTGAGTTACAAGTGCAGTTTTATGTACATTTTCTAAAAGTAAAAGTACGTTGTTTTGTGTTTTTGTCTGCCAGAAATTTACTTAAAGGCAGTTTCTCTAAAAAGTGATTTTAAACTCACTTTGTTTTAATTAATAGCAACATTAAGAATTGTATTCAAATAACTATCATACTTTTTTAGAAGACTATTTCTGTTTCTGTTTCTGCAGTGGGATGGCTCTAAAATGTATCAAGATACAACCCTTACGATGCTAAAGATAAGGAAGACGAACATGTTTAGGTTTACTTCTGTGAGTCCCATTTGGCTGACATTAAGTCCCTTTATAGGCCATTCGGGAATGTTTCAGTATATTCCAAATATGATCTCTTTCTAAAGATAAGGACTAGTGTTCCGTTAGAAATATTAAGAGAATTAGATTTCTGCTTATTCACCATGTTCTACATTTCTGTCGAAACCCACAAGATGAATAACCCGTTCCTTTGGACGCTCTTTATTAAATTGAGTCACTATTGGATATTTTTAGAATCAATAGATATTCAACTGTGACTCTCAAGGTTATCACGGAACGGTATCCATCAGACTCTCGAAAAAAACTCAAGAAAAGTGAGATCATTTTGCGATATTCCAAAGAAAGATTACGTATATCTAAAGGGAAAGAGGAAAAAGAAGCAGGATCCTTATCTACAGAATTTAGTGATTTAGAGATCTAGTTGAAGGTCCAAACAGAAGATGCAATTTAAAAATAAAGTTAATTTATTTTTTTTTTATTGTTAAGAAACTAGCATTAAAGCAACTACATACGTAGTGATTTATCTGTGTAGAGAAAACTATGCAGATCTATCGAACGCATAAATGATAAATTGTTGCAGCTATTCTGATTTGCACAGTTCATCGGGACAAGTTCATTTTTCTATTCGATTATTCTGTATCGTTGGTATTTGCACAGCTATATTGTGGCGTAACGTTCGATTTATCTGTTCGATAAAAAAAGCAACTCGTCGAAAGTGTGTATGCAAAATATTACAATATGTCTCGGGAGGAACATGCCGGACATCGTGAGCACTTGCAAGCATTGATTGAATATTATAAAACTGAGCCATGTCTGTGGCAAGTAAAATCAAAGTACTATCATGATCGTAAGAGAAAATATGTCGCCTACGTAAGACTAAAACTGTAGCGAAAAAGATTAGTAACTTTAGTAACGCCTACAAAGAGAATTAAATAAACGGAAAGATTCTCAAAAGTCTGAAGCTAAAATGAAGAAATTCGTACTCTATGCTACCTTCATTTATTTGACTTTTTACATGAAGAAGATACCTAGGAGTTCGATATCTAACATAGAGATGATGACAATGAGGTAAGACTTTATATTAATCCTGAACTTTATTTTGAAATATTATGATGTAAGTGTAAATTAGAACTTAGAGCATCACCTCGATGATTCATCTGCATAGGCTTCGATGTTCAATCTGTTATAAAACTTAAAGTTATCGAACCTTCTTCCATGTTGTTCTTGGTCGAAGCATTATGAAGGAGCATAATAATTAGGCAAATATAATATCAAATAATTATGTGATACACAGCTTGTCATAACAGCTAATAATAATTTTAGGTTAAGTTTATTTTTGGTCTAAATATGTTGAATCTAGCTGCTAATATACCAAACCCATTTTCCACTATTCGGCGAGCTCTTGATGTCCAGTAATTGTAAATTTCTGGTCATATTTTCCAAATCAGTTCGTCTCAAAGGTTTTGATCATACACGTGGATTGTTATTCAACTTTTCTTCAGAAGAGGTTTTAAAAAAATTATTTTCCTGCTTTTCATAAAATTCAGGTTTGCGGAATACGCCTCCTCACATATTTTATCGTAATCACATAAAACGAATTTATACTTCGCCCTTTAAAATCATATTAAGTCTGTTTTTATAGTTGTAATAAAGTGATTGTGTTTTCTCAGGATAAGCCAACTAACATACCGTAGGCATCCCTCAGCATCTAGTAGCAATACAATTGATATCGACACCGTTACCGACAGCTGCACCAATTCGATCTAGGCCGACGAAAAAGACGAATATATTAACTAAATATATAAACCACGCTGATGACACCGGGTAGGCAGAAACATGTCCGTGTGTTAGTGTATTTTTTTCTCTCTCCTTTTGTTGCGTTTGCCGTGAATTATTCCATCAATACCATGAGGAAGCTAGTAAGACACACACCAGCAATGCATCAGTGAAACCTTGGCTATACGAAAATTCAGCTGGGTCTCATTTAAGTAATTTTTGAGATGAAAGAAGGAAATTTTAAATATATTTAACGTGTAATACGATCTTACGTTTTTATGACTTACCGTTAAGTATTCCGACTTGAAAATCTTGTATATGACATTACAGGTTTCAGGAATAATATAACTAAGAGCTTGTGGCGATATTATTGTAGAGCATTTCGCATCTTCGTAAGACTGACCCGTCGCTAAGTATCTCAATGCTCCGGATAATGTCTCATGAGAAGTTACAGTTTGTCTCATTACAGTATCTTGCTACTTTACAAGAGGAATAATCAATGCTAAAAGCTTCAGGTAGGTTTCCTCGTCCATCCTTAAGTAATTATGCCAACCTTGGGGTGCGAGCTTTAATTCTTCGTTTTTAAGAGTCTTTACTTGATACATAACGTAATTTCTTCTTTTTTTCTTACACACATAACTAACTCCAAAACTGCTACCGCATCATCATCTAACGGCCACATGTTTCTAATGCAGGTAATAACTTGGAATCTGTACCCTGTGAAGACGCACGCTGTATTCCTTTTAACTGGGCAGCTCTAATTCGTTACCATTTATCATTACGTGTGTATCCGCTTTTTGCATTCATGTCATGTAGAATTAATATTTACCAGTATGTCAGTTATTATGAATTAAAATGAAACTTTAATCTACTGTTTAAGCAATTTACTTTTAATCACTTCACGCCATAACGTATCTTACATAAAAAGCTTCGAGCAAAATATAAATTAGAATAAACAATTAATTGAAGCTTAGTAATGTGTCTATTTTCAATGCAATTATATACCAGTGCATTTTAATATTAATTTAATTGTGAGAAAGATGATTAAGTATTATTATATTGCATATTGTTCATCAAGTGAATTCATTTTTGCTAACACCATGTAATTAATATAACAACGAAGTAGATCATATGAATGGTCCGAATGACCCAGATGTAGTCGATTTTCCTTCTCCATGATAAAATACTTTCCATTACTTGAGAAATTCGAACCAATATGTAGAGAAGGAAAAACAAAACGGAAAAGCAGAAATAGCGTGATTAAGAAAAGAAAGGAAGTAGAAAAAACTTTATACGTTTTGTTTCGTTTTTCTGATAGCCTATCAATGGTATTGATTTGTAATATCTGCTTACCATTCTCGTGTAGCAACATGTTGAGGAAGATAGGAAGTTTCATTTAATTTTTGTTTGCTTTCGCCTCCGGCACTGTCGAACCTTATGATGGGTTTCCGAGACCCTATCGTCCTCCCTATCAATAAAGTGATGAATGAGAAAAGTAATTTTACCTGCCTTGGCAATTTAATCTAATTCGATCAAGTAATTCCTTATATCAACAAGAGCTAGTGAGGAAACGTTTCAATTTCAATTTGGGAAATTTTGTAATATATATAAGTTAGAAATTATATTTACGAAAACATTTAACTTCTTGTGAGAGGATAACAAGTTACCAAAAAAGGATACGAAAAAAATTCGAAGTGTCAATATATTCTAGCATGAATAATTACGTAATTAAATTGCATTCTTGCCTCTAAGTAGACATGGTATTAGAACGAGTGTTCAGTACGGAACATCAAGCTTTGTCAAATTCAGAAACAGGAAACATCAGTTTTTGAATAGCTCCATACATTTTTTTACACCCTATAAAAGATCTCTAACGTTCTTGTGCAATAATGTGTTTATCTAAGATTGAAATTGAGATATTTATAGTTAAATTCGAATCCACCATTTGGATAGTGCAGCCAAGTGGTTTCTAGTGTTAGTATTGCTTGGTCAGTATGACAACACGAAACAATAGATACTGAGATTGACGTTACACAATAGGCATTTCTAAAATTTCAGCAGACATCCTGTATACCTCGCAGCAACTTCATCAGCACACCTTTTTGATAATTCTAAAAGTGTTTTGCAATATATACGGTGCTTCAAAAGAGCATGACATGTCAAAGCTGTGCATTTTAAGACCGAGAATGCTGTATATCGTTACCTGGAAAAATAGGCCTACATTTTTCACACTCTCTATATCTATTTTTCGCTGTTTTTGTATATATTTGCTGTATTTTCTAAGATTGCATATTATACTGGACGTTCAAAACGAGACAATACATTATTACTCTCACAACGAATAAATTCGTTATTTCAAATTAAACACTAGGTACGTATGTAAATAGCAAATATTATTGTCATGGTCCCTGTACCTATTTCTAATGGTTTTAGAGTAATTAACATTTCTCTTCATTTATAGTCCACGTTGGCCTAGAAACAAAAACAAAAAAGAATCTCAATCATCTTGAAGAAAGGTGCAAAAATTGTGAGAAATGAACGAGCTAATATATGAAGAAACTGTAGCAAATTAAATATGAGTCCTTATAAATACAGTAAATTTTAGGCTAACTAGATATAAAGTTATTGTCGGAAAAAATACTAAATTTATAGATTCCTACTTGTCAGTTATTGTCAATACACAGGGTGTTAAAAAAACAACTAGAGCCAAACAGTCAAAATATGCCCACGAGGTTGGTTTGCGAACAAACAAATTAGTTACTGGCGAGACACCCTACATTAAGGAATGAAAGTTTATATGCAGCACTACAAACAAATAGAAAGCTAAAAACGTAGCAGCAATAATAGATGTACTACTGACTTTAAAAGGAATACTTTTTAAAGAGGACGGCGACACTTTTATCAAATAGCAAACTGCTAAATAAACCAACTGAACAAAGTCCGGATTTCTTCCGACATTTAGAACAATTCATTAGTAATTGCAAGTGGTGTTCGTCTAATTACACCATTACAACCACCGTTCCGAGCAATTCTACACTACTTACTCCAAACATAATAAAAGTCTTTTTTGAACGTGCACCAAACAAAGATCTCGCTCCTCTATTGCTGTACGTGACTTTCTCCGAAACGGGCGCTATTTTAACAATAACGTTAACGTCCGCTAATCAACGAAATTTTAGAGACTATTAAACTTCTTCGTCGACTTCAGTTTAAAGTTCTTATTGACGTGAAGACTGCACAAGATGCAAACAACTTTAGGTGCCATTTTAAGTCAAATTTTAGAAATACTGCAAAAAATGTAACAGTGATGTCAGAATTAATATTATATTAATATAATATGACAATTTTAAATGTAAATATAAATGTACATTGTAAAAGTTCATAAAAAAATATCGATTACGTTAAGATTGCACTGAAATAATTTTGATAAAGATTTATTATTGCTCCCATGCATTCATGGGATGCTACCAATAATTATCGGTATCAAGTAAAGATGTGAAATTAAATAAATATCTACTGTAATGTTGCAATTTACAACATCGAATGTAGCAGTCAACGTCAAAGCTCCCCCTGACCTCTCTCTCCCTATCGACGGCATGTTAGAAGACAAATCAGCGAGAGTCGTAGTGAAACCTTAGGTGGAACGGACAAATAACTTGTCTCTGTCATTTTTTTTTCTTCATGTACTAAACTTAAGTCGAATGTTTTTATATCGTAAATCTTGCGCAAAGAAGTTGTCATGTCGGTCGGTAGAATTCAATTTTTGAAAGTTGCACGCAACATCAAAAGGCATAGAGTCAGCCTTTTAACTGGATCCTCATATAGCATGCATTATGCTATTTTTACAATAACGAAAATTAATTGAAATAAATATAAACCGTAATTCGAAAGGCCCTATCCTAATTAGCGGTGAATAAACAACACCTACCGTAAACAAAGAAATCTAGAGACGCTTACAATTTCTCAGTTTAGGTCAAATATCCGTTGGGTACACGTATTTGTCCTACAGACCGTATAATTAGTTAAATAATTTTAGAAATTTCATTTCTTCTTGTTTTTGCTCTCGTTTACAACATTGTGAGACACATTTTTTACCGACAGAATTTATTTTGATAATCTCCCTCGTTCTGAATTAAATTAAATCAACTCATTCGAAGGATAGGTATAAAAAAGAAAATTGCATAGAAAACAAAACACAAACCAGTATTAGCAGAATCTGACAAACGAATCCGAATTGCATCAAAATTACAATGTCTTACCGGCAAGACTGTATATAGAGTTTAAGAGCAGCCAACTATAATAGTCGAATTGCAAGAAAATTTTACGTTGGCGAAAACAATCCCAAGATAGACTAAAATTTGCTCAACTCCACTTAAGTCTCAAATTTTTGCAAATCAGATTCTTTCAATTCAATTATTTTGTGAAGACACAATGAAGAACTAAATACCCCTACTGTAAAGCGAGGAGGCGATAATGTACGTGTCGGGGTTTATATAGCCGCTTCAGGAATAGGTTTTTGTAGATAGCACAAACCATAAAATGTACTTAAATATACTAAGACACCATCTAAACCAATAAAAAGCTTATAATGTGCGCCCTCGGTTATTGTATAATTGTCCAAAAGTGACTAAATCCTTGTTCAGTCGTCGGGTTGAATTGAACCCAATTGAATACCTTCGTGAGGAATTTGCCAAGAAATTAAATGGGAAAACAATTTCCTCAAAATATTATTTTTTGGCTTTCTCTTAAGTAAAGTTTATTACATATTTTGGCAATAAATAAATTTTCGTAAGCCACTGTACATAGCACATGCAACAGCGAAATCAACAATAAATAGGGCATTTTGTTTTCTTGTTAAATTTCCCTAAATTATTCAGTCAAGAAAATTTTATGTAAACCTAAATTTCAATTTGGATTTTAAGATTACCAGCAAAGAAAACTGCGTAAACAAACTGAGGACGTTTAATTATTTACTGTAGGACTGACAAACAAAAACGATTTAATCCATGAGCTGAAAGTATTTATCTTATCCACACGAAATGCTTGCAAATAGATAATTAAAGAATAACGGGTTCCTTTTATCTCAATTTCTCCTGAAGCAACGTGTTTTTGTAGGTAGCGATATTATTTATCTGGATTCACTATGCGTAAGAATGTTTTCATTATTGCTGTGCTTAAATATTTACAAGGCGAGTTACATTGAAACTTGACAATGCCGCAACGATTATGGTAAATGGCAATTTTGATATATTTTGAAAACAAAATCAAAGCAATGGTGCTAATTAATGCCTTCGCAAAATATCAATATATTTTTAACGTATATAAATAAAATATTACCACAAAATAATAGCTTTGTCAATTCACTTTGGACATTTCGCCAACTTTAATGCCGTAAGGAATCACAAATAATCGACCTTTATAGTTGATTTCAAGTTTCATTACCTTTTTTGAAATAATATCTCCGAGTCAATCAATCCTAGAATCAAATAATTCTCCTTTTCGATGATTCTAACACCTAATAAAGAAAAAAATGCAATCTCACACAGTGCAGCATCCAATTATAACCTCAGTATATGCAGGAAGATGATTAATACTTGAGTTAAGAAAGACAACGCAATTGTTTTGCTTCTGTTAAATTTGTTTCTCAACATATTCTTCTTGTAGCTGTATAGACGTAGTCCAGCGAAATTTCAACTTTTTTAAGCCATCCAAATAATAGGGTTTGTCGAACTCCGCAAAATAAGTCTCTGTTGCGGCAATTACCTTTCCATTTGAGGTGAACCGCTTTCTGAAGTTTGGAAAAGGAAAGCTGTCACAGAGAGCTAAATTTGGCGAATATGGTGAATGGAGCACAAATTCGTACCGTAATTGCGCTCGTTTAACTATCGCAATTGCTGATGGGTAAGTTGGGGCTTATCAGGATGGTAGAGAATTTTTTTCTTCGATAGGTAGGACCTTTTTCACTTTAGTTCAGCGCCGAATCCATTCAATAAATCAGCATAGTACTGCCCGTGCTTATCCTTTCCTTTTCCAAATAATTCAGATTGTGTTTTCCGCATACCAACAAATCGTATGGTGGAATCGATTTCGTCTTCTTTGGTGCACGTTCGCC
Organism: Oryctes borbonicus; assembly: GCA_902654985.2. Classification (NCBI taxonomy): domain Eukaryota; kingdom Metazoa; phylum Arthropoda; class Insecta; order Coleoptera; family Scarabaeidae; genus Oryctes; species Oryctes borbonicus. Next base: position 11,087,445 of record LR736859.1, on the reverse strand, counting down.
GGGAAAAATTAATTTTGTCGACCGACCATTGATTTCTGGCGTATGATTATGCATCCATTTCTCATCTACAGTCACATCGCAGAACACAGAACACCCTACACCGCAGAAGCTCACTCGTATTGCGGTCAAAAATGTCCAAACGTCTAGTTGAGAGGTTTAACATATTAGCAATCTCTATGATCGTCGTGCGATGATCTGCTAACACGATATCATGGCCAGTGGTCATATCGTCCATCTTAACAGGATGACCTGGCCGCTCCTCATTAACGACGGATGTCCGATCACGTTTAAGTTCATTAAACCAGTATCTTATGGTATGCATGGTCCTTCTAAACCGCATCCAACTTCTCTTTGATTTCTGCAAACGTTTTTCTAGGAATCCACATACCCATAAAGTTACTCATTGTCAACAGCTCTTAAAACAATACTACTCGGTAAATCTCTCCAAAATTTGGAGTCGCTTAATGCAGATTTATTATTACTGTTTTATAAAAGTATCCTTTGAACAATATTCCCTTCTATAAAACCAGGTCACTTTATTTTTATAAAGCATCAGTCAATACCCTACGTCGCTTTTCTTGTAGATAAGTCGAATGTTCTCCCATTGCCGTCCAAAAGAAACTCATCAATTTCAATCAAGCATAAGTCCTTTTTAATTGAAAATAAGATTTATTATTCTGCAAGAAAGCCTCCTCTTATTTTCATAAAAATAATTGATTCTGCGTAGTACAATAGTAGCAAACTAAAACATTTTCCGGCAGACTAAATAATCCGTTGGTATAGAGAAATTTATAACATGAGATGTGAAGTTATTGATTGAAGGAAAAAATATGTGCCTGAAGTGGTTATGGCCTTTCCTGCAAGTAAACGACGCTACAGTGAAAACCATTTCTAGACAAATGTTATGATAAATAAGTAATTTTACAAAACCTGCAACTAAGAACTGCACTCATAATAATGAGTCATCATTACGACCTTTTGTTAGTATGTAATTAATGGTTTTACAAAGAAGGCGTGGCCGCCGTGGTGTTATTGTTGTCTATTGTTACTGTTCTTGGTTTTACCGCTTTAGTATTTTGTCGTAGTAATATTTCTTTCGCTGCATAAATCAAGATGATACTTAAGGAGACACATGACGCACTTTGTTTACGTTAGAAATAGTGCGCAAAATTACACCAACGCATTGAAATAGCATTGAAGGCACAACGATGTGAGCTTGGTACGTATAGTGATTGGAACGTGGGCTGGTCTACATTGAAATTAACCGACGCGAACAATTAAAAATTGATTCGACAAGTGAAGTAGTATGCCATATTCCATTCGATGTAGGCTATGAGCGCATTTTATATATTGCTATATCTGAATCTCATGTAGACTTTGTTCTTGTTGTATGGTTTTTACAAGCTGCCACATACTGGGATGGTCTGCTGAAACTTGCGCCTCAAAAGCTTGATGCCATCCTTCTACAGAGTCGTTGGTTTTTGGTAGTCCTTTTACCACAGACTCATTACAACCCCATATATCATAGGCGCCCAAGCCAGGTGTCCTTGAAGTAGTTCACAATTAACTGGGCATCCACGGGTAGCATATTCTTCGCACAAGAGGTTACAAATGCATCGACTGCATTGGCTGTAGGCACTGGCGGATGCACTGTGAAAACTGGAAAAAGCTTCTAGAATGCCATGAAACTGGAAATTCTTCCGCAAAAGTGATTCTTTTAATATTTACGGCAAACGAATGCAGGTATATTTTGTTTCGTCTGAAAGTAGTTGAAATATTATTCTTAAATTCATGTACCGCGAATAAGTGGCAAAACAAGTATGGCATTGTTTGAAAGATTCTGTCTGTGTATCAATTGGGCGCTTTGAGCTATGAATGAAATACCTATTTTTTCTCGTATTGAAAATCAACATTCTCTCGTGATTTTGTCCATAACCCTACTGTGAGAAGGATTATTCATTTGTTATTCTTTTGTATTATTGTAGAAAAGCGAAAATTAATTTAAAGTCGATGAGATGATTGCGCATTTTGCTGCAGACAAATAAATGATGAAATGTAAACAATTATCTTGAACACAAAGAAAAAGAAAAAATTCTCAGCGCTCACCTTTGTGGTTCAAGATTTTTCATAGAATGGGTTACCAATTGTTCATAAATTGTAGAATACAAGCTGTAGATGTGCGGTTAAAACAAACATTAAATCTTTTGTAAATCAATATATCGTCGACACTGTATTAACGAGATTTTTGCTGGAAAATACACCGTTTTATAATTCAACGAATTCAAATCTCTGTATTAATTAAATTCTCTTGACAGCGAACTTTCATATCGGAAATATCAGTTTAATTATCGCATATGTGTTTGATTCGTTGATTTCTCTCTTGGAAACGTATCAGCTCCGGCTTTTAATTCATTTTTTATTCACTCAGCATGATTAAAGAGAGTTATTGACGCTGCTCTGGGAAACCACATAGAAATCTCTGCATTAGTATATTACTAGCATTGCCAGCGTATAGATGCAATGTGTAGAATGCAAATTGATTTGATAGCAATTGAAATCATGATAAATTGCATAAGCACATGAAACGAATTTCTTTTTCTGGTACACGAAGAAATTCGTTATACATCTAGATTTATGTATATCCCCATAATTTACTTTAGAATCCAAATTGTAACCAATGCAAAATATAAAAGAAAACTCAAAATTTTGGATCTCCCTCAAATGACGAGTAATAATCTACGAACATTTTTACACATCATTGTCCTTGGTATCTCTGTTGCGATGCAAAAATGTCTTATTCTTAGTAAAATGGTTTCTAGTGGTCATTATTAAACATCCAAATAAAATGGATTCGTCCGCAATTTTCCAATTTTTATTATATCTAACAAATATTTCATCCAACAGAAAAGCCTATTTTCTTCAGACTTAAAAACGTTTAGAAAAAGGATCTAGCCTTATGACTTTAAATAAATGTGCACTATTAGTATATCGGTTATTATTAATGCTATAGAGTAGGTTAAATATGCGTGGTCGAATACAAAAAATTATTGAATAACACATTGTAGAAGGAAGTCACATTTTTGTATTTTTTATCAGGTAATTGTTCAACATCTTGCAAACATTACCTACACTCGCTTGAAGATTTGTAGGTAGTGTTTACGGGTATATAAGAAATTAGCATCATGCACGTTGCGAGTGTGTTCTTGATATCTGAAGAGAATTCTCTTGCATAAATACCGTGGTTTTTTTGATTCAACAATATTAGCAAAGAACAGAATACTATGTAGGATGCGTCTGTTATGCATATTCAACGTGTTCGTTTGCAATAACTTGGAACTAACCCCGCGTCTGCCATGCATCTGTCTGCCATTACATCATTTGGATTCTTCTGGAATCTTCTTGTGTAACGCAGAAGTTGCAAATAGTATCACAGTAAGTGAAATTCTACAGAACAAGTGCATTGCACAAAAGGCTTTTAGTGGTTTCATTTAGCCTACGTCTATGTATAAAGATCGATTTAAGCGAAGGTATGGATTTGTTGATTAAATGGTTGGTATTTTCGTGGAAAGAAATATTGTTGTCGATATATAATCCCAAACTTTTGACGCGGTTTTCCTGGATAAAAACCTATGTTTTAACAATGAGATGAAGATTTACAGTGCTTAATTCACGAGTTTCCCTAGGACCGAATATTATCAGCTTACATTTTGTTGGGTTGACTTGCAACCGAAGTTTATCTGCATATACACAACGTTCTGAAAGGTTCCCATTTATCTTCGTTTGGGCATTCAGCAACTGAGAATTCGGAAATGAAAAATACAGCTGTGTATCGTCTGCGTAAAGATGGCACTTGCAGTACTTCAGTTTAGATGGTAAGTTAGAAGTATGAATACCAAACAGCAACGGTCTTAGAGCTACACCCAGAGGCAGTCCATTGGAAATGGTAATAGTGTTAAATGTAACCCACTAGGTACAACCTATTGCGTATGACCTTCGAGATAAAAATGTAAAAATTCTACAGCAGATTGTGATACTAGTGCATCTCAAAATTGAAACCAGAGAATCATGATGATTGGTATCGAACGCACGGCTAAAATCAAGGAGAATCAGTGCCGTAATCAGTTTCTCTAATAATATCATCAGTTATATCAGTAAGCGCAGTTGCAGAACTGTGATTTGGTCGGAACCCAGATTGCAACACTGGTAAGATATTAAAGTTATTAGTAAATTTGTCGAGTTGAACTGCAAGACACTTCTAAATACCTTCCTCAGGATGGGCACTATGCTTATAAGCCGAAAATCTTTGTGATTAGTGACGTTTTTAGTTTTAGGCGTAGGAGTAACTAAGCAGATTTCCAGATATTCTATGCAGTAGTTTAAAAATATGGAACAAGTAGTTATTCCAAATTTTTAACATATATGGACCAATATTATCACTACCAATAGCATTGGTTTTAATTTTATTCAATGCATTGTAAAAATCGGAGACGGGGAACTGGCAAAAACTGAAAGTACGTTGATTACTTTTGTGTTCATGGTTACACTGGATAGATTACGCTGTTAGGGAGTTCCCGGAAGTAGCAAAGAATTTATTTATATTGTTGACATCCTACAAATAGGCTGGGATCTCAGGGTGTCACCTTCGAACAAGAATAATATCTCGCAGCTCCTTCCATAGCTGCTTCCTACTGTTAGCACAAATCTGACATCGATAATTGTTTCTTCGGCTTGACCGCTCGATTTGTTTCATTACGTATTACCCCACAAAATCAGAGGCAGACAGGATTTCTAGATCTGCGATATCGTCTTAGTGCATTATTCCTAGATTTAATCTTCAATTTTAGCTTATAGGTCAGCCAAGGGGCTGCTGGTTTCAAGGAAGTAATAACTTTGATAGGAGCATCCTTATTAAATAAAGTTATGATATTAGCGTGCAAAAACGAAACAAATCCAACATGATGTAAATCATATATATAATACCACGGAATCTGATATAGGTCAATAGGAAAAATTTAAAAGTCAAAAAACTACAAATTCTAAATTCATATCCGATCTTAGTTCCACTACCAACGTTAAAACACCAATACATGGCATAGTGACCAGAAATATCAATTCAAATGGCGCAATAATTATTCAGAGACAATGAATTAACAAGGATAACATGCAACAAAGTTGATGTCACTAATCGTGTTGACTTAACAACAATTTGAGTTACACTGTATGTCTGAAATAGATCAAGCAACTTCTTAGTTTTATGGCCTGAAATGTTAAGTGCATCCACATTAAAATCTCTTACGCAAAGGTAATGATCACTAAGAAATAGTAGTTCAGATAGGCTTTCCTTAAATTCCTCAAGAAATTGCTACTGGGTGGCCGGTAATATATATTACATACATTTAAATTCAATTTATTAGCGCTACAACTAAAGGATAAGTATTTCAGAATTTGTTTAAAACAGATTCCCTTAACAGATTCGAAGTAAATTTTATTACGATAGGACGTTTGTCAATACGGCCAATTCTGTAGATATCCACGAAATCGTCGTAAGTACAGTCTATATTAATAATCATTTACTAGCAAGTCAAATAGCGCATTAGTGTAGTACACCTTCCAGATACTGCACATAAGTTGCTTTTCATTTCTTATTTTTCATTTCCTCTCGTCAGAATAATTATTTAACGCATTAAATAAAGAGAAAGAAGTGTATATATATGCACTGTAGAAACTGCAGGTGTATGTGTATGTGATAGTGGACTCCAATATTTCAATATACTTCTGAGTAATTTACTACCGCACGGGCTACTCCTGCCGAGCTAAATTTCCCAGATCGTGCCCTTTCCTTGTTAGAGATTATTTTTCTTCGATTTGTAGTTTAAGAAAAGCGTCTACGGGAGTTAATATAAGCATCTAAAAGCATTTCTTTTGGTAATAGTCTTTTAATGGCTTAGTCTTTGCTTATTTGCTTATTTTAAACAGAACAACTTCTATGGATTTTCTATGGTTGCTTTAGTATCAAAATTGTAGTAACCATTGGCCATATTTGAATGGCTTAATAAATATTTCAAATTTTTTGCTATTACAACAAAAGATTAAATTCGACTTCGTCCTAAAATTATTGCATGGCATGCATAAGTTGCATGCATTGCTAGCAAATTATTTTCGCATTTTTTCTTATTTAGTGTTTCTTTCACATTAGGATCTGTATCGACTCCGTATTCAGATCCGCGATCCCGCTTTCGGACGCGGATCTGCTATCCGGCACTCGGATCCGGATTCGCTAAACGGTTTTCGAATCCTAATCAGTTATAGGACTCTTTGGACTAGAATTCGATATCAAACGCTTCGCTTCCAGATTCGCTAGCCGGTATTTCGGATCCGCATCTCTTATTTTGGAATAGATCTTACTACTCTGAAATAATCCACGTACTTATGCCCGTCTACTCGCTCGACTTCAAAGTTTCTCCGACCTCTTCCTATGTTTCCAGTAGTTTTTATAGCCTCGGGTTTCCCTTTCCCTGTCGCGAGCTTTTTATTAGTAAATGTTATCTCCCTTCAACGATGATCTCGGTAGAAGGGCTGAATAATTCGTTTTCGCTCAATTTTCCTAACATCCTAAATGTTTATTTTTCAATGTACTATTTTTCTACGACAGAATAAATTCAGTTGTATCTCTAGCATAATTCCGAAAATCAAATACTACTTGTTAAGAATTTGCCCAGTCCGATGAAAAAAGTTCATTCAAGCGTTGCTGGTAATGTCAAAGGTCTAAGATTATGGCGCTTTCCTTTTTAGACGCGTCCTCGCCTGTCATACATTGTGAATTTATTTAGAATAATGGTTAAGTTAACCGAAATTGAATATCAGGTTGCAATTCCAAAGGTATACCCTACTTGGCTGTGATCAAACAGTCGCTGTCGCGAACAACGGATTGAAGAAACCCTCTCGTTTAATTCAAACTACCGTTGTACTAGCATGTGTTTGGCTAAGTCTTTTTCTCATTTTTACATTACGAAGCGAAAGCTAAGTTTGTATTGTATAATTTAAAAATATGCCGAGTTCGAGTATGTAACACGTAAACAGCTAATCATCAGGATTTGAGATTTGTGTTCTTCTTTCAATTTACTACTCGTAAAACTTAATTACTAGCAATTTTTTGAATTTAAGCTGGAGAGAGGGACATCTAAAATATATTTAGGAGCCATACAACCGGAAAAATTAATTAATTAGTTTAGAAAAAACAATTTAATTGATTTTTTTACTTAATGAGAAATGTTAATCTCAGTAAGAACTCGAACCAAACATTTCCCATTCTCACAGACATGCTAACCACTACACCAAAAGGTTTTGTCAATCACACAACAGATTTAGGTATTAAAAAACAATTCAGTCGTCACATCAAGATCCTCTGTTATAGCGGTTAGCACCTCTGTCCGGAGAACGGGGGATGTTAGGTTCGAGTTCTTACCGGCATCGATATTTTTCAAAATTGGAAAAACTAAGGAACTAAGGAAATCGTGGAAGTTCCGGATAATAACGCCAAAATCCGGACGGTATTATGCAGATCTAAAATTAACCGGATCCGGATAACAGCTCTAATAGAAATTAAGAACTTAATTCCATTACTCCATTCTTTTTTCCGGTGAGGGAACTTTCGAAAGTTTTCAAATTTTAAATTATCACAATACTATAGTAACATGCCTATAACAAACAATAACCAATAATAGAAAACAAATAATTAAAAAATAATTTGTTTTCTCAATTTAGACATAATAAGTGATAATGAAGGTTTTAGACATATCGTCAATTATCACAAATGTGTAGGCATATATGTACACAATATTTTAACCAAAATGGGCAACAATAGTAGACACATTTGCCAAATTCTTAGCGCAGTGCATGCGAATATTATCTTATTTGTAGGAATTACCAACTTAAATCGTCCACAAAATTTAAAAAGTACCTATTGGAATAATTCCGAGCAAACCTCTGTACATCAGTTTTGTTCTACTAGCAGACTGATCAATCGCAGTACGAGTTGTGGATACAAAATACATATATGTTTGATTTTCAGATAAGAACGTGAAACGTACAATTCACAATTTCGTTGTACTTGTAATCCTATTATGTCATGATAATTCAGAGGGTTATAAAACATAAAAGACATAACTATGGAAGATGCAGACCTAACAAAACTTAATCTTGTAAAGAGTTGGCAATCAAGTAGTTCCTGAAGGAGCGAAGTTCGCTACGTACGAACATTTAATACACTGCACACATGCTGACAATGTAGCTATAACCAGGAATATACGTCTGAGCCGTGTAACATCTTCAAAACTATCTTTGTTGTTCCACTAGTAATTTCGTCGTACTGCGGCGGTAATTGGATTTCGCCAGAGAATTAATGTCTTGTTCCCGTCACGTAAATCAAAACAGTGTCGCTCAATTTAACGCAATGACATTTAATATTTTCACGTGGAGGTGCTGCGGATTTATCTACCACATGGAGGATCTCCTAATATAAATTTCTTACAATTATCTCGGTCGCAGTTGGGAGTTTTTCCTTGGTAAAGTTCATGTTCGCTGCGTTTATACGACATTCTCGCACTGATACCAATTCTCTGTAGCGCCATTCTTCGAAATTAAACACGAAGAAAGCGAACATAATTACATTTTCAATTCACCTTTTACACGTTTGAACATAACCTCGAAATTTTACGTTGCCGTTTAGAGAAACGTGGTGCTCTACCGGGGGTCGCTTAATGGTTTCAACGGATGCCATTTTAGCAAATTAGAAAGATTCTACGATTTTGATCGCAATTAAGCCAAGTACTTAAGTTCTAGTACAAAATAGTCGTTCTGTGTGACTAATGACATTTCGCACTTTCTTTCCCCCGAAATAAAAATGTTATTCGTTGATGCTCCAGAGCTTTTCTACTCATTTCCCGCATGCATTATGATTTATTTAAAATCGCAAGACACACACATTGAATTATAAATATTTTTGAAATACAAAAGCTATATGTTTGGACATTTATTGTTAGAAAACAAAATTCCGAACAGAATGCGTTCTTAAAACCAGGAACAAAAGAGTTGCCCGATGCATTTGATGCAAGAATTTGGAGTCGATCAAAGTTACAAATATGTTCTTCGCCTTCAATCTTCTTTGCTTTATTAAAACTGTCTGATCTAAAAATGGATGTGTAACATAAACTATAAAATTAGTCAACAGTTTAATAACAAGAAATAGAAATGAGGTGCATTAAAAAGGAAAACATCATTTATCGTTTTCGTTTCTGGTTATTGTTATGAGAACCTCTAGTTGATAAGGTGGTTACAATAATCGAGCTACTTTACAAACATAAGAAAGAATTAATATAATTTAGGATTATGCTTGGATATAGAATATGAGAAACCTTTCATAGAAAAAAATGTAATACCGGATCGACGATCGCTTGATTGTGCATGTTTCATCTTTAGCTTTGTTCTTTATATTTCTAATTAGTTTTCTGAGGCTAGATAGACAATTTATTATTAAGATAATACCTTTGTATTCAATCTTTAAATTATATTTACGAATATTTAGTTGTATTTTTATGTGAACAAACTATTGGAAAACCCTATAGTCTTCTTCTTAAAGACGTGCGTAAGTGCATAATCTTTCGATTCACGTTCCTGACTTTTTTGGTACCGTACGTCATTCAAAAGAAGTCTCCACTTCATCGTCCAGAACGGTATATAAACCGCTAGAAAATATCATTCGCGACGAGTCTTCCCCTGCCTCTCCGTATCGCTGACGGTTCTCAGTACTGGCCTAGGCGGAAGCCCCTCCGCATCGCTATCGGTGCTCGACGATGACCTGGGTGGAAGCCTTCTCCGCATCGCTGTCGGTGCTTGACACTGACCATGCAGAAATTCCTCCCCGTAATCGTGTTATTCTTGTTTGCAAAGTTAAATTAAATTTTATTTAATTCGCGATAAAGACCGTAAGTTAATTTACTGTTATTATCGATCTTTACTTTGCAGAATTTTCCGTTTACCGCGTGTAGATTGAATTTTTATCACATTCAATATTGAATGGCACGGATGGTTAACAGGGACGTATTCGCTAAGATTGTAATAGTAAAAGTGTATTATAAAGAGATTAATGTTCGACTGAATAATATATTTATTTATATACATATAAACATACATTGTTGGGAAAATAATGATAAAAATTTATTCTTGATACATAGTATAGGAAGCGTCATTACAATTATAACAAAAATAAAATACAAATAAGCAATGCAATCAAATAAACTACTATAATATAAAATTTTGTTATTTCCAATTTTGTGTTCGACCCATTAGGTATTTTAATAATTTGTCGATAGTGGTAACTGGCATTATCCATAAGAATGACACTTTTTGCAGGTAAGGACGGTAGTAACTTATTCACGAACCACTCTTCAAACAAGACAAACAACTTGTCATATTTTCATGATAATCCAACGACGAAGATTTTATGTTCTTTGCAGAGAGTAATACTTCACCAACCCAGCCATCCACAGATCCCGCATGTGCAATAATTTTTCTTTTCCCTCTTGACACAGGAACATTAAGGAAACACATTCCTAACATCCCAACCTTTCTTGACAGTATCACGGGTATCCCGTAGTAGCTGCAATCTTTGCGATTCCAAAATTGTTCACCGCTTATTTACTACACCAAATTTAAAGCCGTTTTCTTTCATAACGCGCGACAATGTAGTGTACAACACTGCAATCTATGGTAAGAAGTTGCACAAACTTCGCAATGTAGGAACCTCATTTCTTTTATAGCATCGGCACATTTCTCTTCTCACAAACATAATAACTTCTCTACTGAAGAAACTTTAATTCTTCCTGATACGGCCCATTGCCTCATTTACATTATTTCTCGGTACCTGCGACACCAGGTAGTGGATAGTCCGCGATAATACTTTTAATCCCTCAACAGTGAAATCGTTATATAGATGGACAAACTATACGTAAAGTTGTATCCGAACTTGTTTTCCGTTTGATTTTATTGATCGAAGTTTCTTATTTGTTTTGTACATAAAATTGTCACCGACTTCGATGTCTGAATTCTATTTGATTTTATTTTCCGAAATTATTTTTTTTTATTTTGTAAATAAAACATATTTTTCTAAGGTGTACTTAGTTCTTTTATTTCCGACGAGCTTTGGACATAAAGGTCGATTTGTTAATGCACGCACGAGCACCACGATGTTAATTTAATGGTTTGTAAAATTAATTTAAAGCTTTAGGTGGTAATTGTATTAATCACCATATGACGAAAATACCGTATTCTGTAAGCATATTAAGTGCTGGCGTCATCTGGTGGTGAGAGACGCAACTACTAAGAATAAGCATATCAACTACGCAGGTATCTTCTCATTATCACGAATTTTGTCAAAAGTAGTAAAAGGCAAAATAGAGAAATAAATTATATTATTCGTGAACACGTTACAAATTTGATGAAATTAATTAGTATTCATTTTCCGCATTTTCAAAAGCTCAAAATTTAGCAAAACCGATTCACGAATTTTCGAGTGAGCTAAACTAAGACAAAAGACAGGCAAAGTTCGTTGCAATTGTTTCGAAGTTGTCAGCGACACAGAGATTTATTGCACAATTTGTTCAGTTATATATAACTAAGTTCGACAAATTTGACTATGCCAGTATTAATGAAACACTAAAAAATCTTATTTCTAAATAATCAGCCCCGCGTTAATTTAAATGATTAGACATGGAACTAAATGAATCAATTGAATTCCAAATCATGAAAAAGGTATCTTACAATGTTTACGTTTGTTTTACACTCTGAGTAGAAATCTTTAAAAACATATAACGTTATGAAGTAGAAATGGTGTCTATATAATCTATCGTTTATTAAACTATTCTATAAATCCGACAATTTAGAGTCTTTTCGATAGTTAGAAAATATTAATGGTGAACGCTAAACACTTAGAAAGCTCCTTGGAAAAGATACCTCTTCTGCACAAATGTTTATATACAGTTTGTCCCAAGCATCTAGAATATAAAAAGTGTGCCTATTGGGTAAATAGTAGGCCATCCAAATTTTCAGATAATATAATAGTCATCATAGTGTATCTATCAAAAGTATTTCCGTATATACATGGTGATCGAAAAGTAGCGAACCTAACAAATACTTCGTTATTTTAAATAGAACACGTGCTTAGTATTTCCTTCAAAATACATTTATCACAGCGGGAGTAAATGGCATACTTGAATCCATATCATCTAGACATCTAGACATGGTTTTAGAAATGTATAGGCTGTTCAGTCAGAATTGAACACTAAACTTTGCCAAACTCAAACACCACAAATGTAATTTTTTGAAATAGCGCCATATATTTTTTCTGTATAAACCGTATAGAAAATTTATATCTTTAAAGTTTTTGTGTTGTGATGTATATTTCTAATATTTCAAGTAAGGAATATGTTTACAGTTAAATGCGAATCCTATATTTGAATATTGCAACCAAATGGTTATGTTGTTTGGTTACCGTGACAACAGTAAACAAAACATTGTTGTTTTTGAACCAATTCGGGGTCCCGAATTTGTCAAAACAGTTTGTGGAAAATATCGACGTATCATCAGCTCTATGGTACACTAATAAAGACAGCAAAATAGTAAAAAACCGAACATTGCTTGTTTATTTCAAAACGTTAGTAAGTTTAACGACTAACGCCTCCAATTTTTACTATAATGCTGTGAAGAAATTCACCGAACTATACCTTCTCACCAGGTCCTTAATCCTTATCTCATTCAATATGAGGAAAACGTTGTGTTTTGTATTTATATTTCGAAATTCAATTGATAAATAAACAATCACTTATAGTCCAGTTTAGTCTGATATTTTGTATATAAAACTGCTGTCGTTTCATTAGTTTATTCGTTTTTCAACAATTAAAATAAATTCTAGCTTTCACCAAACTTATATTGCTTAGTTGTCTGAGGTTGGTTGACAGCCAACTTTAGATTCATTCACTTGAGACATTAGATTTTATATAATCACCGTACTTTAAAACTCAAATTTTGTTATGAAAATTTTAAGGTACCCGTTTGTGGTTGTTTGTTAAGGTATCATAGTTAATATTTGTTGTAAATTTGATGAAAAATGGTATAAATTTACTGGAAATTGGGCATTCACGATTTATAAATTAAATGAAACCAATGTATTGATGATGGGCTGCTTATTAAGGATACGTAGTTTTTCTTATTAAATAACTATTTTTTTAATTAACAACCCCTCTTCTAAATGAATAAAGAGGATGCTTGACAAATTGATTCAGCAAATGTAGAATTAAAAACTCCTACCACTTCAACAGAACCATGAGTAAAACGCATCAAAATCATTTCTTTATAGATATCAAAATAATTTATTAATTATACATTTACTTACGTACAAGAAAACGACACCCATCTACTACAGTGCGTTATTTGTGAATGTGCATTACCAAATGCATCCTTAAAAGACTTTTAAAACATAAGTAAACCTTTAAGACATTTGCAAATTAATCACAATGAAGTAAAAGATTTATCTGCTAATTGTGGTGTTTTAAAGTATATTAAAACAACCTGGCAAAAGTTTTTGTACATAAGCCTGGGGTCGGATGATTTATCAGCTGTATTTTAGATCGCAAGTTAAAAGCGGTTTTCGGCCGCTGATATATGTGACATGTAGTCCGGGAGACTACATGAACGTTTCTAGCAGTCTTTTACTACGGCAATTATCAAAGGTATGTGTTGAAATTTTCCTTAAAATTAAGGTAGATCGGAGTATAGGTCGTAATCCAATAAATTGCATATCTATCATAAGAGCTAATAATTACTTTTATATCACAACACTTTAAATGTTTTTGTGCACAGTAAAATCCTCACAGTACGAATCAATATAGACAAAATTTAATTCAGATAGTTAAAAGCTTGGATAATCCAAATTCACGTAGTTTTTTTCTACTTATTCCCTAATATATATACTAAGAAACATGTAGCAAAAACGTGCGTCAACTTGAATGTTATTTATTATCTGATCAGTTTTTCAAAATCGTATTTTAGAGTAAGTTTTGCCTATGTGTCTAATGTGCTAGAAAAGATAAAAATAAAGTAATTTCAACCGTATTAATAGCACCACTGCATCCTTAAAGTGCATTTTTATTTGGAGCATCGAATAGAAAATATATGCAGATAACATAATGAAATAAACCTCGTGAAGCTGCATAATACCTTAGGATATCACTCGCGCTACGATATACGGTAGAATGCCGAAATCATGAAAACCAGAGAACGACTGCGTTCTTCCCATTCAGTCACCAAGAATTGAGAACGACGAACATATCGAAGCGATCTACGCACACCTGCGACTACCAAAGAACGAAAATTGGATTTAAGCGTTCGAATCTCCGCATACTTGATCGTCGATTTCTGCGTATGTTCGGATATTTCGCTTCTAAACCATTGTAGGACAAATTCCGCAATAGATATGCACACACGGACGTATTCGTATTAAATTTAAAGTGCACGCGTTGTCACGGTACAAAGAAGAAAAAGTCGCTTACCGGTTCTGGGCACGTAGAGATTGAGATACAGGCAATCCTCGCTTTGATTGGTGAGCAACGGCAGCAGCTTCTCCAGGTACAAAAGTCTGCCTCGTGGAAATTCCAATAGGGCTTCCGTCCGATTCCCTATATCCGGAGGTCGTTGTGGACAGACCGCACTGAATCGGTCCGCTAGACGGGTGTTTTTCCATAGAGAAGGAGTTACTGGCGGCATATACCTAAAATATCGAACGAAAGTAATGTAATATAATATTGTAATTGGAATTTTAGTAGAAATGAGATGTCATCAATGTTTTACTAACTTAAAATTTATAAAAAGCTTATAATACAATTTTTGTTTAAAAATATGTGTCATCCTTAAAATTACCTTAACTTATATAAATGATTTCAAGTTACAGATTTCTTTCCAGACTGTAATATTGTGCCATGGTTTTCCGTCTGACTCATCGCGAAATGTCATGATCACAATCTTGAAATGTGCACATATCCTAGCGAATCTTCACTGCACTTCAAATTTAAAATTCAATGACCGAAAGAATGTGCTATGGAGATGAGTTGTTTTCGCTGGCTAGTGCCCAATTTACCGAATAAAACCCCTGGAATAGGGAGAACACGGACAAAAAGATGGGGCAAATCACCCTGACCCTTGTCGTATGCGAACGTACTTGAAGGCACGTGGCTAAACGGCACTAAACGTAGGAATCTTTTTTACAGTTGCTTTTCACTATTACAGTAAAAAAATATATGTAAAGATGAAAAGAAAAATGCTGTTAAATGACAGAATGGATTCTTTATTTCTCGCTATGTTCTAACCTTACAGAAGTTTCGGGTACTAATTTTCATCAAATCTGTTGCTGAGGACGCACAATAATAAATTGACCAAAGAAAAAGATTTAAACTTCTTACACAGAATTAGTAATTATCGTCAGAAGAAATTTTGTTTGGTTATATGTACGTTACAGACTGTGTTCCTGGATTACTGACGTTGCTAAAATGACTGATGTCAATGAGAGATCATGTAAAAAAAAATTTCTGAAAACAAGAGCTTTTCATGTCTGGGGAGCTCTTGTTTTAAAGAACTCAAAAACTACACAAAACAAGCTATTAACCGTGAGAAAAAGGCTTATTGTGAATTTATTTTTAAGTCAAGGAATTCGCGGAAAACTTGGAAAGAACTTAAACTGCTAATATTTCTACCGACTCCTCTGCATGTTTCCTACATGCAAAGTTACCGTTGCAGCTAAGAAATTCAAACACTAATGCTCATTTTAAAAGTTCTATACCCAATCATTGTATACCTAATAACGATTTGATCCGCTTTTATTTGACACGCACTAAAAATGACGTTTCTACTAGTTTCTCGTTTTCGTTAGTTGACGAAGCTGCGGTTGCTAGATAGAGTATTGTCAGATATATCTTCTTCTTCTTGTGGCTCCAACAGTTTATCAATTCTTATGATTGAAATCTGTACATTTATTTTCAAATATCTAGTACATATTATAAACTCTTGCATACTTCATAATATATTTCCAGAAGCCTGGAAACATGCGCTTGTGGTACCGCTCCCTAAAAGAAAAAACCTGAGTCTTTTTCAGATCTGAGACCGATTAGCTTGCTGCCCATACTCTCAAAACTTTTTAAAAAGGTACTTAACTGTCAGTTAATAAAACACTTAATAAATAAGTATAAATAAGTATAACCTCCTGCCACCTTAGCAATCCGACTTCTCCAGTGGACACAGCTGCGAATCCGCACTTTTAAGTATAACTGATGATGTGCTGTCAGTGATGAGGGTTTTGGTCACTCTTACGGTACTGCGTGATTTTACAAAAGCCGTCGATCCCATAAACCACAATTTACTATCTCCTATCTTTCACTACATCAGACTTTCAGAAGGTGCAATTCGTTTACTGCGCAGCTTTTTCCAGAATAGATCACAGTAAGTTAAGATAGGCAACATTATCTCTGAAAGCGTTCCTCTATCATCTGGACTTTCACGGGGATCTATCTTTGCGCCACTGTTTTTCTCAATATATACTTGCGCATTGTTTGATTGACTCAGAACCTGGAAGATGCAAATGTGCGCCGACGACGTGTATTGTTCCCTGTGAAACTCTGTGCTTGCGCTGAGTGATGTGTAGCAGGATCTCTATGCTATATTTGGCCTCAGTTCGCTACACTCGCTGCATATAAATTCGTTCAAATCTGCAGTCATGTTCCTTGGCAGTGAACAAGCTCGCTATTTTGGGCTGATTGACTATTAATGGCGGAACTTTACCGGTAACGAGTGAAGCTAAGAACCTCTGCAAAGTTATCGACCATACCTTTCGATACAGACAACAAGTCTCCACAAGTATTCAATTGGCTTTTTGTCAAACTTTTATAATTTAAACGGTTTATACCAACATCAAGCTTGCTTGTCGCGAGAAGTTAAGCTGTTCTTACGTAACTCATTGGTTCCCGTTTATTTATTGCTCCATTGTATATAGTTCATGCATAGACGCTAATGATCGGAGGAGGATTCAACGTGTACAAAGTTCGTGTTTGCGTTTTGTTTATGTCAGAAAATACGATCATATATCGCGTACGCTATTGAACTGCAAATGGCTGAACATGCGTCACCATTTTGTACTCAGATCCATGTGTATGTATCATAGCATTATTACTTGTAAGATGCCAACGTATCTGTATGAACGAATTTCGTTTCATACAAATGCGCATAATGTACGGTCTAGGGGTCTACTAGCGTCATCGCTGCACAGAACGTTTCTCTATTAACGGTCCTTTTCATTTGAAATATATGAACTCTACAACTCCATCCCTGCTATATTTAATGAAGTGGCGCTACCCATGTTTAAAACATCTTTATGCCAGTATATTTAAGAGAGGCAAGTGATTGGTATTTGTATCTCATAGGTATTTCTGATTTTACTTGTTTTGTTTTTGGTCTTTCCTATGTACTTTCATTTTGTTTATTCATATCACAGAATTTAGTTATTTTAGGCATATAATACAAGGTACATTGACTGTTACTTTGCTTGGTGGTGTGCCTCCACTGACCTTCGCCTTGTGTGTCTTTTTATTATTATTATTATTATTTGTACAGGAATGAAGACATTTATTATTATTATAGAACACATATATACTTGTAGGAGAATTCCACAACATTAAAAATTTCAGGTTGTACGTGATACATACACTTCATTTAATTAAAACTAACAACACAAAAGATGGAGTCCGTATATACAGGGAGCGGACTGAAATAAAACAGTATATAAACGCACTTTTCACGATATCCGATAAAAGTAACGTAACAGCATGTTTGTATAAAACCGAGTATGTTGGATTTATTATCAGACAGTAAACAGTAAAAGTTGTTAGCCGCTGATCCAACTTATTCTTGTAAAAACAAGTAAATTAATTAAAAATCTTAAAAACAATTTTTATATTACTGAGGTTACTTATTAAACATAATTTAGGCCACTCCTCGCATGTACAGTATTCTCAAGTAACAAAGAAAATATCCGTCTCAGATTCTTAGCTAGATATAAGTAATAAATGTTTAAAAACATCGTTTGCGGAATGTAATGAGTAGGTTCAGAATTAAAATTGTATCCAATATGCCCATCCCTAAAACTACATTTATTGACCTACTGAAATGAGCTTTCAAATCTGCGAGTGGTAATAAATATTACATTCAAATACATGGGACCCCGATGGGTAGTTCTCACTGTTCTCTTTTTGCTGAGCCTATCTAGTAGGCTGTGATATATTAAAACAAATTTTGCTGGACATATTAATATAGTTGTTTACAACTTTAATTACAGTGAAGGTTGTGAAATATACTTTAAGATTTTTAAAATACATAACTTTAAAGTGACCCTTTCCCAAAGAAACCATGGAATGGATTAAAGGGCATTATAGATGTGTGATTTGTGCAACATCAGCTGTGATTCAAACCTTAAAGAATGTTTTGAGGAAATCAATAGAGTGTCTGGTGACAAGTCGTATTCCTCAGCTACCATAAAGCGGACTTCCTTTAAGTGACAACTTTTAAACTTCTAAGTCGAAAACCACAATTACAGAAAAGAATATTGGGCTTGTACACAACGTGATTGAAGAAGACCAGGAACATTCGAGCAACATTAAATATTGTACATAAACGTTTAGTTTTACATCATATTGCAGGTGATGAAACGTGGGTATACTGCTATAATCTCGAAGAAGAAAAACAGTCGTAGTTTGGGCCGTTGAGAACGAATCGGATGTTGCTTATGAAAAAAGGCAAAATGAAAGGATGAAGTTGCGGGATATGTTTCCACTGTAGCATTATATTGTTGATTGGTACACTGCCTCAAGTTTTCCAAAATGTTCGCGAAGGATGTCCAAGAAGAAGAATCAATTTACACAAAGATAAAGACTGCTGGTCGATCGACTTAGTCTTTGCCCAAAACATGAAATAATCGGTCATTCGCCGTATAATCCAGAACTAACCCCTAATGATTCCTTTTTTTCCGCATGTAAAGAATAAATTACGGGGCTTACGTCTTATATCGGCCGAAGAATCGATTAACGCATTTATAAAGGAAGTAAATTATCTAACGCGGGAAAATTGGAGAAAATGTTTTGAAAACTGGTTTTTATCGATGCAAAAATGGTATGGAGGGAAATGGTTTGGAAAGTTATAAATAAATGAGTTTTATTAATAAATTGTGTATTACTTTGTTAAACTGAGAGGACAGAGAACAATCCTCATATTTTATTACTATGTTGGTGTTTTAATAAAATTACCTTTTCTGAATTCAGTTGTGTATGTGCAACTCATAAAATAATAATAATAATAATGTTCTTTATTTCTACTGAAACGTAACTTATAAGAAAAGTACACGGCAAAAACTGCCGTCAAACTACAAAGAGAAAGAAAATGATGTACCTAACTAAGATACATCACATTTCTTGATAAATTTAGAAATTAATAAATTCTTTCAGCGTACATGGTTCAAAATCGTACGCCTTTTGTAAATTTAGCCAATCTGTTTTTTGAAATATTGTAATTAGCTTTTGCCTAGTACCATATTCATGCATTTTTTCAGTTTCTTTGAAACTCGTTTTATTTTTTTAATTAAGGACAACACATTCATACATATAAATTCCGAGCAATGTTAGTACAATGTTCGCTTTGAATAGTGATAGAAGTTAGACATCCCCATAATATGATTCCGTATCTAATGATTGACATTAAATAAGCATGATACACTGCTTTCATAGTTGTAAAATTCGTTATTTGTTGTAATATTTTTAACGCAAAGCATACACGGACATATCTGCCGTATTTGTTGATCCCATTTTAGCGTATCATTTATAACAACACCTAACAACGAACAATGTTTAGTTAATTGAAGTTCTTAGTTATTTAAAGTGACATTACTCGGAGTTTTAGTACCTTCATTACATTTTAAAAGGGAGCGAGTTTTATTTCTATTTATTTCCAAAAGATTCTGCTGAAACCATCGTTCCGTAAAATTTAGAAGTATTAAGCCATTTTGATTTAAGCAAGAAAAATCAACACCACTAAACAGCAAGTTAGTATCATCGACATAATTCACAATTTGTTAATCGCTGTTGGAAATGTTTACAAATATATCATCTACCAAGGCCTTGTGGTACACCAATATTTTTGGTGGCTCTATTTGAATTTGTTGTACCACTAATACTGTGCAGTTTTACAGTTTGTTTTCTGTAAATTAGACATGATCTAAAAATAGAGTGAGATACGGTCAATTACTATTTTCTAATTGAGATAGTATCCACTCTGTATATTCAAACAATGCTGTATTAGCACTTTTCCCGGAAATGTAACCATATTGGTTTTTATGAAAGAGATTATGTTTGGTGAAAAACGAATGCATTTACTCTGAGACTATTGCTTCGAAAATTTTTGCAGAAGTAGCTGAATTACTAATAGGTCTATAGCTCTCCATGTTGCTATGATCTCCTTTCTTATCTGGTATATCTTAGTACAACAATTGTATGTTTCAATGGATGTTGGAAACTCACCACACACAAAGACGTATTAAGAATAAGACAAAGCGGAGCAGCAGTTTCAGTGGACAACTCTCTATAACATGTAACAGTATTTCATCAACGAGAAAGTTATTAAATTCATTGGCTAAAGCCTTAGGATCAGTAGTATTGTGAGTATGGCTACTAGCCTCACCCAATTCCTCATTTATAATGTTCCACGTAGTCTTACATTTATTTCTTGAATTTGCAATGTTGTGATCATTGATTTCTTTTTTTGTACGCATCAGTAATTGTTTATCTTCCTTTTTTAGTTGATTTCAGTAGTTTACACTCAGGCCGGTATAAAACAACGAATTCTAAAGTATATATTTTTTCTTTGCATCAAAATGGATAATACTTCTTCCGAAAATAACAGTTCCAGATATGCGATTACTTACAAGAAAATATAATTCAACCAGTCAAAGCCTTGACGCCATCGGTGATTCCTGAAGATTAATGTTTTCCTCGGTTTTACCGATGTAATTAAATTTAATTCATGAAATAAACATCCCATTAGACCAGTAAGATTTGAGCCTTTCGTTCGTATTACGAAAGGATTTGAACTTGCAAGGAGATTCCGTGGCGCAGTGGTCAGCGCACACACCCAGAGAGTGGGAGGCCCTATAAATTCATATTCTACCGGTATCTAATGAGATTTTCACTTCAATAATTAGATTTAATTACGTCGGAAAAACCAAGGAAAACATTCATCACACCATTCTTTGACAGTGAAAACACGTTTTACAACATTAACATTCACCAAATTAATAAATTGCTGGGTTAGTACACTTTACAATTATGTAGTCCAATGCGAATCGTTGCATCTTCAAACGACAGCTAATGCAAGATCAGCTTGAAATAGTTTTGTTGTTCACATTAAATATTAAGAGTAGTAATATGGTGTGAAGATACTGATGAAGGCTAGTTACGCCAGATTGTGTTTCGTAGTTTTCATACCTTTTCGTTTACTTTTCGAAGACTAATGACAATACAAAATTTTGCACTTCTACCCCAAAAGATGTCAGTTTAGGTGGAAAGAAAAAATTTTATTGAAAGACCTTTTACAATATCTTTTATAGCAAAATGTTTGTCAAAATAAATTATTCATGCAATTTTAAGATTTAGTAGAATTTGATACCGGTACCAGGAATCTTTTTGTAACACGATATACTTCTATAAAAATCCTGGCAAAGCTTCTTTTTGTACTGCCGCTGCAAAGATATGATAAACCGGCGCTCACATAATATAACCCACGGCGGATGTTTATCTACACTAACGTGAGAAAAAAACCCTTCTAGTGAATTTTATGGATACAACAGCTGGCCCTTTCGTGGGTGTAAAAACGCCTCTTATACTGCTCTCCGTGGAATAATGGTTTCGGCCTGAATTACATTGTTAACGTAAATATGCAAACGCTCAGGCAAATATGTACTTTGCGCCTTTCCCAAAAAAGAAAAACCCTTAATATAATTTCTATGGCAAATTTAAATGAGTTATTCCTCAATATTAATAGTATGTATTTTACTGGTTCTTGATGCTTTTGAACTATGGTTAAAAAAAGTTATTTTGATAAGTTTGATAACTCGTTATATCGTGGTCGACACAAATCGCAAATTGCATCTTATACAGCAAATTTTGAATCAGAGCGCCATAGTGATGAACCGCCGTAGCTTTCGAAAGCTATACGAGAGGTAATGTCTATCCTTTTTAAGAGCACTGTATTCTTTACAGTGAACATCTCGAGTATTTGGTATTAATAGGGTTGCTGTCAGTAGTACTTTTCTTAATTAATGTATAATATTGGCTTCCATCGGTGAAATATGAAAATCTATACATTTGGCATGTAAGCATCTGCAAACAAGTTTTGAATATTAAAAAGCGATTCGTTCTTAGCATAGACCCTGCAATGTAGTGGTTAGCACGCCTGTGCGAAGAACGAGAGATGTTAGTTTCGAGTCTTTATCTTTATTTTCCAAAAATTTAACATAAACGGGAGAAGAGTTATTGACAATTTCAAGAAATGCTATATGTGACATGTGCAGAAACAGTAAGTTATATGTTAATTACATATTAACCAGCATATTATCCTGAAATCACCATACATTATGTTAAAACGTATGAAGTTTTTGAAATACGTTTGTGCCAAGAAACCTGACACACACAAATTTGTCAGGTCACTTGAAACTGAAATAAGCGAGAGGCTTCGAAGAATAAATGTAATTTTGTTAAAAACCCAATTACTTGATTCGGTCAAGAAGCAAGTGCATCAATTGCAAGATTGCTCTTATCTCTTATAATTTCGAAGAAACGAATCCATACCGGTGCCGGTGTAGGAAAAAACTTGCAGAGAAATATAGACAAATTGAAAAGTTGATATACTCGACATGATGAAGAAAGTGATCCTACAATTAAAAACGCAAAATCAGTTTGGCAAGATACCCTCAAAACAGTAACCGCAGACACCTAGAAAAATACGATAAAACATATGGAGAAGGAAATACAGATATAGCGCGATAGAGAAGTGGGAATTAATCGGCAAGATCCTGGAAAATTTATTATACGCATTGTTTAATTTATGTTTTCCTCCCCGCTTACATTCTTTTTTTTTACATTTACGTAGAGACGGTGAATTGTAATAAGACCGATGGAACACTGAACTTCTCAGGGATAAAAGTTACATAAAATATTAAATGTACGAGTTCCAATTTAATTTAATTTTTCGAAGAGAACTAAATGAAAATTATACAGTTGTTAATGCCAAAGAGTTTTAATTAAATTCAATAATTATATTTCTTACGAACTTTGTTTCATCCGACAGCTGTTTTTATAAATTTATTTAATTCAATACTTTTAGACTTTTTAATGTATTTGTTTATTTGAAATTCATTTGAATTTGATTTAAGTTTTATTTGGCCAAATAATGAATTCTGAATTACTCGCTATGTTGTCTTATTATCGGTATAAATCAGGGGTCAAAATAAGAAAAGGGGGCGTGAAATCGCGTTTCTTAACTAAGCCGCATCTGCCTACCGTTCTGCTGGCTATCTCGTGTGTCCTTCTGGTGACGATGAAAAAGTAAACGAACTTTTAAGGCCGCTTTGCCCAGTCGACGAAAGTTGTAGGTCGAAATAAAAAAAATTGTTGGTTCCCGCGGCAGAAGCCACATTATTGGGAGGCGCCGCCCACAGATATTCACAAAAGTTCCTACGCAGCCTTGGGTGTGGGAAACCCGGGCAGGTTTCCAGAAAATCGCACGGAAAATTATAAGCTAGGGCGACAACTCCACTTAGATAATTTTTCCGTCTAGTACTGTAGCTTGTGACGGAGAAGTAAACAGAGAAACGCAAAATAAAGTTAAGTAATAAACAATCTGTACCAGTTATAACATTTGGCTAACTATTCAACTCAAATCTTGTAGGTGTACAGTTTTTCATAAACCTATATGGTTATCACTATTTAGCATAAATAAAAAATAAATAAAGAAGTGTTATACATTTACGCCTTGAGACGTGTGTAGCGATAAATACAAAATTTCTTTGCAAATGTCGATTAAACCGTAGAAACAAAAAAAGCAAATTAAATGAAGTTAATTAAAATTTTGACTCATAGAAGAAACAGTACGTCAAAGATGAACGGTATAATTCCTTGATTTGGACGTTACTTATCTGTTTGTCGATAACGGTAGGTAGTCGTTCGGTAGCTGGCACAAAGCCTTGCAGAGTTGATTACGATCGCCATGATTGCCACGTGGTTTTTGAAACCATCAAAAGAACTCTAAGATCGGGGAAGATAATCGTAAGACGGACATTTGTACAAAAGGATACAAGTCAATACCTAATTCTGGATTAGAGTTCTTGGTCAAAAGAAAGGTAGATGCTAGCAACACGAGGGAGGCACGTTGAAGTTAGATACCTGAAGCCGTAGAAATATACGTCGATTTAATACTCTCAAATATCGATAATCACGTATTTGCAACAGACTTTTTCTCAAAATTTAGCGATAAAAGTTCGAGTTCAATAGTTCGTTGTCCCTTTGCTGAAGTCTTACCTCGACGCTGCACCAAATTTAAATCCAAATTCAAATTCAAAATCAAAATCGTCATTTTGATTTTGGATGATCCAGATTGATTTAATGTTCTTAAACTTCAATATCGTTTTTATTTTAAACTAGTTAATTAACCGAAGAATTTTTTAAAGATTGCCTTTTTATTGAAACTTTTTTGTCCCATCTACTTTTGTTTTATAACATAGATCCAAAGTTTACTTTAATAGTAAAATAATACACATTTCAGTACACTAAAAATGGGAGTATTTTAATGAAAGCATGTGAGTAATAACGGATACTTTATAAAGCATACCTTAATGAGTAGCAATAGAATCACTGGTACATAACGCAAATTAATAAAATTTGAAATGAACAACTAACCGCTAGGGAAGCTGTTTCACTTAAAAACAGAGGCCATATTCGTTCTCTAGCTTAATTAAGAATACCGTAATACCGCATGTATCTATAAATTCATTACTGCTTACTTCACTTCCATTCCGTAGGGAATAAAGCGCAATCAGCTTTTCCCATCTTGGGGGTGGTCGCTCAAAATTGTACCGGACTCGCCAAGAAACTACTATTGACCTCCGACCAGATTTCGAACGGACGTCTCCTAGCGCTCTCACAATCAGAAGCAAAACCGCAGACCACTGAAGCACCGAACCGCTAAGCTGACTTACATTAACCAAATGGAAAGACATTGAAAAAATGAATTGTATTATTTTGGAAGATATGCCGAAGATGCGATAACATACACTGCATAATAATAAATAACAGAATTTCATGTAAAAGACTTGACGTTTGTTTTAAGATTAGATTTGGAAATTCCCCACTACTATAGTTTTAGTGTAAAATACATCACACTGCTATGCATCATTTCCGTAGACGTAACGTGACAAATTGAACAATAGTGTAATATAGCGTTCCTCATTCGTGATTCAGTCTTAACTTACCATTCATCAAACAGCAGCACCTTCATTGTTGTTGAAATCCTACGTGATCGATTGCTCCGTTAAGTTGTGTATCTTCTTAGTCTTTCATAGAGCCAGTTGCAAAGATGTGATATATAACTAAAATTCCTCTGTTTGACTTTTTTCGTCGTAAGATTGATAATTCAACATTGAAAATATAAATATACATACATATAACGATTGTTTTCAAGTAGAGACCAAGTACTATGAGTAATTAGAAGGTACGGCAATGGGCAACTCTCTGTCCCGCTTTATAGGCAACTTGCTCATGAGTAAATTTGAAATCCGTGAAACAAAAAAAAAATGGAAATAGACATCTACAGAAAGCAAACAAACACTAACAGATACATTATGACCGTATTCGCTATGGACAACACAAAATTGCCACAATTAGTTTCTTAATTAATAAATTAAATAGTAAAGTTACTTTTCAGTACAAGTACAATAAAGAACTTAAATTCATCAAAAATGTAGCTATTTACAATGAATACTCCTCTACAAATGCATGCCTAAGCAAGACCAACATAGGCATTATGTAAGCTATTCCACGGCTTTAATCTTAGCGAAACTAGCGGTAAGAAATTTGTGAAACCCCTCTTTCATAGTATAACGAAAGGTATTAGTAAAGTTTTAAATCGGTCAAACTGTGAACGTATGTTTGCAAAACACACTTAGAAATCTTCTTAGCAATGCGAAGATAAACCGGACATGAAGGAAAGGTCATTGACTATGACAAAGGCTACATTGGTCAAACGAAAAGAGCGATAGACGCCAGATTCAAGGAGCATAACAGATCTTACAGATTTGGCAGAATAGAATCGTCAAGTGCAGCACAACACATAAACAAAACCGGGCATAATATTAAAATAGAAAATCTGAAGAACGTAACTTCGAAACGGGAATTAGACGCTTACGAAGATGTTTACGCAAAAAGCAACATCAATTTGATGAATAGAGGAAACACGCAGTCGTCATTCTCAGTTCTGTTTGATTTATTAGGATAAACCGTACACAGGTTTTATGTTTCCTGTATTTTTCCGTATTTTTCGCAAATCTTAGTTTTAGGGTGTGTAGGCGATAAAAGCATGTACTTGTAACCAACATCTTTTCTCGAGAGTAGGGATAGAACAGAAATGTTAGAATTTTGTTTTTTCTCACATCATTCGGTTAAAAATGAGGAACGACGTGTCCTTGAAACAGCTGTCTCTGATTAATTAATTAAACTTGTGAGGTGCGGTGTGTGCGCCACAGTACTTGCTATCATTACTGATATAACAATTGTTTTAAATATAGCTAGGATAGGATTATTTTACTTTTGTGCTGCACATGACGACGCAAACGAAATTTTGTTATCTCCAATGAAATAATTTTTCGTCAATCATCATTTTCATCAAATTTTACTTTTAATTCTGAGGTAAGATATTTATTTCTCATGAATGAATTTTATTTGTAAAATAAGTAAAGTAATAATACTAATAACTAATACTAGAAACAAGTAGATATCGCTTAGAATCAAATTGTAAAAAAAATCTTAAAACACTATTGCCTAGAGTAGCACTTTTTATTATTTTGTATTGTATTTGGCTTTGGTTGGTAACTAAATTAGTCGTCAATTTTTGATAGTTAATTATCCTAATGCGTGTCCCCATGAAATGATGGTATTTCACAAAACTTGTTAGTTTTTTTTTGAATAGGTAGTTACAGCATCAAATATTCATTTAAAATATTTTCGCCTAAGAAACACTTCCGGTTGAATGAAATTGCTTAATTTCTCCTTAATCCACCAACTGCAGAGCAGCTGCGGTATTAGATAGCAGAAAATCATTATGGTTTTTAAAAAAATATCATTATACGCGGTGCAATTGTCAATAGACAGTAAGATTATCTTTCTTTTAACTCTTAGTGCATTCTCCAATTCCGTTAGCCAAACAATAAATAACTCTCTTATCATCTACATTCTTTTCATTATTTTTGTAGTTCACTTTTTCCTGTTTCACTATATTCGCCACAACTATTATTGCTATCTTCTCTCTATATTGTTTTCCGCACCTGCGCTTCTCCTCATTGAATTGCAGTATGCAATCTAAGTTCATCTTCAACAATAATCCCATCTCCGGGCATCTGGTACGTCCTTTGGAATGGACACAAACTCACCCAAAATTTCTTGAAGGACCACGTCGTCTCTTTTTCTGAAACACTGCATCCATGCACTTGAAATTTCTCCTCTTTCCTCTATCATTGCGAAAGCAGTTTGGTTGGCAATGTTTATGCCGCTTTTGTGTATGATATACACTTCGTTCTAGGAGTCACGGTGTAAGTAATATTTCGTATTAAACGATAACGTTACAAACGATAGATTCTTACAATGTTTAGATAGGAGGTACAAATAACTTTCATATTATAGGCGATTCCCATGGTATATTTAGCCTACTTTCGGTTAAAGCACCTTTAGGTTTCATGGTCATGAAAATCTGCTTAACCTCAACACAAGTTTTTAAAATATCTATTGCTTCATTGTGTTATACATTAAAAAGGTAAACAACACATAAGCATCGGCACCCACACAAGTTTACTTGTGAAACTTGTGTGGTGCGGAGGGTGCCGATACTTATGTTTGTTTACCATACTACGCCACAGTCCTTGCTATCATTATTAAAAAGGTGTTTCCACGGTTGTTAATGGGATTGAGGACGTCTTCGCTAATTCGTCTAAGTAGATGATCTCATAGCAAATCGTTGGAACTAATCAAAGTTTAATACAATATCCTCTTCTGCTCCTTACAAATGCTATTTTAACTTACAGTGGGACTAGTTTCAGCAATATGTTTGTCATCAACCAAAATAGTCGAGTATTTAAAACTTCATTGTAAAAGGTTAAAATTGAAATGAAAAATTTGACGTTTATAGAAGTAAAATGGTGAAATTTAAAGTGGAAATATTTAACAGTTGAAATTGATTATTGGTGAAGAGTCAAAGGGAGTGTTTTTTTTTAGTCCAAATTAAAATACAAGAAGGAATGGGGGAAATACGAAAATTCATATCGAAATCAGACCATGTTTACCTTACAAGGACTCCAGCAACCCGAAAGATTTCGATGAAACTCTAGGGATTGAAGAAAAAATACCTTGGCATAAAAACAACACAGTATTTTCCCGTCGCTGAAACGCCTGATTTCAGAGTAGAGCCCTCTGAAAAACTTTGCACAATTTTTAAATACGGAAGACCCCGTTTTTTCCGAAAATAATTTGCATAATCCTCAAGACTATGTAATATACTTCAAATTATTGTTATAGTGTCCGAGATATTTACCATACATCGTGCAAATTTTTGAAGGCGCCGAATCTCGATAATTCAGCTGCTAATAACATTATGCAATGTATATACCAAGGTACTCTTTCAGTTTCTACAGTTCTATCGAAATCCGAATTTTCGAGTTGCCCGTGGACGAACATGAACAATCTGCAAGCATTCATTGGGATTAATACCGGATGATTGTGGAAGCCATGCCGCGCTTATTAAGATTCCCTATTCTTTTTGTCGACTTAAATGTGTTCTATGGTACTTGGAGTGATGCCTTTTCCTACTACAAAATCGTACATGGAGACCTTCCACAATCAGTCTAGGCCTAAGCGAAGTACTGTAATATTTGTAAACGACCTCAGTTTCTTGAAATACCAATATTCCGGTGCATGTTTTGTAGTTAAGGAGCTGGTGGTAGTAATTTTTAAATAATTTCATCGTTTGGTAAAACTTGATAAAAGCAAGTACGGCGGTAGATTTATTACCCAGTGCTGAGTGTCCCATTTGCCAATCCAATCACGCTCCGGTGATCTACCTATGTAATATGTACTCACCTATTTATTTACAATTGAAAATTATTTTGACTGAAATGGAAATGGCATTATGTAAATATGCAGTCTTATTGTTCAGCGAGCCAGAACTAAATAGGTATGAGAGTAACTGCCTTCCTCCTATAGTGACATAATTCATAAATTGATAGCAGGTGACGAGTCGACGGATCAAGACAAACAGGTAATTTTTGTGTAGTCTTCAATTCACCTTCTCTATATTAAACTAGCAAACCCCGTAGTGGCTTCGGTGGCTATGCTGTATAGATTGAGAAATTTATTTGTTTGAATGATAATGTTTAGTCTTTTAGTAAGCAATTAAGACCTACGTGTTTCAACGTTTTTTGAAAATTCATCTCCTCATATAACACAGGATGAAAAATCTTGTGGGAGCCCCGTCATTTTCGGAGTTAGAAACACGGAAATTGTTATTTAGGCTTTTGGTTAAAAATTAAAAAGGTACGATCATAATATTTTTAGCTACGGTCCAAATTTCGTGTTTGCGACTTCAATAGTGTCGGCTCTGCGTTGATGAGTCAGTCAATCAATTAGCGCAGGTAATGATAAACATTCTAATGTATTGATAATTTCAAATGGAAACCCAGTATAGATATCAGTGAAGATGAAAGTGGGGAAGAAAATGGAGTAATAGGTGTCATAATTTAATGATAGGAAATAGAAAATGGGAATATTTCCGTTTGGAATTATACTTTTTATCACAAATAGAAGGTAACAATGTCAAGAAAAAAGACAATGGAATGACTTAGTAATTATTTGTTCTCACGTTTGTACTTATTATTATAAAAAAAGAAACAGCACCAATCTGTCTGCCTTCCATATATTTGTGATTTGTGCACTGTCTCTAATAACACGATGAGAAAATGTACGACACTAACTTTTTGTTTCAATTGAAAAGTTTATTGAAAACCATATACGTAAATTGCCACCAGCTATTACTCTATCGAAGGAAAATGAGCCCCAAATATCACAGAACTCTCTCCCCATAACACATTCGGATATTGCCCTTTTAGTCACCCATCTTCGGCTACTACTACAGCCAAATATTTGAAATACAACCAACAAACCAGATAAAAGAAAATTAAATATGGTATTGATGATGATAAATAAGTGATTGCTCATCAATAGTGGATAGTATATTTATTTTTAATGATAAAGCAAACGGTGATCTTCAAGGAAGATATAGTTTTTTTTGTAACTTGTAATTTTGTACATTTGTTTTTTTAAATAATCTAAACATTGCATGATCTAAGACACTAGAGCTTTTCTTTCTGCATTGTAATTTTTACAATGATTTCCTTCTGTGTATACTAGTGATATTATACTTTAAAATGTCCTTAGGAACACATTACCATCAATTACATTTATACTGCACATTTTGTCTTGATGCAGAGTTCATTAATCCTTTCCAAATAAATGGCACGTCAGCGGCAGCGTTAATTATTGCAAGCAATTGGGAAAAAAAAAAAACTGAACCAAATCTAAATGTCTATCCATTAACGATTTCGTTCTAGAACTAAAGTTCTGCAGATGCACATAAATACTTCTGATAATCTACCTTTACGTTAGCATTTGGTATCACTTGATAAACGAATTAACGCAATTGAGTGCCCCAAAATCGTTCAATCTATCTTAAAACGAGCTTCCAAAATTTACCGAACAAATAGTGTGCATTCAGCGTATAATGAAAGTTCGATACGTTGAACAATATTTGATCTACGAACATACAATTTAAAATTAACCCAACATCCGACAATGCACACCTCTGACAACACGAACCAAACTTGAAAGCATTTCGAATTGCATTAGTGGCTTCCATTCTTTCTGAGAAGATTATGTTGTGCTTGTTCGTAAGATTGCTTTTCGATTTTCTACTGACATTCGAAGCGCTCTTTTATGTTAGCAAAACGGGTATTGGCAGTAGGTACTTATATACAGTGTAGTTTTCAATTCTAAATGGAAAATATAATGTTGCGAAGGTAGTTTCCAACATAACACACGTAAATAGGTATTTTTTTTAAGTTTATACATCCTTTGCAGCCATGTTAATCTGTCCAAGTAGCAGCAGTTGACATACTGTTACGCAAAATAGACGTCTACGAATGTGATTCAGTAGGCACAATATCTGTTGTACAAGGGAAACTTTGAGCCTAGGAAACAGAAGAATGTCGGTGGAGACGAAATCTGATGAAAGGATGGTCTATTAATAATTTGTAACCCAATTCGTGAATCTTTACCATAGCGATCACTGAAGTGCGAGACCGGCCGTTGTCTTGGTGGAACAAAACTTCCTTTTTCTTGACTTGCGGCTATTCTTCTTCAATTTCTGCGTTCAAGTAATGATGCGTAGTATTGTTATTCTTTTTGTTATCCCTAAAAATAGTAGCTATCATCCGCTCATCTTACGCTGGTATATCCAAGTTTCACCTACAGTTACTAATCGACACCAAATCTCAAACTTATTTCGCTTAAACTGATACGATGTACTGATGTGATTTCCAACAGGTCAGGTCGTAACGGCCACTTCCGATCTTCTATCTTCTAATTTTTTAATCGAAATTTTTGTATGACGTTTGGATTCTTTCTGGCCATCATCAACCTTCTAATTTCTAATGGTCACCGTATTGGATTTTGACACCGTCATAAAAACTTCTCTTTCTAATTTTAACCAGACCATATTAACAAAAAATGTCTATTATCAAAGAAGACATTTTAAGATTAAATAAGGTAGCCATGAAAATTTTTAAACTACGAAATATTTCAATTATCGTTTGTTAGCAAAGATGTCGTACGCCAATGAGGAGAGACCAGATATATTAAGTATTTTCTGTTCATCGAACTGAAGCGAGTAATTGTACCCATAATAGCTACATCATAGCATTGTTTTAGATCTTGATAGATCTAGATAGATCTTGGTCGAAAATGGGTCATTTATGTGAGTTATGTTTATGCAAGTCTTAGTTTATGTAAATCTTGTATTTTCTACGTAAATAACAATTCATCAACACCTACACGCGTAATGGTGTCAAAATTTGCCCCAGACTTGAGTATGGATAACTTGAATTCCAAATCAGTTTAAACCAAACAATCATTCATGTTTACTATAACATAAGACGACCGAAGTACTGCAACCAATTAGTGGAAAACCTACAAGTCGACGAATATTTTTAAAACAAAATCATTTGCTCAGATGAATTAATATTAACCAATTTTGGAAACTTAGAACAGAAAAACAGACCACAAATGGAATCTGTTTGTAGACTTAACTGTTAAAATATGAAACGTACTTCATTCCACTTTTTCTCTAAATTGCCCTTGCATTTTTCGATAAAAATAAAATTCCGGACAGATGCTTGCAGCCTTATAACTAGAATCAGAATAAAAATTGCTGTACGAGAGGTCCTTCTGTTGTCAGATATATTTTCTAATTAATAAGTTACCTCCTAATTATATATTGCTTCCTCTCAGGCTTTATAAAAGAAAAATGAATGAAAAATCTACTATTGGAACAAGTGTCTTGATACATTCAAGTATGTGTCAGTCAGGTGTCCTACAAACATTTATCAACAATCAGCTACGAATTAATTCTACTTATAAATTTTACCGCTTGGCTCTGCCTTGCAGATATGTATATTTTCATTTATTTTTCTTTAAGTAACAATCTGAAAAATAATTTCTCTTCAGAGAGCTTTTAGATTTGTTTTATTTTACGCTAATCACCTTTATGATAATGTTAGGTATTTTCTTTCACTTATTATTCATTGAATTTGGATTTTCTAACCAGGGTTAAGTGTAACAGCAGAATACTCTGAACTTCGCCTGGTGTTTGTAGTAAACCAGTTCTGTTTGTTTATTTTCTTCTTCTTATACCTACCATACTTGTTACTGCACTGCGAAAACAAGCTTATTACAGTAGAACCCCGGTTATCCGAGCTTCTCAGGGAAGAAGGTAACTTGGATAATACGGATTTTTTTATTAACGTTTATTTTACAAAAAAAAACTATCAATTTTTATTTGTTTCAACGTTATGTAACGCTTCTTTGCTGCTATGTCCCTCCAACGCTTTAGAAGCAAGACGGATACGTTTCCGGTTGCTGCTCTACGTACAATAATGCAGTTTCTAAAACTGCAAGACTCTGATGACATGAAATTTGAACGTGTTGTTGGATGTGTTCATTTTCTTCTTCGTCGTCTTCGGGTGTTCCATCAGGTAGTGCAACAAGGTTTATTATTTCCTCATCATTACTTGGTCTACATCATCATCTTTACCAACAGACCATTCCCCAATTTCTCTTGCTGAAATATTTTCAAGACCTCTTATTCCCATCAT
The DNA here is from genome assembly GCA_902654985.2 of Oryctes borbonicus. NCBI lineage: Eukaryota > Metazoa > Arthropoda > Insecta > Coleoptera > Scarabaeidae > Oryctes > Oryctes borbonicus. The sequence continues at coordinate 11,053,568 of LR736859.1, read as the reverse complement.
TTGCTCTTGCAAACTGATACAATTGTGTTCGTCCCAATTTGTATCGTCACCTTCATCACCTTCATTTTCATCAACTGCGGCAATAATTTTCGACCACGATTTTTGTATTGTGAACAAATGAACCTTATTCCATGCTGCAGAAATCCAGTACACGACATCTTTCAAGTTTATTTTGCACACAACACTTATGGGATCATCAATTTCAATAAGTTGCAGATATATTCCAAAACACCCTGCTCCATCGGTTGTAATATGGTTGTGACGTTAAGTGGAAGAAATTGCACAATGATATTGTCCTTTTCAAGCTGTTCTTCGTTTGGATGCGAAGGATCACTATCAAGTAACAGAACAGCAAGCCGCCTTTCTTGAGATACTTCGTCACTCGCAGAACAAACTCATCGAGAAACCAATTCTTGAACAGAAAAAGTGTCCATTCAAGCGATTTTTTGATTTTTGTAGGAGACTGGTAAAGCTTTAGAAGCTATATCTTTTAATGCTCTTGGCTATGCAGATTTTCCGATTACCATTAAAGGAAATTTGTGTTTTAAGAAAGCGTTACTGCACGCCATGATCGTGACTCTTTACTACGTTTATATCCCGCTGGTGCAAGTTCTAAATTCGATGCTAAAGTTTTTCAATAAACTCATTAAACTCTGTTTTAATATTATCTATTGCTTTTATGTCTACGGACAACTTCTCACTTCAAATGCTCAACTGACGAATACCTTACCGTTTTTTTTCCACGAATCAAGCCGCCCTGCAAATTCGTTCTTGTTCGGCAATCCCAACTCTTTAGCAAATTGCAGAGCTTTGGTTTGAAAAATTGGACCAGACAACGGAACACCTTTATTTCTTTGTTGCGTTAACCATAAAAGAAGTGATTCGCCAATGTTCTCAAACTTACATTTTTCCTTGTTTTTCTACAACTAGAAGAAGGTGCTTGTTTAGTGCACCACTGTTCTATTTTCACTCTATTGCGCTTCCAATCTCCTACAGTTACTCTTCCTACATTGCGTACAATTTCAAGTAGTCGTAAGTGATACCTCTCAGACGAGAGCGTGCACCTTATAAACAATTAACCCCCTTTGAACGTGGCTAGATTATTGGATTACATGAAGTCGGTGTTAGTTTCCGGGAAATTGCGCGTAGACTTAGTCATAATCATTCGACTGTATTACGGTGTTGGAACCTGTCCATTGCAAATCAAGGTAAAGCACGTAGAGCAGGTTCAAGCGTACCCAGAAGGACCACTCCGCAAGAAGAATTTCTATTGAGGCGTATGGTTGTGCAACACCGCTTTCAATCGGTAGCATTTTTCGCGCAGTAATGGTGGGACGCTACCGGTTACGACTACCTTTTATTAAAACCCCTGAACATAGACGTGCTAGACGAACCTTATTTACTTTTCTCTTGTTGATTTGTCTTTCATAACATGTTTATAATTAGTACAAGCATTTTTTGTACTAATAAACATTATTTTGCAAACATTTTTTAGTAATGCATTTTTAATTGCGGCCAGTGCAATAAACATGCCAATTCTATAAGATCTGGGAGGTCAAACTCCAACCAGCTGTCTAATCCATATGTCGGTAGCAGGATATGCCTTCGAGATTAACCACTTATAATTACTCGAGTACGTCTTCTCTGTAAAGCGAAGCGAACTAAACAGGACAGATTATCCGAGCGTCTCTTCACTCGTTTATTCCCGATAGAATCTGTCAAATATAAAACACATCCAATTACGATACACGTCTCATATGGACAACATTTTCTAGATTAGAACCAATTGCTTTTTTTGTAGTACCATATTACAGCCTGCAGTATGCTATACGAGTTTATGATATAACATACAACGACTAACAACTTGAAATTAGTGAATATTGGCAACTGTACAATATGGTAACTGCTGAAGTTAATGATTTATTCCCAAGTAATGTTTAATTTGCCAAATAACGATAAAAAAAAAATAGAATTTATTCTATATATGTTTGTTGAAAAAAGTAATATTAAAAACGAACATTCAGGACCTCAAAAAATAAAGCGAAGACCATTTCGTCGGGATTATCATTGGTCACAGATTTACCTAACAAAACGCAAGAAACAAGGAGAGGGAGTCAGAGACGTATAAGTCGCTGTAGAATTTAAAATGGGACAGAAAAGGATCACTGTATCAGAAGTTCGGTCGGCGCTTGGACGAACGTCATACAGCACTAATGACAACAACTTTTCACATTTCTATTCTTTACATAACAGTTTACTGTAATATTCACAATTGCAGTGCCAGGATGTCGATAATTTCATTATAGAGTGGCTTTAAATTTTTAAATTAACTTTAACCATCTAGCAAACTAAGGTTAAGACGTATTTTAGATTTGAAGTTTTAATTCGTTATGAAACCGGCCGTAAGGCCAGTCGGAAGCTATCCAAACATTTTTTTTTATTATCTGTGGGAGAATCACAAGCTTATTTATTGCTGACGTGCATTTTATATATATATATATATTATAGGTACCCGAGTTGCGTATTTTCACATGGCATATTTAACGCCTATGTGTTATTTTGCTACATATTGTATTGGACACCACTGGTTAAGAATATTTTTTTTTTCTTCTTCTATTAATGTGCTGATGACACAAGGCTTTCTCTATATTTTTCTTATGCGTAGAACTTGCCCAACGGGGGTACATGAGCTTCTATGCATTCTTTTGTCAAAAAGTTTTATAAGATAATCTATTATAAGAGTCACGTTCTCTTATTAGAGATAGGTTTTCCTGTTAGGATTTATTCTCTTAAATTTAGATTAGTCTGCATAGTAGTCGTGATTTCTTTTGGAAATATACAGCCAGAACTTACATTTGTACTAGCGCTAAAACTAATTTTAGACGTTATAACTAGAGCGCAACATTCTCGCTTGCCTTCCAGTGCTGTTTAACCGCGAGAGGTTGGGGGGATACAGAGCTGCTTCGTTACATGTTGGCGCTTCCCGGACTTCTATGCTGCGTGCTATGTGTAATACATATCGCAGTACGAAGTTTATGTGTCGGAATTGAACAGAAAGCAAGTTTTATGGTTACCGATGCTGCTGCGGTTATGCTTCACACAGGTCAATTATTCGAAGCTCTTCAACCGAATTTGTTGCACAATAACATGTCTGCTTTATGCTTTACACCTTGTAGCAGACACTATACGAAAATGTTATCCTGATGTGGATCAACTAATAGTACAGACGAAAGCGGTTTTTCTTAAATCGCCGAAACGTATCCGGTTATTTCGGTCGCACTGTCCTGACATACCGGAATCGCCACAGCCAATTCTTACACGATGGGGTACACGTTCAAAAGCAGCATTCTATTATTTTCAGCATTTCGGAAAGATCAAATTAGTAATTTTACAGCTGGACGCTAAAGAAACAGCTACAATAAAGCTAAGTCAAATGCAATTCTAAAATCCTCAAGTTCCAGCAGATTTAAAAACTATTAACGACAACTACATTCCAGTAGCTGACACAATAAAAAAATTGCAAAACACTTCATTGTCCTTACGAGATTAGTGTGAAATTGGTGGCCACGTACAAACAGTGCTACATGCTATGAGGAAAAAAGTGTTTCGGTCAGAGAAAAATTTGATACTATATTACGTAAAAATGTCGAGTTTTCTAGATTACGCCATCTTTTTAACAATAGTGCTGCGGAAAATCCGTTATACAAATTCAAAGAACGCGAATATTACATCGCTAGATATAAAATGATGTTTTTCTGCGTCTAAGCAGATATACGTCACAACGGACGGGTCTCAAAGAGACCAGTGTAGAAACGTACGCTATGATACAGATGTTGGAGGCCTCACTTCCGGATTTCTTTTCAGCCATCTACGCATATTCGGTAAATTGTTTACTATGTTATGTTTGCGTTTTTGTTGTGCCTTAAATACTTCAAAATCCTCCTATAATCACTGCATCTTAAAGAGTATCCATTATTCCAATTTTCAGTCCTTGCTGCAAAACTATTGGGTCTCATGTGTTCGGACACTTAAAGAGTATTTAAATACCCCGATTTCGTGCTTACCATACATCCAGAATTATATATTCCAGTAAAAGAATTGGTCGCAAAGTTAAAATTATAAATCTCAAATTGTGAAATATATTTCTGGAATTTTCACAAAGAAAACTATTAATATGGATCAATGAATAAATTACCGAAACAAAATATTATTAGGGTATTCTTTCTCATATGTTGGTGACTATTCGACATTTCTCGAATGTCTATATTTTGTTTATCTTTTAATAAATTTAATTTAAACAAAACAACATGTATCTGAATTGCTTGGAAGAACTTTGCCAACGTAGTGTATGTAACAAAACTGTAAACAGTTCCTATAAATGTGTTCAAAAATGCTTTCTTAAAAATTCAGTTAGACGATTGCAACAGAAGGACACTTCCGGCACTTTCTATAATATCTAACCATAACATGAACCATGTTAATAATAAATTGTATACGATATAAAATTTGTTATTGCTGTTTTAATAAAAATTATTACTGATTGTTTTTTGAAAATTCGCGAGTAAGTTTCTGCACTTTTTGATGCATGTTTATATGAACTTTTTTGCAGCCTTAATCCATACACTATGTTGGTAAAGTTTGGCCAAGCGATTCAGATACATCCTGTACAATCCATAGTTGCTCACATGTCAGAGCAGCTATTTGATTCCACCTGAACATTGATCTTCAAGATTTTAGTACAACTTGGAGTACATTAGCTGTAAGTTATATAATAAATTACCGTTAGCCACAAATTGTTACAGATTGAATGATTTCTTCTCAATGCTTTAACAATGCTTACAGCACATTCCTTTCTGGTTTTGTTGACTTGTTTCCCGCAAATCTTTCTTTCCTTAAGCGTGTTTTTCAAATAGATATACTACTATTACTTAGTTGTTCTCAGTACATAATTATTTTAACTCCCACATAGTTCCTGAACATATAGAGATAGTAACACAACTAATGAACACGTCAGAAGAACTAGGACTCGAAATAAACACAGAAGAAACAAAATATATGGAAATAATAAATAAATACGGGAGCAGAAATAAAAATAACCTACAAGTATAAGGGCAAAATGGAATAGTAGTAGTGAAGTAGACGAGAACTGTATGTATCTGGGTGTGCTGCTAAATGCCAAGAGGAAAAAGAAATCCAACTTAGAGTTGCAAAAAGTAACAACTGCGCTAGAAGTTTAAAAAATACTAAAGAACAAGGAGTCGTCGCGACTAGTAAAAATAAGAATATATAAAACGATGCTGAGACCGACCCTCTCTTATTCCTGCGAGACGCGGATAATGACAAATAAAATAAAACACAGACTGAAAACAGGGGAAAAGAGGATTTTGAGGAAAATGTTCGAGGGAAAGAAGGACGATCGACGAATTGTACGAAATATATAAAGTGACTCGCATAGGTAACTTCGTTTAATTAACAAAGAATGCGATGGCTTCCATGAACTAATACGCATAAACTTGTATGCAAATGAAAGATGAAGTATACGCGTAAGTAGTACATTTCAAATTAGATTATTATTCAGCATTCTCTATAATATGTGTTGTGTGTACTACTCCACTGAAAGAAACCGTTGTTAGTAATCATTTACCTGAGACTTCCAATAGGCGGCGTCGCGTACGGCACCCCAAGGAAAGCTTCAACGGGCGGATGTATATGAATCATGACACCTCGTAGGGGTCCGTACTTAGTCCTAACCACTCGCGTACTATACTTGTGAACGGAAAGTACCGATCCGACGCAATCGTCCACTAAAATCACTACCACGGTCACCCACATTGCACAGAGGAACGCGGCAAAGGTATTCAGGTGTCCCGACAAGTATTCCAGCACACGCATGACGTCACCCCAGATGACGTGCCCCTGTATTAGGTCTCCTCATTTTCAAAACCACGCGCAATGTTCGTATCAAGTTAGCTCCATTGCGCTAAGGAACGAATTCTTTTCATTCTAGTTATCCCGACATTTTCATAATGCCATAGTTCAATATATCACCGTATTACGACCCCCATACTCAACTTCATTATATGGAAAGATCCATGAACGCTCACAATTTATTCAATGTTCTAGATCATTACCACTACGTAAAGTAATAAATTGTAACCCGCAAAGACTCAATTCCACGGTTGCCGTAGCAACAACTCCACGGCCTCTTTGGGAATATTCCATGGTGCTTTCAAATAGATGTCTACAATAAGAAGCCTTTTCTTTCACGAACTGGGTATAATTTGCTCTTCAAATCATATAAGCAGTCTTCCATAATATTATTGACTGCGGCTCGGGAAAATTAGGGTCTCCTTGTTTCGTGTCGGATTTCTGCGAATGGTAATTGGAGGGGTGGAAGCTTATTTATATCTTTGCCACGGTGAACGACCATTAAATCTGAAATGTAAAAAGATAAAGGATTATCGGTTAGGTTCGATTCACAGTAAAGCGTTTTTCTTGTTATTTATTGTAGACCTCTAATTGAATTGCGCGTATAAGTTAACGCATTTATAGCAAATAGTTTGTCCAATATAATATTATAACCGTTACGCTTTAGTCTATTGGTAACTCGTGATTGTAAATATTTAAAAAAATTAGTAGTAGTTTTGTTATGTGTAAATTCTAGCTGGTGATGGCAATTACCCGAAACTGCACTATAAAACATTTCTATGTAAATTTACAACTACCGTCGATCATTTGTTACCTTCTAATTTTAAAAACCTTGCTTTTATTTTACAAGGAAGTTGTGAATTTTCAAACGTTATTGTAAATTATTCTCTCCACGTTGTAATAATTTTAAAAGCTGTACTGGAGGCTTCGCAATCATTTACAAATGCGTTTGCAAATTGCTACATAGACATTCTAATTCTTTGAAAATAATGTTATAGCTTTGGGTACACTTGTAGTTTCAGTTTAAAATATCTGGGCCTGGTCGTGTGTAAATCTCACACGAAACCGGTAGCCTCATTAAATAAAAGATATTTGTGAGATTTACTGTCGCCTTGATAATTAACTAAAAGTCACTTTAAATACGTAAGTATGCCTTAACCTTAGTTAGTTGGATAGTTAAAGTTCACATTGAAATTTAAAGTAATTTTAAATTTATTATGAAATCGGATGAAATCCTTTCCTATTTACCTATTTTTCAACTACATTTTGTTAGAAGGTTACTATTATTTTTAATGCAAAAATAACTAAATAAAATTTATCTAAAGTCAGAGAAAGTATTCATGATTCATCTTCTCTAAACGAGTTAAGCATTATCCTTTAATCTATTTAACAGAATTGATTCAATTTATTTATTTTAAATGTGCATTGTTTTTTAGTTCATTTCTGTATATCCTATTTAGGGAAAAGGCGCGAAATGAAGATGATGTCATCACGAGCAAGTTGTAATACAAAGAAGACCCTCTTTGTATTACAACAAATAACGGCGAAGGCGACCGGACGTGGGACTAGCATTGGCGGTTGACTGTAGCAAACCTCAACTACTCAGAGAGACAGTTAATGCTCATTACTTTTTGAAGAAAATATATATTGGCGTTCTATTGTGACCAGAGGAGCCACGAAAGAAAGATACAGAGAAATTACGTAGTACTGCACTATAGTGCCAACGTATATAAGTAAGCCAGGTACCCTACAGGATAAGGGTGTTAACCACAGCCCAGCCCAGATAGTGGATCAAGTGAGTGAACTTCGTGTTGAACAAAGAGCTGCTCACTATTGCCAGGAGAGCCGCAAGCCTGGGACATTCCACCACCAAGAGGAGGACAAGTACGCTGTTCAGTTCCACCCAAAACACCGCACCTATCATCGAGTCGCTCGATAGAGTTCTCTCTTGTTTGTGGTTTTTCTTTATATATTCATATTTATTTGCTGTCAAGCTGTTGTTCTGCGTCAGTTAAATATTATATTGCTTTTGTTGTAAGTTTTATTTAAAAAAAAAACAGCATTCGTTTTAATCTATTTTCGGAGATCCCATTATTTTTGTATATATTGTATTCGGCGTTGTTAACTGTAATAATTCTCATACTCGCTATTTTTTATAATAAAACTTGCTATATTTTGAAATCAATTCATTTTAGTACATGACTACATCTTTACTCGGGAACCACACAACCTGAGAAGCTAAATTCATTAAAAGAGTTTCACTAAGTATGTTAAATAAGCATTATGAAAGTAAGTAATTATTTTATTACGAACTCAGTTAGTTTGCATTCAGCCCAGTGTAAATTCAGCAGCGAGCGAGCGCACCGTTGCAAACTATGGACATGCGCCGATTATCAAAGAACATCCGTATGCCATCTTTTCATGTTACTATGAACAAATTATTACTTTACAGTTGATAGACATATAGTTTGAATGGAGCATTTTACAATCTGTGACATCAAAACTAAGTCAAACTATATATGAGGAGATACGCTGCAAAACAAAGCATGTTATATCATAACTGCATTAACTGTAAATGTCTTAAATAAAATATATTTTTGCAAATGCTAGTGTTGTGTAAGATGGGAAATATTAATGTAAAAGTGCCAGGGACGCATAAAAATAAATACTGCAATTGGAATCATTTATCAAAGACTACGTTTTGCAATATAGCAACCTCTTCGTATGTTTCACTAAAACCTTTACTACAATACTACACTAGTACTGGACGCACGCTTCTATATTTAAGCTGCCATCTTCAGAACTAAGTTCAGTAAGAGCTCAGTTTCACTGCTGAATGTGATAGCTTAGCTATCGAAATGTGCATCCAGTACTAGGGTAGCGTTGTGATAAGAATCTTATTGTGAAGTGTTAAAGCTATATATGTGCTATACAAAACGAAGCCACTGTATCCCACCGACACAATAAGAACAACCTACTTTCCGTACTTTTAATCTACAACAGCACATTCCAACAGTTTTTGATTCTCGTGTTTTTAGCGGCATGCTATATTCTTGTAGCTGTATATTTCCAATTCAGACGCCCATAGTTGCTGCACACATAATACTGAAGTCAGTCATTACAGCTTAAGAAAACTAAGAAATTTAATTTCCATATGCCTATTCTAATAATATGCCTGTTAGAAAACACCTGGAAAGTATCCTCTACGAGCATTATACTCCTTGAAAGAGCACTTTCTGAATGCAAATGAGTAAGTCTTGATTTCTTTTACAATTATTATTTTTCTGTATTTTGCTTATATTGCTTTATTCTATTGTTTGTTATTTACACCGCTGATCAAAAATATACACAAATTAAACGCAGGTATAAAAGAGGCAACCCCAAAGAAAGAATGTATTATTTTTGCAAAGAAGATCAATTTAAAATGTTCTGACAGATGCTATTCATTTTAAATAATCCATGGGGACTCTGTATGAGATTAATGTTAAATGAGAAAGTTCAATAACCTGAATACCGTCTTAATTTCTAATGTGGAGCTGTAGTAATTCTGTATATTCTACGGATAAAATACTTTCTTTCCTAAAAATCTCTCTAGAATAAATCTATCTACTTACTTTTTTATAATTTTAGCCAGATTTTATTCGACGGAATTATTGCAAGGTTGTTAATTATAATTGGATTTACATCATAATAATAAATGCTGTTGTTATTATGCTTTCATGATATTCTTATAAAATGATCTGCGGAAGCACAGAATAAAAGTGTGCAATCTAAAAAGTAATCAGTTCGCTGTATTATTTTTTATATCTTACATCGTTGTATTAACAGTAACAGTTTTATAGTTGACTAATCACTTCATCAATGCCACTACCAAAATATATGCAATACTTAAACTCCAATTTATAATCAGCAACAAAAAATAAAGAAGTGCCTCCAGTTGTTACTGCTAAACGGGAAATATGTTGTTACATTCAATAAATTACAAACTATTAAAATTTAAAAATAAAAGCCAACGATTTTCTGTTTCGCAAAAAAAAGAACATAAGAAACGGTTATTAAAATATTACCATAGACACGTCAATCATGCTTTCTGAATTATAACATATAGAAAGACACGTGACACTCAGTAAGTCCGAAATGAAGAACAATGAACAAGACACCTGCAAGAAAGAAAGTGAGAATCAACTGTGTGGTTGAGTATCATGATGTATTATACTTTTTAATAGCGACATGCTGAAGACGAAATGCTTTATTTTCGCTTCTTTCGAACAGTAGTTGGAGGGTAATGCTCAAATAAGAATAAAAAATATTTGACTCGCTCGGACTGATGATCGTTGTGAAGTCTCCCGAGAAGATTTAATGTTTTCAAAAGTTTTTGTTAGGCCGAGAGGTCCCATAACATTTCTAACAACAAAAACTGCTCCACTCGCTTTATTAAAATGGAAGCTTAAATTAAAATATCTGTCGTAGGCGAATGACTATTCAGCAATCGCAGAAAGTTCGTATAAAGTTTTAATGATGATGAATGGATTTCCTCTTTAAGATCAATTATTGGGATGCAGATGATTATTTTATAAATTTTCGCGAGGATCCTGTTTAATGTTTAACTTTTTAATACTAACCAAGTTAGAGCTAACCTCTATATTTTATAATACAATTTGCACATATGTATTTATTTTGCTTTTATTGCTTGCATTTTTTATAGAACTTAATTGATTTAAGATATGGCAACACTAATTTGTATCGCTCATTATTTTAGGTCATTATTTTCTTAACTTCACAGATGTACCAAGTAAAATTTTATTTTAATAATTAACCATCAATTTCGTCAGCATCATGTAAAATTTAATATATTATATGAAATGATAGATATGACAGGCAGATAGGCTATAACTTGAAAACAAAAAAGAATCATATAAAATTATATGAGCTCTTTAACATTATTTTGACGAACACAATACACTCCTGCAGTTTGGTCCGTTCTTCTTGACTCCTCTGTATGGCATACTGATATAAGGGCGACTACACGAACAATTTGCTGTCGGCGGGCTACTCGTTGTGATAGCTATCAGCAGCTTCAAGCTGCCAAGCCAGACACCATTTTACTGCCAGACCGAGCAGCATTTTGCTGCCGGGGCGAGCAGCATTTCCGCTTGCTACCGACAGCTATCAATTAAAAAATAATGGATTTCTATAAAGCATTATAACATTAAAGAATAAATATTCAAACTAGACGTTATATGTTGTATGTAATGTTTCACGTAAGCAAAATAGGGAAAATGTCGAAATTTTTAAACTTTTGGAAATTATTTGGATGAAAATTTATTAATTCTACCTCATTGATTTTTGGGTCAAGATGTTGTTCGATAGAAACCTTCATAATGAAACATTTTTTTTTTCGAGGCGTACTTCGAAGCATCATATTTGCTTGGGGCATTTTCGCCCCAATATTTGTTAAGAAATGATGATTCAAATTCGGAAAACGTTTGAAACGTTGAATGACTTGTGGAAGACTCGGACCCTTATCAATTCATTCTAGTTCGCCGTGAAGGCTCTTTTGACCTGACTGCATATTAGACGCTTCAATATCGTCGTTTTTGCAAACTTTATGTCATGCTACGGAACTATTCAAACACTTTGTCTAATTTATCATCGGTAGACTTTGTAAAATAATCAAATTTTCACGGAGATCAACAGCATCACCGTTGTCCGCTCTGTTTTTGGGTATTTTTCGACTTACCTTATTTGATTTAAATAGAATTTTCTTTTTAATTTTCCAGTTGCCTGAACGTATGAGCGGCAAATTTGTAATATATTTATGTGGGGAACATAGAGAAGATTTTAAACATTTGGAAATTAATTGGATGAAAATGTAGGGCTCTACAATTCGGGAGTGTCTCTAAAACATTCTTTCGGCAATGTAGAAATGATAAATGGAATTTTAAATGAAATGTAGAAATTTACTTTCCTAAACCTTATTTAGTGAAATTCTACTTCATAAACGCTATGTTTATATGTTTCTGTATGAAATTCAGCTACCTCTGATTAATTACTTAATTTACTTTTGAATTCTTTAAATAACCACCTTTTTAACTGAATGTGTATCTAGACACAAGTTACCTGAATGACAAATAGGCTCGAGGTCAAATATAAAATTGGCGTCATTTAGAGCCATTGTTTAATCGCGTTGGCGATTGCTTTGACTAGATAACCACCCTTTTTTACCATTTAAAATATTTTTCTGTCAAAATCTATGCCGAAGCTATTTATTTTTGATGTAGCATGATGCAGGGACGCAACTGAAGTTAAGATTCTGTGCTCTCTGATGACATTTTACACCAGCTACAATACTACAACATGAAACTTTACTGACAATTTTGATGAATACCCAGTTCGGAAAAATCTACTTCTTTCGACGTACGGAAATCCTGGATTGTTATTTAGAATTGCTTCAAATTCTTTTTTGACATTATCATCAAGAGCTCCAGGTAATTGGGAAACAGAATTGTCGAAGCTCATATACAGTATTCACTGCATTAGTTATAAAATATTGTGGGTTGGTTGAAGTAACTTCTAGATGACGGATAGCTATAAATATTTAGGAATAATGTTCACGAATACTGATTAAATCTACCTGAATAATTGGGTCTATAAATGCCTGTTGGGCTTGTAAAAGAGAAACAGGATCATTCGGATCCATTTGTTATATTGTTGTCAAAATGATATAATAGGATGCTGTTTCTCATGTGCCCCTGCTGGTGATTACAGGTTTTAGTGGTGGTGGAATATGTGGCAGTTTTTCAAGGGATAACCTCCTGCGTGCAGGCGCCTTAACAAAAACTTTCTTGACTGAAGATATCGTTTAGTTTATCGGCATTCAGGTAGCATTTCCTGACATCCTCTGATACTCATTGAAGAGTATGTCCTAAAGATGCAAAATGCGTCATACTACTGTATATTTGTTCTAAGGGCCCACCAGCCACCTTCAAATTTTCAGCTACATCTGTTACAAATAGTAACACTAACAACCAATGTATGCTGTATCCCATTTCGAATTACTTTATTCATTTCAGTGCGGTTCTCAAATGTTCTCCTAACTGCCGATCAACAATTAGTCAATAATCACGAATAAATACCCGATTGATTTGGTAAAACGGCGATCGCACATAGGCAGCACAATATCTTATTATTTAAAGCACGTGTCGGCAGGAAATACATATTGTATAATTACCATTTTATACACTACTGCTCTTATGGCAGGAACACACAGGGTGCTCAGCACTGTTGCTAACTTTATTATTATTGGAGCTATGAAGTTGGTTAAATTAGCAAAGAAATGTAATTTTTAGAGCTGATTACGATGACCAACAAAAAAAATAATTGAACTTTACGCTATTTCGAGATATTAACCAAAGCACTTATTTTTTGAAAGGAACGTCCTGTATATTTGTATTTTAAATAAAAGAGAAATTAAAGCTCAATAAAAATGATTATATTCTCTTTTATAAAAATACTTAAGATTGCCGTTATTCATGAATAATGGCGAATCATGACTAACACTACAATCAATTATTCGTTATTCATAAGTTTGCTATTACTGAGTTTTGCTTTGAGGATTATGACTAAATTTTTAATAATTAGTCATGAATAACGTTTTGATTTATAGTCATAATTATTAGTCATGGGGATGAATAATACTTGCCCATCTGTGAGTAGTACTATCAGTAACAAATGAGTTGTGTTAGTGTGAATTTGTCGCTACCAAAATTACAACAATTACATATTATATTTAGTTAGCTACTTATCTAAAAATCTTCTACGCTTCGAACGCATTCAACACAAACTGAAATCATACCGTCAGCCATTCCTGCAACATGTAACGACAGGCTCGACATAAATCCTTTTCATATCAGCATTATAAAAAGGGTCGCATGAAATCAGGCATTCATTAACTAGTATATAAGACCACCGCCGAAAAGGGGCAGCTTGAGTTTATAAATTTCCTTAATTGCGATTTATTATTACAAATATTCATATTGTAAAATTAAATAAAGCACTGGACATTCTTCTAAAGACTGAACCCATTTGCATCAGCGCGTACTTTATGATATTATATCTGCCTGAATGTAAAATTTTCATAAAAACTGTGTTTTGCATTTTTGCATCCTTGTTTTCAGTTCCATGTCCGGGTGGGCAGCCCACTTGTTAACATATGTGGATGAAAAAGAACAATATAAACAAAACAGCACATTGACAACGTTCCACATGTTTACACAAAGTGCAAAAGTCAAGGTGAACATTAATCGTTCCACTTACTTATATAGCATGTTGCCGCCTAACCAAGTGCATAGAGAGATATTGGTAACGCTTCGAAAATAGTGGTTTTCTGTCTTATTCGGACAGTTATACATAAATTAGAAATGAGTAATTAAGAAGTTCTATTTTGTTTACAATATTTTCCATAACACTCCGTGAAAGGACGTCTTGCACTCTTCTAGCAATTTAAGATCCGTTTTCGCCACGAAAATATCATTCCGCTATAAAATAACATTTACCCCTTATAACTTATCATTTTTACGAGTGCGTCCGTGGTCTTGTAGTCTTTTACTTAAGGTTACTGCCTAGAAGAAAGGAAGCGCAAGGTGCGGGCAGTTGTAGGAGCCTGCCAAGGGTATACATACATCATTTTAACATACATGACGTCCAGGGATGATGTCCATGCGAACGGTCCATTCATAAATCATCTTTTATGATGTTACTTTAGGATGGAGCGGAGTGTTAGGTAAGACGCGCGAGAAGTGAAAAGGGCCTTAGGGACCAACCTCGAACTCCAAATCTCTCTGAACGTGAGGGAGTAAATTATTTATTTTTGGTTCAGCGAACTGCAACTAACGAGTATCGCCTTCGATAACCCTCCTTCCATCACTCACTTTAGGAACGGGCATACGTACGGAAATCAAATTACTCCGTACTCGAGCGAATCTAATGCGTTTTTACCTTTAATTGGTCGAGAAAGCAAAAGTGCTTTTACTTAAGCTTGCTGATGTAAAATTGTAAAATGTCAGTTGAACCAACAATATCATTATTATAATCAGATTCACAAAGAGTGTACCAGGTGAAAAAATTTGGAAATCGGAAAAATTTAAAACTAATGAAGGGATAAGGCGATGTGGTGGATTTAGTCCCCTACTATTTATAACATGTATGGATGAACTTGTTAAAGAAGTAGAAAGACTATTGAAGCCATTGTATATTGAATATAGAAATTCTTTCGGTATGTAGCTTTGCAGATGACGTCGTAATAACAGGACGAAAAATTTACAACGTAATCAACGTACGGAATAAAATATTAAATAAACATGGAATGAAAATAAATAAAACTAAAACCAAGGCAATGGCAATAGTCAAGGGAAAATAAGTCATGCATATAGAGATAAATGAAACGGAAATTGAGCAAGTTAATTCATACCAACATCTAGGAATTACTTTAGAAGAATCTGGTAAACGTAAACAGCCGTTTAGAGAAAGATAACAAGCTTTACTATACCATGAATAAAAGTTTCATTAACAATAAAGAAATATCCAAGCAAACAAAAATGATTGTCATCAAAATGATATATCTACCAATTCTTACGATCTATGTATGTGAAGCATAGATCTTCACCAAACAAAAAAAGAAAAAAGAAAAAGAGGAAAGTCTAAGCGATGGAAATAAAATACCTAACAAAAGTAAAAGGGCTCACTTGAAAGGATAAAATACGAAATGGTGAGAGAAAGTCTAAACATTGAATCATATCACTGAAAAGAGACAACTTGGATGGTGAACACATTTGGAGACAGTGAACACAAACAACAAAACACAGGTAAAATGAATATGGAAGACTAGGAGTCCTGGAACCTAGCAATTGGGAAGATTTTGTCGCAAAGAGGAAAAGCGTGGAACAAAGCTAAAGAACTTGGACGTGAAAAAAAAATTGTGAGCATTAGCATAGTACATCTGTGGATAGGCAGGGATTTTATTATATGTATGCATAAAGACAGTGGAGTAGCGATAAGTTAGTGAGTAATGAGAGTAAATTGTAAGAGGTTGTTCATAGGTAGCCTGGAGAATTGGTAATAGAGAATAGTTTTACCGTTCACACGAGTAAGCATAACAATTTTCATATGTTTTATATAGGTATTGGCGAATGAGAACCCACAGTCGTTACGAACGTGAGAGTACAACTTAAAAGAATGCGTAAATGTTGTGTAAATTTCCTAACGCTTTTTTTTAGTATGGAGTCAAACGATTGAAAACGTAAATCTGTATGATTTAAATTCTCCGCAAATGCGTTGCTTGTGACCTGCTTTCTTCATTCTACTTTCCGAATCACGCGCGTGTATATTTTATTGGTTCATTTCCATAAGAATAGCTAAACCGGGAAAATAAATAAATAATCACGGAGATCGCACTAGATAAATGTAAGAAAAAAGAAAGATTTTCCTGTCCTATCTCCAAGATGTCTTTTTTACGTAAGCAGGGGCAAAACAGTTGAGAGATTGTCTCGATATTCTCAAGCTAAGGAGAACGTCCCTCGGAGGCATTTTAATTTGGAAATGTCAGGATTAATGATGCAGGCGACATGAACGATACCCACACTACCGTTACCCTCGTACTGCAGAGACGTTTTCCAAGATGTTGCCAATTCTCATGTTTCCTCCGTTACATTTAGATGTATATCATCGGAATTTCCATCACCTACTGAATGTTTTTTTATCTTGCTCCGTACTATAATTGAGCTTGATATATCACGCACGATTTGGAAATAATATGGTGGGCATTATTAAAATTTAAAAAACGTTTTTAATGAAATATTATTTCAAGGAATCCATTTTACCTTTTTATCCAAATTGTTTATTGACCTGAAAGAGCCATATTGGAGCCGTTATTATTAATTTATGGTTTTAAGTTAACCATCTACCACTTACTACGCCAGAATTTGTAGTCCATATACCGATAATGCTTTTAGCAATTAATTTAGTAACAACAAACCTGTATAATAAAACGTGTAAATATTAATACGGAGAATGCCTTTAACTTTTTACAAAAACAATGACAAATTGGTACAATTGCTTTATTGTTTTTGAAAATGCTCGCCATTAGGACTTATATTCTTTTGCATACGTTCGAACCACTTCTCGAAACATCTCATTCACTTTGAAGGTGGTATCTCCAAAGCATGGTTTCTGAAGCCTTCAGTAGCGTTGTTCGTGCATTTTTTTGACATTCGAGAACAAAACAATCCGGTAAATACAGACAATGAGACATCAAATCGATCGAAAATTTTCTCCATGACAAAAGATCATGCAACGTTATCTGGCAAACAAATTGTTGTACTTCATTCAGCATTAATTGTTCTTCAATCTTTCAAAACAATATTTGTGGTATGTCTAGTACAACGAAAGAAACAAGCAATCATTTTCTTGCGATTCTTCGCAAACAAACAACTTTTGGATTAGATTCTTCTGAGAACATCCACTAATTGATCGGTACTTAGCTTCCGATTCGTACAAATATATCCACGTTGCGTCATGATAATGTATTTGGATTTTGAAGCTCCTCTGTCGAATTTTTTGAGCATTTCCTTCCACCAACTGACATTAGCCTTTTCTGTGCCTTTATTGTGTTAAATTATGTAAAATCCATTGGAAACAAATTTTTTCCCACCAAAATGTTCATACAAAATTAATTGTATCACAATCTTTGATATGCCTAAAGATGCCTTTATCTTAGGATAAATCACATGCCGATCCTCTTCAATCATCAACTGATTTCGGTCGACCTTCACGAAATTCATCACTGACGGAAGCACGACCACGACGAAATGCTGCCTTTTTCTGACGGTGCTTCACTACCAAATGTTGGACGAAGCAATTTGAGCCATTGTTGTCGGGTTAGGATTTTATTGAAATCCTAATAAGTCATGAACAGAAACCCTCACGTACGTTTCCATATATTCATGAAATTCCTTTTTTAAGCGTCCACTATGAATAAATGGCTTGATGAGACACAAAACAAATCTGGTGAGGCTTTCAACACAAAAATCGCCTACAATAACATTAAAGTTTCATCTTCGGACCACGCTAGATTCCTTGGTCTGGAACTTAAATTGGAAAACATATTGTCGCGAATTGATGCTTCGCTTTTACTTTTACTTTTAGAAAATACGCTAACTGGACTTCCGCTGGTTTTCTATTGTCTATATTGTTGTTGCGTAATCATTTTTCAATCGGTGGTCAGTGTCCTCGAGCTGACCTTACAACTGGACAATCCCTGTGTAAGATTATATTGTGCAGATCAATCCGAGGACATCGAACTTTGATGATAACAATCAAACACCGGAAGTTGGTAGTAGTATTAGGTACATAGGTTGTAAATACAAGTAGTTTGTAACAATAAGGTACTCCCACCCGTAAAAAAGGTGTAAAGTGGAGTTAAACGTCTCATTGTTTTGGAGTGGGATTGGGTACCTAACCAGCACAATTAACAGGTTGGTGGATCTTAAGAGAGTGTTTACCCCAAGCTGCTCCAGTCGCGGTAGTCCGTAACATATGGCGGAGGTGCTGGGTAACGATCCCGCGGCACTAACCAGAAGAATATTCGAAATGGTTTATGCGCTTCCCACTATATTAACGCCCGTCTACGTTTCCTTACGTAGCATTTTCCACCTAAAAAGAAGAGGCACTTGTAGTGAAGTGTTTACATAATTCGAAATACCTACATTACCCGACATATGTATATATTTATGAATATGCATGTTTCGCAAAAAAAATAATTATAAGGAACTACGTTCTGGAACACTGATTAATTCGTGACCAAATTTTGCTACAGTGTGGTTCATGCATGGCGTGTCTCGATATTCTGTATCCATTATTCATATTTATTATTTAATTTTCTAAATAGTAAGGATAATGGTAGATATATAGACCCGATAGGGGTCCATTTGTTTATTCGCTGAAATCGCTTGATTTAAATGATCGCTGTGTTCAAACACCTTTGACCTTCGAAAGAATACGGCGGCCTTTCTTTGTACGAAGATATGTTTGAGAATATAAATTTTATCACTGACATATTATTTCCATTTAAAAATAATATAAAAGACTAGAAGAATAAAGAAAACATATTTACTATCAGAAATACTTTCGATATTGTTTTCATAAAACAATAGAGCTCAGAAGAATAAAGGAACAAGTACAGTAGGGAAATGGCGGATACTACAATAAGGTTGCAAGAGATATACGTGCAAGATTAAAAAAGTAACGGATTTTGTTATTAAACAAATCTCATTTATGGAGTATCTTCTCAAGAACAGTATTGTTGGTTATATTCTATTTCAGAGTACTATACTTCAGAGTATTCGGGTCCAAATCCGACGTACACTTTAAATTTTCACAGGCTAACTAATTGTAAGGGAATAATGTTGCAGAGTATCCCTCATCCATGAGCGTCATTTCAACTTTTAATTGGGATGGCAAGACGTACCACCAAAATAAATTTTCTATTTACCCTAAAAGATTCATTGCTAATTACTTTAATTAGTAGCCAAATCATTTGTAAAGTAAATATCATTTAAACCCGACCTTAAAGTGGGTCTACTTTTAATTAATTGAGTGCTCTCCCTAATCTTTTATCAAATAATTAATAGTGAACCAAACATCATACAAAAACAAACTGTTATTCGACTTTTACTCAATGCCGTCATTACAAGTTATTTTTGTACAAAATTTCTTTGCAAATATCTATATTGACAGTTCTTTCAATAGCCAAAAGAGTTAACGAGGACAACCTCTCTTGGCCGACCGTATTTTTGGTGTATATTTTCAACTGCCGCAAACAAAAAAAAGACCTCTCACAAGATTCATTGTTCATTCAAAAATGTCAGCCCTTTCTTGGATATTTTTGTCTTTTCACTCTTCCATATTGTAAAGACATATCAGTTCAAACAGAAGAAGTTCACTGTCCAAAGTGTCATATCTGCACACATCTACGTGAGTTCTACCTAAAACTTTGTTTAAATGGTTGAGGACGTTTAGGTAGTTTTCTTGAAGTCTGATATATAATACCAACAATGCAGGAGGGCCAAGCCGCCTATAATTTATAAATTAAACTTTCGCCGTAACAAAAATTCTCCTTTTTCTTTTCAGAAAGCTATAAAATGTAAAAAAATTTGGCTGAGTCAGTTAAGGAAACCTGGTCTATTTTCCGTTAGCTACAAAACTATGAGGGCTGTTCCTTTTCAACTTCCATTCGTGCCTGTAAACGGTCACGTGAGCGGTGGGAGAGGGGGATGCTCAGAAGGTGACTGTGCGTCTCCCCCACTATAATATCTACCACTTGCAACGTCATTACGCCGTTTTCAGCCCAGTTGTAAGCACGTAAACATGGCTTCTACAATTGATTCTTCCGCCAAGTGCGATTCCTTCAAGCAGAAGAATGAGCCGAGTATACGGTGAAGACTTTATTGCGAATGGTGTGCGTGAATGGTGTAGGAAGGCCGAGCCGATGTTCACGATGGTGGGGGACAAGGACGCAAGTTTGTCGCATCAGTTCAACGAGTTGACAAAATGGTTCGAGAAAAACGAAGGTTTACCATCAGTGAGCTGAGTGAGGAATTTTCTGAAGTTTCAAGATCAGCCGTGTTCACAATTGTAACGCAACACCTACGCTACAAAAAACTATGCGCTCGATGGGTTCCAAAGATGTTGTCTGATGACCACAAACAAAGTTCGCCGAATGGGATCAGCGCTGATCTCACCCGTTATGAGGTTGAGGGTGAAGACTTTTTGAAATCAGTTGTGACTGGAGATGAGACCTGGATTCAGTATTGTACTCCCGAAACAACACAACAATCACAACAATGTAATCACCAAACAAATCGAAAAAGGTCAAACAAACATTGAACAACGGGGAAGTTATAGCTACAGTGTTTTTTGACCAAAAGGGTATATTGTTGAACTTATGGAACCGGGGACTACGATCAATGCAGCTGTTTATTGTGAAACTTTACAACGATTGCGGGGAACCATTCAAAACAAAAGAAGAGGCATGCTGACTTCTGGAGTTCTTCTCATTTATGACAATGCCTGCCCTCACACTGCTGCTGTAACTCAATGACTTCTTCAACAATTTCGATGGGAAGTGTTTGAACATCCGGCGTATAGCCCCGACTTCGCGCCAAGCGACTTTCATCTCTTTCGTGAACTGAAAAGGTAACTAAGAGTACAGAGGAACTTCAAAACAACGTCATGGACCATCTCAACTCACCGGCGGCAACATTCTATGCAGACGGGATTGGAAGGCTCGTCCGTAGATATGACAAATGCATTAATCTTCAGGGTGATTATGTAGAAAAGTAACCATGTTTGTACATACCTTTTGGTAATAAGTTCATTTTGTTATTTACACTTGTCTTGTTTTTATGAGCTATCGGAGGTTGGAAAAAAAAAACAGCCCTCGTGAGTTATAAAGCAAAATCAACAATACACAATAAACGTTTCACCTCACACGCATATAACATCATAAACATAACTAAACAAGCAAAACAACAATAAAATAATATGAGTCTGCGCATTATATGGGCCAAGGCCCATTAGGATAAAAGTAGGCAATGAAAAAATATACACGTACGAAACAAAACATGAACATA
Source organism: Oryctes borbonicus (assembly GCA_902654985.2). Classification (NCBI taxonomy): domain Eukaryota; kingdom Metazoa; phylum Arthropoda; class Insecta; order Coleoptera; family Scarabaeidae; genus Oryctes; species Oryctes borbonicus. The sequence goes on along the minus strand of LR736859.1, from coordinate 11,031,954 downwards.
ACACTCAAAAGTGCACTGACTTGAGTACACAATTACCACGCGAAAGTATACAAAAGTGTAGTGGCGCAAGTATTAAAAATCTCTAGTAAAATGCTATAGGAATACAAAGACAGTTCTTTAAAGACATGTAGGTTCTTTCTAAGAAAACTTTTCATAACTTTAAACAACTTTTATTTTTCTGATGTATCTGTAGAATGTTTCGTACAGTAGTGTATAATGAAATTATTTTTTTATTGGTTTTTAGGTATATTTCTTTATATTCTTAGCTAAAGCACATTCAATCGAAAGTTGCCATTCTTTACACATTCACATTATTTTTATTGGGACAATGCTTGCATGTAATCAAATACACCTTGCAAAGATAAATGTGCTTATAAATCTGCTGTAACCATTGGGCAATAACGAATATAAAAAGTAAAACCCGCATTTTAAAATCCTTCGTATGAATGCAAAGTTGTCGGTTATGATGCCATAAATTGTAAAACAACCACTTTTATCTCGCTTTATGTGTTTATATGTTCATGCAGATTTTATTCATTTCCCGCGTGAAGTGCAAAACTCGTAAAATTTAGCCTGAAACCTGTAAATAAAACGGAAAGGAAACATTGCCTTGGCGAATGAAAATCGATGTAATTTCAAGTAATGAGAATTGCTCCGTGGTCTGCCACAAAGGAGATTTCTAAAAGTAAAGCAGTGACCCTTCTAACACCGAAGTGCAAAAGTTTTCAGGCGCTGCTTGAAAATAAATTGTTTCGTTAACTTTGCTTTCATACACTTCTTTTTCTGGAAAATATTCAAATCGTACAATTTGGTAATGCAATTACATTACACTAATTGCAATTACGCCATGAATATAAATACACATCCACCTTTTACAACGTACATGTTCGTACTTTAATAAGTTTAATAAGGAAATGCAATTTGGCTGAATTAGTGGCAAAATAAAATGCTTTGTAAAAGTAAATTGTATTTTAGCTACAGCTTTACATGTTTATGTGTTAGGTACTAATTTGTGTAGTAAGCGTGAAACTGACTGTTCTTAGTAAACAAAATGCAAATTATGACGCTGCACAAATGTAAATATTTATAAAAGGTAATTTCTATCACAGTTCATCTCTTTGCTCTCAATTGAAAACAAAAGCAAAGAACGTCCTAAGGAGATAGTAACTAAATATGTACATTCAAACTTTATATTTAGTTGCATTCTATACCATTGAATTAAATGAAAGGTATGGCATTCGTTTAATGATTTCATTTAAGTAAGTAAACAATCGCGTTGCCAGCAAGAACAAACGCCAAGGCTCACGCCCTAATAGTTAGGTACAGAAGACAGTTTAAAGACATTTTCGTATTCCTGGCTATGCATTCGCTAATGGCTAAAGACAGCCATTGATACCAAAGGTAAATAATCCGTAAGTGCGAATTACGCATTATTTATCCCGGTTGCGCTTGACACCTTTTAAATTTGAAAAAAAACGAGCCTAATCTAGCGAATATGGTGAATAAGGCACCAATTCGTACTGTAACTAGGTTAGTTTCGCTGTCGCAATTGCCAATGTGTGGGCCGAGGCGTTAACGTGATGGATGAGAATCTTCTTCTTCGCTAGGTGAGGCCTTTTTCCCCTTAGCTAAGCGTCGAATCAGTCTAATAGATCAGCACAGCAGTGTCCCGTGATAGTACTTCCCTTCTCTAAATAATCAATTAAGATTATAACAGGCGAACCCCAAAAAATCGTCGCTCTCTTCTGGCAGATGGAGTTCACCCTGAGAAACTCATTTTGCCTACTGATTTCTTGTTTCTGGCGTGTAGTAATGTACCCATGTCTCATCTGTAGTCGCAAAATATCACAGAAACTCATTCGTATTTCGCTTAAACATGTTTGAATGTGGCTAGGAAGTTATCATGCGATTGATCAATCGTCAATAGACCATCTGATTTCTCAAGAAGGATGTTTAGCATACGTTCAATTGAGATGTTTACCATATTAGCAATCTTTCTAATCTTCACTCGATGATCTGTAAGCCTGCAGAAACGAGTCGCGCTTCATGAAATTAGCAGAGACTAGACAGACTCGTGTTTATTCGTCTCATGAGAATGGGTTCGTATTGCCTACTGGTTGCCCCCCGAGTCGACAAAAGACGAGTCTGTCTAGTCTCTGCTAATTTTGTAAAACGCACGGAGAGTGTATTCGTTTCTGCAGGCTTAGTGATCTGTTAGTACGCTACCATGAACTTTATTGACCATATCGTCCGTAATCACCTTAGTGCGACGATCTGACCGCTCGTCATCAAAAACGGATGTTCGGACTCTCTTAAATTCACTATCTCCCTATCTGATGGAAGTCGTTTTCGCATTTTTAAAAAGAAAACGAATCACGGACCGGTATTGTACTTTCTCGATAACTCCACAAATACATAAGCTTGCCCACTTTCAACAGCCCTCAAAACAACACTACTTGATGAATTTCCAATGCCAAATGCCAGACGTCGACTAAAGAATAGTACTCATAGTCGGAAACACGAGCACATCTCAAAAAATGCTTCTGCAGTCTCGGATGTATCGTGGACCTTGGCTTCGCGTCCTTCTGCAAGCAACATTCTTGATCGTAAAACTACACGTGCGTCCCTTGAAACACAGCGTTGTATTTAAGTCTTTTGCATGTATAAATGTTGGCGCTTCTATATTTTGTATAATTTAGATTTTTACACCTAAACGCGTCAAAATTACAAAATAAATAAGCACAGTAGCTACTAACCAAAGGTATAACTTATGTCAATTGATATGTATCTAAAATGGTTACTTTTAAATAATATAAGTATACGTTTCGGCAAAAAAACAAATATAGACGTGGGGGGAAGTAACTGGTATTCGCTGAACTAAGCTAGGGGTTAAATGCTAAACGTATTTTAATCCTTAGTTGCTTGGGGACAAAGCAATAGATACAAAGCCCCTTTTTTTGGATTTTAATTCTCCATCAATAAGTCAAATTTTCGTCCGTACATGTAACCTGCATCAGCACTATCTAATGAACAACATTGCATTGCTGCAAATTAGTAAAAACGATCTACTTATATTATTAATAATACAACAATAAAAAAAGTAGTCGACTTGATTAACCCTCAAGTACTATCGTGTTTTCAGGTAACACAACTGCTATCGTGGGGTGTTTTACACCCCACTCTTTAAATTTAGCTTTTTTTTGTTAGTTATCTTTTTTTTTTCACTTTTAAACCCACAGTGTAATAACTAGACCTTTATCTTGCGATTGTTGTAAGGAAAAACAAAACTTTATTTAAAGCAAAACAGAAAATTAGGAGGAAATGTTACATTCATAAAAATTATGTAAAAAGTATTTCTTCGTACAATTTTTTCTTTTTACAAAATTGTGTTCTGTATTGTTAAGATGTCTTGGTTTTTTCTGTTACTGGAAACTATGGTCTTACTCCCTGTAAAAGAAAATGCCATTAGCATTTCACATAAAAATTCTGACAATGACGTTGTGAGGCGTACATTTTATTTGACAAAAAACATGTAATGTGTTATTTCATGTAATCAGATTTTTATAAATTTCTTACAATTTACCTTTGTAAGCATTCTGCGCATTTTACAAGTTGCTCAGAATGTTCCTTGCAGACATGCTGATGACATCTATGACACGTGGTTTTTATTTTCTTGTCTCTATTTCGCCCGCAGATGTGACACCTTTTGTAGGTTCTTGAAGGTTCTGCTTCTTGTGGCTGTTGTTGTGGTGTTTCTAAGCTTAGTAAATTTTTGATAATTGAGTTTAGCTTAGTTGACAATTCTTTTGTTTGGTATCGTCTTTTTACGTGGTCATTGACGAGTTCTCTTCCTAGACGAATATAAAATTCTCTTCGTGTCATGTTAACTGTATGGTCTGAAGTGGCTAAGAAAATTATGTAACTGTTGACACGTGAAATGTCTACCATTGCTCCTAATATAGCCATTGGCCATCGTCTGGTTCGTCTTTGGCAGGAGTACGTCATACACTTCTGGTCTAAAGCATCAACTCCCCCTTTGGTACAATTGTAGAAATTTATTATTTCAGGTTTTGCATTTACTTCAACATTTCCATTGTGATGCATAGACGAAACCAACAAGACACAGTTGTTCTTTTTTGGTATGAAGGAAACCAACGTATTATCGTGCGTAAATCCAAATTTACAGGTGTTTATTGGTTGCTGTTTAGTTTGTAAAAATGCTGGCGGAATTTCGCGCTTATTCTTACGAAGTGTTCCAACATACGTTATACCAACCCGTTTCAATTCATTCAACAGCTCTATAGAAGAAAACCAATTATCTCCTGTTAGATTTCGATTTGTATTGATGATCGGAGAAATTAATTTGAGTACACTACGTGTTGGAACTGAAAGTTTGTTTGGATTGGGTTCGGTTGTCTTTCCTGTATAAATAAATGAATTGATCAGATAATGCGTTTTCGAATCGCATAAGCACATAATTTTGATGCCATATTTTTTTGGTTTACTCTTGATATATTGGCGAAAAGAGCAGCGGCCGCGAAATCCAACAAGCATTTCATCTACAACAGCATATTCGCTGCAACTGTAATTATTCGTACAGTTTGCGTTGAAAATTTCATAAATTTTTGAAATGGCAGCAAGTTTATCACCATTGTCAATCCTGTTCCTTCTAGTTGTTTGATCGTCAAATCTTAGCACTGACAAAAGAAACAAAAACCGTTGTTTAGACATGACACCTCTAAAAATATCTCGTCCCGTACCATCCGTTGCAAAAAGACTTCTAGTATCTTCGTGGTTTGATTTAAACACTCCTGCCAAAATTACAAGTCCCAGAAATGCTTTCAATTCAATCATGTCTACATGTTCAACATAACTTGCCGTTGGTCCATAAGAAGAACTCGTTTCCGTTATTTTTGCATTTGTATGCTCTAGTATTTCATTTAGAATTTCTTCCGTAAAGAAAAGAGAAAATGCTTCAGAAGGTGTTCTTGGAGGAGTATTTACTGCCGGACCCTTTGCTCCCGGTCGAAGAGTGACTATATTAGAAGATCTGGTACGTGAAGTAGCAGGAGGATTTTTGGACCACTTATATCGATTTCGTCCATAGAAGTAACTTGTTCTTGCACTGACATCACCTAAGTCTTCTTCACTTTCGTTTTCAGATTCGACTTCAAATTCTGAACATGTGTCGTGATCACTATGTTCGCTTGCTGCATCACTCAAATCATCATCACGTTCATCAGGGCATTCACTTTCACTAACATCATCGTAAAAGTTTTCGGCAAGATTTGCTAATTGTTCATCAGTTAGAAACTTTATCATATTGTTTTTACTATTCAATACACGTATTATAGAAGGGAAATAAGGAACAAGTTGACGACGCTCTGGTTTGTGAGGAACTGAGTAAGAAATTTGTTTGAGTCGAATATTTATACGCCGTACAGAAATCAGGGGAAATGCCACTATTTGATTTGTAAAAAATCACCGAAGTCGAACATAAATGAGTGAATCCCCTGTACATGTAGGTACTATAATAAAAATCGCCGAATTGGAACGTATATAAGTGAATCCCCTATACTTACATGCACAACAACATCTGTGATTTCCCCAAAAGAGGACGAGGGCTATTATCACTATAAAATTCTAAATCATTGGTTAGAATACACTACGCTATTTTTGAAAAAAACAAACGTAATTGCTATCGTGGGGTGTTGAGACACTCCAAAAGCTATTTTTTGCTAAAACTGTAGAATATGGTAAATAATAAATTACACTATATTACATATCTCATTTGCATAGGCGAATACCTGGAACCTTAGAAATGTGACAAAAATAGTTTTAGAAAAAATTAAAAAAAAATGACCTCTGGGGTTCCGAAACACCCCACGATAGCACTTGAGGGTTAAGATTAAAAATTTGAAGAAATGTTAAAATACAGCGCTCTAAAGCGTGTGAAATGACACTGTAAAAGAGGAAAAGATACAGTGACCAAACCAAATATAAATAAAATCAAGTAAAGAAAAAGATATATATGTACGTTACTTTATACCGGGTGTTCATTTGGAAACTTCCCACCCGAAATTTCTGGAAATCTGGAAATTTATGAAAAATTTTCTGAAACACGTAAGTAGTATCAACTTTTTATGCAAAAATTGACTCACCCACTTAAACCCCCTGCCCCTGGGAGCTACCCCCTTAAAAATCTTAAATGGAATGTGGTATCAAGTAGAAGTAATATCTCATTTTAATGGTCTTTTGAAACAGTATCGTTTGGCGCTTAGTTTATCATTTTTAAGATTTTTAAGAAAATCTTTTGGTTTGGTTTGTTTTATATTTCTAGCTCGTCAATCTATTTTAGTAGCATCGGAACAATAAGCAATATTCAAAACCTTTATAAATTTCTCAAAAACAAGGAAAATAAAAATGAGAAAAATAAAAATAAGAAAAATAAAAACTAACAAGTTATGTTTAATGCAGAATATTTGTCATCCTGTTTGCAGTTATTTAGTAAATAAAAATGCATGTTTTAGGTACGTTTTTATACCGATTTTGCGTTCGTCAATTCATTTTTTTTGCAGATCATTAAAGTAATGGTAATGGAGCCGAAAATCAATGTGCTCGACGAACTGCCGCAACACTTAAAGAAAGGCATCCGGATAAGATCACATTTCATAGGTACGTTCTAGATCTTATTGACAAATTTACTCAGACTGGATTTGTTGCAAATGTAAAACATAAACGGCCGAGAGTTTTAAATGAAGCCTCTCAAGTGGATGTGTGTGTGTGGCATAAATCCTAATACTTCATTGCGCCAGATAAATTTCATAAATTCCATTCCAAGAGAGAACTAAAGACGATTTTGATAGAAGAGTAGAGTTTTGTAAACAAATGACCGCTATGATTAATAATAATAATGCTTATCTGCTTTAGTGATGAATGTACTTTTTATTTACTTGGCTTTGTAAATAACTGCAGACATTGGAGTAACGAAAACCCTCATCTGTATGTAGAAGGACACACCCAGTATCCTGATGGACAGACATCTTGGGGGACCAAGTGATTGGTCCATTATGTTTCAGTAGAAATCTAAATAGCAAAGCATATTTGGATATGTTAAAAAATACTATCAATCCGCTAATTACTGACGCTCTCGAAAATCAACTGTATAGTGATGGAAATATTCTACTTGATGTGGATGAATTACATTTTCAACAAGATGGAGCTTCTCCTCACTATGTTCTTCCAGTACAGCAATATTTAGGCAATGTATTTCCAAATTAATAGGTAGGACGAAGAGGACCTATAGAATGGCCAGCCAGATCGCCTACTTTGACGCCACTAGACTTTTTTCCATGGGGTTATTTTAAGTCGTATTTGCGCCTCAAGCACAAAATTTGGAAAGTCTTCATCAGAGGATTACTGCAACCTGTCGTGGAATTGAAAGAGATGTTTTTGAAAATGTACGCCGCAGTTTTGAACAACGGCTATACCATTGTCTAGCGAACAACGAGCAACATTTTGAAGAATTATTGAAGAATATTTGAATTCTTAAATAACATTGGAAACAAAAATGAAACATTTTAAGCAGTTAAAGCATGTTTGAGCAATAGGTATTTAGCCTAAAATAAAATTAAAAAAAAACAAAAAAAATGTAAAAAAAATTCCGAAACGTATGAATCAATTTCAAAGTACAAGACGCCAAACTGTACTGTTTCAAAAGCCCATTAAAATGAGGTACTACTCAATATCCCTTGCCACTTAAAATTTTTAAGCTCCCGAGGGCAGTGGGTTGAAGTGGATGAGTCAATTTTTGGATAAAAAGTTGTCCCCCTCGATAGTACTTCTCACGTGTTTCAGGAAATTTTCATAAATTTCCAGATTTTCAGAAATTTAGAGTGGGATGTTTTCAAATGAACACCCGGTATATGCAATAAATAAATATTAAAGACGAGATTAATTGAATTTAATCAGATAACAAACCTCGGTATTTGTTACTTAAATTGTCTTTCTTATAATGAATGTTCCGTAGTTTTACAATATTACACATTTCAATCGTGCAATCGTTCAATTTGCAATCGTGACAATCGATAACATACACAACATCAGTTCTATCTAGTTGGTGCATTCTGAATTTTTCTAATATTTTATGCACAATTAAATTAAATAATAACAATTTAATGAATTGAAAGTATAAATGCACATACTTCGAGGCATTGATCCATTATATATGTACATAACAACGCTTCCAAAAATCTAGTCCTTTATTTTTCTTCTTGAGTTCTTGATTCTTAATCACATCTGTACAAAATAATGTGTTTTGCTTCTAAGTTAATAATTAAATGTACCTTTATTCATTATACACAACAACGGATATTTACACTTCAATACACAACAAATAATGCTAATAAAAGCTCTGAAAATTTGCAGTCAGTAGGCAGTTAGACGTGGTAGTCATCTCAATACGAATATTTCTCCGGTTACTACATGTATAAAACATGCAGTAAGTGAAAAAGGGGCGCACGGAAAATGTTAGTCAATAATGTAAAAGCGATGTCGAAGGTACACACAGAGAAAATTGAGAACGTTGAAAATTTATAGCTACGTGTTTTGAGTGACTTTCAAAGTATTAGTAAAATACGATAAGGAAGTTGCTGTGAACAACAAGGGATGTATGCGTAAATGTAATACGTATCGTATTTTTTAAGTCTAAGTAACAAAGGTTGTGCAAGTTGTACGTCATTTACGATTACTTTGTTGTGCAAGTATTTTTTTGATTTTTTTGATATACCGCCTCTGTGGTAAAGTAGCCATAGATAATTAATTATACAAATTACGAAAATTTTCAATTTGTATGTATAGTTAAAACTAGTACATTTACTGCACATTCGTATTTCGACGAGTGTAATCATCGCCAAATATCATGAGACTATGGTGTTAGATTGAAAACTGTTTCAAATACGTTTCGAGTAGTAAACTTCCACCCTTACAAAATACATTGCATGCACTAACTGTTAGAAGACCAGTTTGACCAGTTCCAATTGTGAGAGGAAAATTAGAATACAATACAATAATCAATACATCTTTTTTTTTCTGAGGAGACGTTTTCCCGTCAATAGGCAGAATTGCAGATGGGACTCAGCATTCACAGAAAATTAATATGTGAACGGGAATTACTGGTATCCAACTGACGATGTACACCACATTATGCAATCATTGTTCGAAGATTTGCAGATCCGACTTTCCCTAACAGATGGATCAAAGGAAGGAAACTATCGAGTGGTGACCTGATAATCTGACATAACTCCCTTAGACATACTTGATTAAGCACTAAAGTCAATGCGTATAGCAGTCTATTTTACAGTTTCGTTTTTTGTTAAACTATTTCGCAAAGATCTAGCAAAATATTAGTTTTGCTGAGCACACATAAAATATGTTATTGTAGGAATAATTACAAATATTAATGTACAATATGCCAAAATTAGGAACTTACATCTTGCATCCACGTGAGACATCTTCCCAAATAACAGTTAATTAGCTAATAAAAACTTACAGTATTTCTAATCTAGTGTCAATTCATTTTAAAACATTTACCATTCTCTATATATTTCCTGTAATGTATTAAAGCAATTAGAACCGAGGCAATTTCTGTGTTTAAGGTTATTTATATGCTATTTTTATAGTTCCACATACATCATGGAGACAGTAGACTTTCTATTGAAGAATTTCCAATTAAAAGTCTTTGCTTTCAACGCAGTTTCATCTTATTCTTTCTACTACGTAACTGCTGTTTAAATTTCAAAGAAAGGAGTTAGTGCAATGATATACCGAAACACTTATTGGTTAGCAATTTTTTAAATTTTATACATCACTTGACATTTGAAACTCAACACAGAATTTTTCATGAATCTTTACGAAAACAGTTGTTAAGGACTTAAATTTTATTTTTTTTTTATTTTATAAATGTAACAATTTTTTATTTATTTGAAAGTAATATTTTGTTTGTGTCTACTTTATGTTAAATTGAATGTTTCTTTTGTTTTGCTTTGTATAAATTTATATATCTCATATTTAGCATCATTTAAACTTTAACGTGTGCGCATTCAATGTAAAAATACGTATAATTTCTTATAAAGTTCGCAAATATTTAAAATTCGTCAATGTTCTAATTAAAAATATCTTTAATAGTCATTTATTATATCTGTTTGATGAAGCTCCTGCTAATTCATGTATCAGATCGAGCGCCAGGTAAGGATTGTCCGCCAGTTACCGCCGATAACGTACACTTACGTACAAGTTATCGAAACTTCGTCGGAAGTCGAACGTACGAACTACCATGACTGCCTGCCTTCTCTCTTTCGCTTGTGAGTCACGCAGCGCTCAGACCCGCACTATCGTTGGTTTCTGATTTTTCCGCTTATACATGGGGACAGCAGCTCGGAGCAAGATACTAGAGGTGGTATATCAAATAAGTACACGAAATAACGCGAGCGTCTGGGTAGCCGTTAGTTGTATAGCATCTTTTTGCGGTAGTGATCGGCTATTTGCTGCTGTCGCCCAACCAGACGCTCATGCTCCGCGAGGGTTTTGTGGTGGCCCTAGCGTTAGACATTGAATATCCCGATACATTTGAATGCGTACACAAAGAAGGAACCGAATTATGAAATCCATATAGTACGCTATTTATGTATTTGAATTTATATATATATATAGATATATAAGGGAATTATTTAATAAATATATTTTGTATATCTACGTACTGTGTTTAATTTGAGATCAACTGATTAAGCGAGTAAACACATAAGAATTACATATAAGCAATTGGTTCTTTCGCCTCACAAGAAAGATACACCGAAGCAGACGACTAGCGGCATTGTTCTTCAAACTAGGAGAACGTAACAACAGTCTTCCGTATTCTATTCGTTGACCCCCCTATGGTTTTATAAAGTTCTTTCAGGATTCCTACTTTTGTATCAGTTGTAAATTGATTCAATAATGATTGATGTTTGATTCATTCGTACGCAATTCTTATAACCTCTATATCTAATTTCAAATTAATATTCTCAATATTAATACATAGTAAATTGTGCTTTGGGATTTTCCGTACTTCTTAGGCTTCCAAAATTACATGTGTTTTGTTTACTTTTTTATATCAGAATTGTATTTAAAATATTTGCTTGGATTTATAGCTGAATGAACAAACAACACGATGTTGAAGAACAATTGCGACTCACCCTATACGAAGAAGGGATGATAGTTACAAAGCCAGGAGACAGTTTTCTCATATTGAAGGCTCCTAAAGGGGAGATTATGACAAACTTTAAAAGAATATTATGCTACGCGTTGAGCCGTCACCAGACGTTGAAAAAATACATTTGGATTTCATATTGTTTCTGCCGATAAAGTAATAGCGGTTTGTAGTTTTTATCAAAACTCATTTGCCTGCTTGTAAGAGGTTCCGCTTTGAATTATTTCGACAGTTTCTGGTAGACCGTACCATGCAATCTAATCATGCGAGGTGGACTATTTTAGTTAGCAGGTTGTTTATCTGACTTCCGCTTCAATATGGATATTATAGCTCCGTTGTTACAGCATAGGAAAAGGAAAGCTAACTACGCTGACAAGTTCTACGAACAGTTATCAGGTTATCTGTTATGGATTTTAAGACACCCTATAAGAACATCGAAAATAAGATACCTTGTATATTTCTGTCTACGTGTAGATGTGGATCTTTGTAACCTATCGTACTATTTTATTTTAATTTTCCATGTGTATTGCGAACAATTAATATTTAAGTAATATTAAACTATTTAGCTTCAATAGTAATTATTAAGCAGCTACATTATACGATCTCTACTAAACTTCATTAGGCGTCAAAGAAGTCATAAAGATCATTGGAACGTCTAGACAAATGCTGATTAAATTAAGGAATGAGTGGAGTTAATAGCGTTCCATTTTACTAGATATAGGATTTCAATTCGCTCCTCGAGGGTTGCTTTATTCCAAAAATAATTGAATTTCAGACTAAAGAGTGGTGTATAAACGTAATAAATTTTAAATGACGACTAGATGGATCAATTGTAAAAGTTGGGTTAATTATTTGAATTATAGAGGAAAATGATAGTTGTATTCGTGCTGCGCCTTTACGTTTACATTTTTAAACCATACATAGCCCGGAGAGATTTTTTTGTTATTAAAAGTTTGCTGCAAATTACTGATTGCTGCGCAAAGCAGGGTACTGAAGCAAAACGTTGTTTTCTGCTTTTTAATTAAAGTTAACTTCGGAATTTTCAATTATTGCGCCAACTGTTTACGTTCCCATAAACGATGATAAATTTTTTTGACTATAGAAAAATTTGGTCTTTCTATCCGTACGCCAACGCGAACATGGAAAACAAATTATGAGTCGAGCATTACCTTGACTTTCTGGATAGTATAAAAGAGTTTGTTTTTATCTAGCCGCAATGGAAACAAATAATCCAACGACTAAATTTAGTTCAACTTAGCTACGTAAAACAGCATCATAAATGCAAGTGGAACTTGAAAAACATATAAGCTGGAATATCAGAAAAACCAATAAATAATAATGAAAATGGAAATAGAAGCGGAAAGTTCACGTCTTTCGTTGGTTTACTCAAAGATATTAAGTTGATATAAAACGATCATAGCACAACATGGGGAAAATCACAAAGGAAGGAAAATGCAGGATTATTGCTAATTGCAAATAACACCAAAGTATCGGCACACTTCGCAGCACACACGCAGCATCTGTTTCGAGGATACCCCGATTTTCATTTTCAACTGTAGTAGGGATGGAACAGAATATTTTCTCGAAAGTAGAACAGCCATATTACAATTAGAGATTTATCTCACATCATTCGGTCTGCCGTTGAAAATGAAAATCGACGTATCCTCGAAACAGCTGTCCCGGATTAATGAATTAAATTTGTATGCTGCGGAGAGTGCCGATACTTTGGTGCTGTTTCCCTAAATAACCTTATTATCACTAGTACGTTTTATGAACACAAGGACATACACAAATACACAAAGGTAGAATCAAGCAGAGGACGGAGGTCAACAACAAATTATGTATTGGTAGAACCAGAAAACAAGAAACAAATAATTGATACTAGGGTTTAAAGAGGGCCAGAAATAAATAGTTACCACTACTTATTTTCAGCCATTTGTAATGAAAACTTTTAAGGACTTGTTCATGAATTGTTTGAAGATGATTTTGATAGGAGGCTCCAGTTTGGCGAGGAAATCTTAGAACCTTGAAATTTTATAAAAATTTCCAAACAGATCGATTAAGAGACTAGTGTGGCCAGCCCGACCTCTAGATTTAAACACGTTAAATTTGTGAGGATATGCTAAGCCCAAGGTGTATAAAGGTAAAACCGATAACATAGACGATTTCCGTGCCCAAATCACTAAAAAGGTTTTCCTGAATTTTTAAGAAATGCTCTACAGGGTATTGTAGATCAATTCAATATCCACCAACTTTTTATATCAACTATGTCCATAAAAATTTCCTGCACAACTTTCGTTTAAAGATTTTTTTGTAAAACGTTAACGACAAAACTTAACTGTACTTTCAATTCCAGCGTATGATTGTTAAATTTATGAAATAATGAAAATACTGTGTACGTAAGATCACATCTATTTTAAGTTCATGATGTATACTGACTATATAAAATTCTGGGGACAGGAATTAACTGTGGCAACAGCGATAAGCCTCACTTCAATATACAATATGTCCTCGCATTGGGCTTACAAGAGAAAAGAAATCTTTATTTTTGATTTTACAAAAGAATTTTAAAGAATTCTTTTGTTTGGCTTCTGACATCCAAATAATTTTTAGTTACATTTTTCATTGTTTCCATCCTGGAAACTAAGTAACTGCCAAGCAGTTACACAAGAAGTGACACCGATCCTTCATATTATGAAATAAATACTTTCTTGATAATGACGTTAACCAGCATACATATTTGAATATGTTAGAAAATTTGTTCGATGACGGTTTAGTAGAGTTGCCTCTCAATTATCGGATGCCAATGTATTTTTAAGACCATGGATATCCTGCTCAATATTCTGTAATCGTTGTGAATTGGCTAAATCATAAATCTGGTGATCGTTGTTTACGTGGGAATGGTACAATTTTGTGGGCCCAAGAAGCATAGATTTAACAATTGCATTTTTTTTATTTGCATGCAGAAAACTTACCCAATGAAACTATAGTGTTAAAAAATAACATGAGATGCTATATCCGCCTTAACAATTGAGGAAATCCAGTATACAAGGTGGGCCAAATTCGATACTTTCAATAGGGAACTTATTAATATTTCTAATGGAATTATACAAAAACTGACCTAAGCTTCTGGAGCTCGATTTTAAAGAGAAATCGATTAGTGAAATCCCTATTTTTATATCTTCCTTAATATAAGAGATACGGAGCGTTTTCTTAAAGTGGGCAATTTTTAAAAACCCTTGTAACTTTTTTATTTGTGAAAATGCTTGATTTATATAAAAACTACATTGGGGCGGTTTTTAACGCAGAATCCTATGCTCTAATTTTTTCTCCTCCTATTTTTTGAGATATTATCAAGATTTGTGTTTTTTTATATGGAACACCCTATATATTTTTACACTATTCAAAAAGCATATAAAATTACCTTTAGAATGATATAACACCCTTGATATTTTATTTAAAAAAATTTTAAATTATTTGTTTTTCTTCATTTCAGATCATTTCAAGATGGATATTGATGGTGGTAAATAGGCAAATAAAAAATTTCAAATACAGAAAAAAATTGCACATTTTAAGAAAACGCTCTGTATATCTTATATTAAGGAAGATATAAAAATAGGGATTTCACCAATCGATTTCTCTTTAAAATCGAGCTCCAGAAGCTTAGGTCAATTTTTGTCTAATTCCTTTAGAAATATAAGTTCCTTATTAAAAGTATCGAATTTGGCCCACCTTGTATGATAAACAAAGGTAAAGAGTTAATAAAATAATTAATATTTGATTTTTCTTCTAATAATTAATTAAAGAAATCCTTTATAATTTTTATTTCCTTAAACTCGAGCAACAAAATTCTCCCTTCCTTTAAGATTTTTTTTGTAAAATCAATGCAATTCCTCCTACAGACAATCAAATGCTTCAGTTGGTTTTGTTAGTGTATTTTCTGTCAAGAGTTGCCGCACAAACTTTGACCCTCATCTCGCCCTTTCGCAGAAGAGGGCCCTTTGTGTAATAGGCGGAATTTCAAGATTATATACCTTTGGTCTCGCAATAATACGAGACATACCTGGAACGCGATTAGTATCTATTAACTCTGATCGTGAAAATCTGCATTGTAATTTGTGTTAATGGAGTAATATACTGAGGATCCAAGTTAGAGGACAAAAGATTTAATAAATGAGCTATCTTCCATACTGTAATCGTGCCTAATGCCTAATGTAATTTGGTAGTATCCTTCGCAGAAGTAATTATTCACATAGTAACAGACGAGTTGTGTAATTTTATCATACACAAGAGGCACATTAATGTCTTGGAAAATACAGGTTGAGAGTCGCTCCTATAGTCGCACCTACCTTAATCGGATATATTCGGAGTGGAAGGCGGGATATTCCTTCATTACTCAAATATGTGTTATATCAGCTATTTACTTTTTATGATCTTATATCGCCATATTTCAAACAACGGTTATCATTTTCTACTAACTAAAATGTTGAAAATTTAATATCATTCATGAAAATACATATTACAGCAATGAAAACAGTTATTTAAGAACCAACTACGTGTAAACACATGTCGCGAATGACTAGCCACTTTAAAACGCGAACCGTTAAGGCGAGCGCTTTACGGTTGCGAATTTGGGAAATATTTCGCGCACACACTTTGTACAATATTTTTTGTAAGAATAACAAAAAAAGTAAATGCGTAGTTATATTAGTTTAGCATTTATTTAAATTAAATTTGACAAGTTGAATATAATATTGAAACTTTAAACACTTTTCGCAGATCTTTGTCAAAAAGAGAACATGCATGAGAACATGTCACAACATGTTTTCACGCGCAGTACCATGTATCGCCGTGGTACCATCGAAATGACGTAGCACGTTATGTGCGCTCTCAAATTGGGGCTTATGAAACAATTTGCTAAAGCCTTACATAAAGAAGTGAAATGCTTTATTTGTAGATCGTTCCTCAAAGTAAGTTTAGAATAATTAAAGTCTGGAATTTTTTATGGTCCTCAAATTCGCAAGCCCATTAACGACTTGAATTTCTCCAAAGCCATGACTGATCTTGAAGCTTCTGCTTGGTGCTATTTTGTTACTGTGCTTAAGAACTTCTTGGGTAACAATAAGACAGAACATTACTCGGAACTCGTACGAAATATGGTGGTTTCTGCATAATTATTTGAACAGAATTACGGAAAACCTGGGTGAATTTAGTGACGAACATCAAGACATAAGGAAGGTGGAATACACACATGATGGTAGTCTATTGTTGGAACCGGCAACGTGATTGTTTTTTTACTAAAAACATACTTTTTAGTTTCATATTCATTTTATTTTGTATAATTATACATAATTATTTTAATTTGATAAAACTGTTAGTACATATGGAATATCAACAACACTAAGCTACCCTGAAACTGCTTTGATAACGGAAACAATAAAGTCACTGTCGGTGAGTGTAATACATAATAGTATTGATATATCGAAACATACTAAACTAATAGCATGCCTAAAACAAGAAAGAAAATACTTTAACCCCAAAAAATCAACAACTTTAAGTGACGAGCAAATTGCTAAATTTATTGTGGAAGTCCCAGATTCTACGTTCCTACTAATGAATTGTTTTCGTATATTTTTAATTTTTAAAATACTGTGTCTATACACTATATTAATATTGGGAATTTCTGGAGCATGTCAACCTGAATAACTCACAAAACGTCCTTACAAGATGTTAAATTTAAAACTTATTTAACTACAGTTACAACTCCACAAACAAAAACAGACGACAACAACCTTTGCAATTATTAAGCCAGAATGGATTACGTTCGTCAGACCAAAGAATGTACAACAGCAATTCTTTTTAACTTGTATGTATTTCTTTACTTGGTGGTCTGAATCGAATTGATAGAACGTCGATGCGATAGTATCTTGATCTAGATAGTGCTTGTTGGCAAATCAAGGAGGTGACTTACTTTTAATTAAACGACACGGTAGATGGAAGTCGTCCATCCTGGCCGAAGGATATATAAAAAATTCGCTCCGTTGTAAAATTGAATTAGCCGAATTAATGACACAGCCAAGTATCAAGTCAATTTTTAATTTCTACAACATTTGAGGAACAAGTTGTACCGACGAATATTTCATAATCGCCTTCATAGACGTAGATAGTCAAGGTTCACAGTGGTTGGCACAGGCACCACCTTGAATCTCGTTGATACAATAACGTAATATCAAAGTATAGTTGTCAATTTCAGTATCATGAAGGCGATAGTTATCAAGCTCATTTATACAAATGAATGCAATATTATGTTCTTGAGTAAACAATTTTATTTCCAGGAACACATTTCCAAATCCTTATATGTTTATATATAAAACAGTTATGTTCATATTTCTTTATGTGTTCCTCCCATAAACGAACTAAAGGTAGGTCCCTAGGCTATATGGCAAAATCTAGAGTAACTCCTTCAAATCGCGCCAGTAGAGCTACCTTGAAGGAAGAGTTTCGTCTGGATACTTGCAAGATAATTTCGGGCATTTAACATCTTCAACTTGTCTTGCTTTTCAGGTAGCTGTCTTAATCAACGTATTTTCACTAGAAGACTCATTCTTACGACAGTTTATTGTATTCCATTCCTCATTTTTATATGTTGCGTCGCTCGTTATTTTTGTATTAGTTTGTGTGTCTTCTATTTCATCATTATCGCTACATTTTCCATTGCTACAATAAGTGTGTGCATCTATTTGAACTAGGTTAATTGTATTTTCATTTCTACAACTATTAGCGAGTATTAAACACTCTTTCCATATTCTCCTGTGTTGAAAGAGTCTAGTTTCTTTAAAGATAACTTGAGCAACAGTTAATTTAGTAATTTCCGCAAATTCTCATCTTTTCATAAAATCATCTCTCTTAATCTAGTGCCACATTGCATATTTATTTACTAGATCAGGCAGTCATAGAACAAACTATTTCTGGAGATCGAGAACGATGTGCACGGGCTCACATCAAGACACTGATGGTTTTCTAAAATCATGTGTGAAACACGATATCTCATAAATGACCACCGCGATTGCTTCTGCGTATCTTCAATTGCCTTGTTGCACATATTGAAGGTAATTTCGCCAAAAATGGCAATAATATTATTTTTTAAATCATCAATTGTTGATTGTTTGCGTAGCTTTAATCCTTCAGAAAACTTTGCACGATCTTGAAGGCTAACCGCCAATTTGGGAAATTACACAGCCAGGAAATTCTTCGTGCAATAAATTTTCAGTTTCTCTGGCAGTGTAGCAAATAGCGTCATCTTGTTGAAAGAAAAGGTTACCGAGGTTCACCTCTTCCAGAAGGCTTCCGCAAAAGTGACAGTTTTATCCATTAACGTAACCACCGATGTGAAAATGGGTTTCGTCGCTGAATATTATTCCTTTACAAAATTCGTTATCAACTGCAGTCTGCTTCAAGATCCAATCGGCAATAAAGCGGCGGTCTTGATGGTCCATAGGTTTCGGTTCTCGGGGTCAGTTAAATGTTGTATGCATGTAGACGAACGTTTTTTCTTAGAACTCGTTGCAGCGACGACTTTGAAATGCCCAACGGATGATCACTTTCATTTACCTTCTACACTTTCATTTATCCTAGCATATTTCCAGTTGAACGAACATTACGCTCTCGTAATGGTGTCTTGATGTCAAGAACAGAACCAGTCCACACAGATTGAGCAATTTGACTCCTAATCGCTGTATCGCTAGGCATATGATTTCGAGCAAAGACAACACGAAGTCGATGAATAGTGTGCGCATTTTCATAATAAGCTTGGTCAATTTTTATGCGTTATTCAAGGGTAAAACTCTGCATAACGAAACTTACAGCTTTCTAGATGTCGAATATAAACCTGTGATTGCAAATAATTTAAAATGAAAATCCCCAAGTCCATACCGGGACATCCTTAATAAATGAGATAATAATTAACTAAATATTTAGGCAAATCTGTATTTGAAGGGGTAAACTATTGTTAAAAGACGAAAGCGTAAATTCCATGCACCTATGCACATTATTTCATATGCAAACTTATAACAGCGTATAATACTTGGTATATAGCGAATTAGTTGAATAATTAGTTAATTTAAAATACTAATACGCTACTTACTTTCTGCAGTAAAATTAAAACCAGCGATTGCCTTACACGAGGGAATAAAGTATTACAAAGTTTGACCTACATTCTACTACCCGAAGCGTCGCTATTGACTAGTCTACTACGAAATAAATTTGTGGAAAACGTGCTAACTTCAAACAAAGAGCGGCACCAATACAAATCCAATTTGATGAGACTGAGCACCAGAATTGCTACATGAAGAAGAAAAACAGACGAGGAGTGGGAAATTTGTATGGCCGTGTCATATCGCACCTGTTTCGTGCTTCATGCTGAACAAAGCGACCATTGTTTCTTAACTAATTTCTACATCGAGAGAGTTAAAAGTGTTTTTGCCTTTGTCCTTTATGAAGATCAAGAGCTAACGAGGTTTCGCGTTTCCGTCGTTATTTTTATTTCTCTTGACGTCGACATCAGAAAAAGTAAATTCTGGAATTGATCCTTTGTTATTCCTTTTTGTAATGAGATAAAGTTATATACTTTTATAAAAAAATGCGTCCGTTGTATGCATTTAATTATCTCTTTGTGCTTTGTTTAAAACACGATAAACAAAACAAGTACAGAATATATAAATGTACTTACACTGGAGAACAGCCCATCATGTCCCCTGCATTCGAGTGTTACTCACATTTTCCCTGCTTCAAATTCTTTGGCCGGTTTATGTATGTAGTACAAATAAAGATGACACTACTTTTAGAAATGATGTCTACAAGAGGCTAAGTGTGTAAAAGCATAAGATGTCCCTCCATAAGAGGTAATCGTTGAAGTGAAACTTATGAACGCTCTGTATGTTATTTACAAGGTTTAATTCAATATAACGTAACCATAGAAGTTACGGGCAAATAATTTAGTAATGTATAGTGTTGACATTTTTTTATACGTTCTTGAAATGTCTTAGAATAATAAAAGTCCTACATGAAAGAGACGTGTAAGCTTATAAGATTATTGAAGAGTGTGGGAAAAACGTTATCTCCGGTGAAATGATAAGAAAATTGGTTCGAACATTTAAGGATGGCCGTGCAAGCGTACACAACGATAAACGAAGGGTTACTGTCTATCAGCAATGGTGCAAAAAGTTGAAAAAGAAGTTCGAGAAAATCGGCGCTCTACAATTTCATCCTCTAATGAGTTTCTTCAAATTTCAAGAAGTGTTCTCTGCCAAATTGTTACAGAACGCTTACAGTATATTCCAGCTGGGCTACAAAAGTACTGATTGTGTTGCACACAAAACCAATCGTTTAGCCAATCCTCTTCAAAGCTGCCAATCCTCTTCAAAGCTGCTGGTCAATAGAAATAAGTGCTGCCACATGTCATTCACAAGGAAATTTAACTCAATTCCTTCCACTTACTCCGTTAACAGCCAAGCACTTCTTAGAGTTAATGAATTCTGAGATCTTGGAGTTATTTTTGATAGTCGTTTGAGCTGTGGGCCCTTGTATTTCCGCATCGAAAGTTTTAGGCTTCGTAATGCGCACCTGCAGATACTTTGACAATATATCCCTTTTGTTTTATACCTTTGTTGTAAGCAAACTCGAATATGCTTCGCCTGTTTGGTCACCGCACTACATCTATCTACAACTCCAAATTGAGAAGATTCAACGGAGATTTCTCAAATTCTTATCCTTCAAGATTGATGAAATTTATCCAGTGCGGAACATCGATTATGGTGCTCTTCTCGATCGTCATGGGATGCACACCGCGGCTTCTCGTCGGGAGCGACAGAGTGCACGTTTTGCCTGAAAGTTGGTGCGTGGCGTCCTTGATTGTCTCGACTTGCTTTCTTTCTTGAATTTTCTAGTTCCTCGTACATTTTCATGTTCTTTCCTACTTTCTCCCTTCCCATACCTCGAACAACCGGTTATCCTTTTCTCTCATTACTTCAATGTGCCGCA
The DNA here is from genome assembly GCA_902654985.2 of Oryctes borbonicus. Lineage (NCBI taxonomy): Eukaryota > Metazoa > Arthropoda > Insecta > Coleoptera > Scarabaeidae > Oryctes > Oryctes borbonicus. The sequence goes on along the minus strand of LR736859.1, from coordinate 11,010,671 downwards.
TAACCGACACACTCTATAATAATATATTTTTTAGTAAAATTAATGAGTTTCGAGTTTTTTTTTCCTTTTACTGTTTTTTATTTTGCCTTCAATGACTGTTCTTAGTATTGTACGTATTTTTTGTATAATGTTATTCTGTAACTGGAAGCCGTTGGACAATAAACTACTATTATTATTATCAATGCTTTGACTTTCCTCGAGAAGTATTGTGTCGAAGGAAGTAAATTTTCAAGCCAAATTGCCACTGCGGTGGCAAAACACGCGTTGCTCGCCTTACACTGAAGTCAAAACGACAGTCCATAGAATGGAGGTATTTAACATCAGCCAAGAAGGTAAAGTCCAAGCATACAATCAAAGCACTGTGTATTGGGAAAGACAACGTGAACTTTTTGCCTCGAGGTAACAAGCAATGCTTACATATATTGTCGGATATTACAATCCAAGACAAAGAGCGTGGCATACCCAAGATCAAAACAGTACTTACTTAAAAGGCGGGCCCCCGTTTTGCTATTTCCTTATATTTAAAATTGTGTAATAGTTCCTCATTTTAAAGTAAGAATAACTTGGCTTCACTTACCCACCCGTCCGATATTTTATTAATTTATAGCTGCTTTGTCTTAGTTTAAACACTATATATATCAAAAATGCAAAAATAGTTTCCACCAATTGCTCGAGTATTTCAAACCTCCTCCTTTTATCATAATTGTACCAAACTTCCTTTCGCTTTAATGAATTGGTAAAAAGCATTGCTAATTGAATGAATAGAATTGCTTGTTCGTTGAGTCTAGGAATCATGATGTATTAGTGCTAACAATACAAAGCAAATGCCCATATATAATTACATGTTCCCCATCGAATTGTTTATTTACCACTACACTGGTATATCAAAAAATTAAAATATAAAATTGCTTACATTGGTTAATTTCTTGTTCCAAACGGTAGCTTTGAAGTATTGTAATAAGCTGTTATTTGTTTTTAATAAACATTATACTACTATTAATCTTAAACTTGAGAATCACTAATTTCTTACTTTGACCTAGATATGTGCTCGACATACTTCCCTTTCCTCCAAAAACATGTGTAAATATTATATCGTTTTAGTTATATGTCGTTTATTCTTTTATAAAAATTATGAAACTGGTTTTAACGTTAGTTTGTACAATAAACCTTTTATCTAAGATTATATTGTCAGAAAAATTCATCATATTTAATTGCACATTACATTACATGTGACAAACTATGGAATATCGGGAACTCAAAGCAAGAGAAAACAGCGCAATAACCAAATATAACCCAATACCTACCTACGACAAACTGTGACATGATGGCATTCCCCCAGTATGCATAACATAATCTTTAAATGAAGAGGAGTATGTAAACAGAAAACTAGCAATACATAAATTTGCTTCTGGCTACGCCCTTTGTTTGTCGCATGTTTCTTTCTATAAACATAGAAACATGGCTGATTCATGACTTTCCTCTGACTCGTCTATAATAAATATCACATTCCAAACAACTGAAAGGAGCTTAAATATTCACGCAGATTTTTCTAATCTCTCTTTTGTTTAATATAAATCTGTATGTATTTTTGATCAACGCGTTTATTTCGTTTATCTTCTCTTGTATGAGAGAAAATTTGCAGCCTTTTCTAGATACGTTGACATGTATTCCAATCGGTTCCAAAATAGTCATTATATTTATCACTTTTCACTTGTACTAAAACTCCATCCTTTTAGACGTATGTTCCACTAAATGGGGATCGAAGCTCGCCAGTTCTTCGATGATTTATGCAACCGAAACTAGACGTAGTACAGAATATTTCCTAATTAATTGTTATTAACATTTTAGTATGCGTTGTTATTCCTTTCGTTATTTTTTAAACTTTAATCGTAATCTATTTAACTATAGTATCTTTTAGAGATAGTAGATCAATTCTACGTAAAGACTTGAAGAAAAGTAAATATATAATGTGCTGGCTAGGTTTTTCTTCATATGCAGTGTTAGTGGTGTATGTAATAGAAGGATGCACATAGCCCAGTATTCACCAACTTATTATAGACTGCGACTATCTGACTAGTCAAAGGGATGGCTATATGTAAAGTTCGCCACTTTCCGTGCGCTGTACTGGCATCGATATGAGAGTGGTCGTTCGGGTGTGTGATTCGTAATATATGCGCAAGCGATACCCTAGTAACGAATCCAGTATATATTTGGCGGGCAGTTGGAATGCACGCGAGCGTAGGGAAGTGCTGCATGTACGCTATACGTAATAAGTTTGTCAAGGAAACGACCATTGTCAGATAAAGTGAATGAGTTTATTAAGGATTTCTCGGATTTAATATACAATGGCGCAAAAATAAAATGTTTAATTTGCGATAAACCTCTAATGTGTTGGTCAAACGCACATTACCAAGACCACGTGGAAAGTGCAAAGCACAATAATGACAAAACGGGTGTATATCGGGAATTATCGGGATTATGAGTAACTATGAATGTGTGTAATCTGCCGTTTGCTTTGTTTAGCAATGAATCATTAATTTCATTTTGGAAGAAACAACTGATTGGAAAAAAAATTCTGTACTTAATGTGATGGCACGTAAAATGGAACAACATCAACTATCATCTTTAATTTTGCTAACATTCAGACGAGCAGGACAAGGTAATGCTTTTTCTCTCTCATCTCTTGGCGCCCTCTAGTGCCAAGAAACGCATACTTGCCGTTTGGAAAGCAGTGACATATACCGAGTACTGTTCCCCAAACCATCTCTCGAGCAGCTCTCGGACTACTTAACCATGGGATGGCGGCGCAAATAGCGTTTTGGGAAACCGGACACATACACTTTTATATGTAATTCTATCACCGGAATGCTGTTGACTTACAGAGCGCCCAACGAGTGATGTACCTACAACCCTTACGCAAGAAAGTTCATAATCTGAATAGTCTAAGTAATGTCACGTACACATTCGACACACGCAACGCATATTCATATGCGATTCTACCACGGGAACGCTGTTGACTTACAAAGGGTTCAACGGGTACAACGCTTACACAAGCAAATTCATAACTTGGGTCGTCACATACATATTCGACAAACACAACATCTACTTATATATGGTTCTACCGCCGGAATACCGTTGCCTTATGAAGGGTGCAACCCTTATACAAAAGATTTTATAACCTGTTGTAGGTAAACTTTGTACCCATTATAAGTCAACGGTATTTTAGTAGTAGGACGACATATGAATGCGTATTCTACGTGTCGCATCTGTGCTTGGATGTTCGGGAGAAACAGGCTGCTATCACTAGCAACTCTTTTCGGTTTCTGAAGACTACTTAATTTAATATAACCCAACTGTATTCCAAATTAATGAATGAGTATCGAGATCATTACAAGTTACCTGGCAGCGATTTGGCAATTAACTAGCCAAATACACATTTCACAACTACCCTTATCTCAAATTTAATTACAATGATCTGTAGTAATGACCAAGAGCTACAAAATTTATATCTCACAGCTTTTGGTCATGCTATTTATATAACATGACTCTTGTATTTGTGTATCTTAAGTCTCAAACATATTATAATAATGGACGGGTTTGTCATAAGTCATAATGGTCATCCAGGTATTAGGTTATTTGGTAGGTATTATAACCGTTTATGTAATGTGTTTAATATTTGTTTTGCAATTCTATTCGCTCTCTTCATTATAGTTCCTGGAATTTTTCGCTCCCTTCTGAGCTTTCCTCTGAAAAATATTTCTTAGTCCAAGAGAGTCTTGTCAAAGTAGCTCAAGTATTCACATCGTTTTATATTTTACGCGTAGTCTTGAACTTGTACTTACAATCAATTCTTTCATTTAAGACAAGTTCTAGTTGTTCAGTTCGAAATTCATGCCAGTGGAGAAATGAGTCCTTTAATACGCACTGCTTCCCAGACGACTCAGCTAAACGTGCATTGGTCGCAAAAGCTTGGCTGATGAAAGTACTACTTACGGAGACGTGACAAACTCACAATGAGTACACCTGAAAATAACGGCAATTGTTCTGTCAATGGAGAAACTGAACTTGCAGACAATGCTGCACCTGCCCCCGATAATGCAGAAGCTGACACGAATAGGTTAATATACGAAGAACTTGGAGGGCAGGATTCAGAAAAGCCACTTTCAAGAGGCAAACGACACATAATTCAAGTTCCATAGAATATAAACTTCAAACTATATTAGTATAGGTATGTAGCTAAGTTGAAGTCATTAGATGAAATAGAACGTATAAAAAGAGTCTTACTAAAATAACGTTAAAAACGTTACAAGTAGCATTTCGTGTTGAAAATTTACGTAATTACAGAATTGCGCCATTGTTAAAAAATTATTTTTCAGTAAAATATTGTTTTTTTATTTTCTTATAGTAAAATATGTTTTAAAACATTTAGAAAGGGTAATCTAATTCCTATACAGAGAAAAATGTTTTCCAATCGCAAAATAATAATACTCTTTCTTGGATCTGTTCATTTGATAGAAGTAATTTTTTTCTTGCTAATAGTCGCAATACAGCAGGTAGTCTTGGTCGTAGTAAATTCTTTTCTTGAATTATTTCTGGGATGAAGGGAAGAATTTCCTCTTCTCTTAATAGTTATTTGAAAGATCGTAATTACGTCATCAGTTGGTTAAAGTTTAGGGTGGCAGACATTTCTGGATACTCCTGGATTTTGTTGTTCCGTTGTTTCAAGTCGGAATGTTATAATAAGATGTTTGCTATGCGTATTTGGTTCGATGAGTTTTTGTTTATAATAGACAATCTATTTGTATTTCTCATACGATTATATAGATTATTTTATTCAACCAATAAAATTATTGTGATGAATTGCTACAAATTATCTGCGTTAGGCATCCTATAACAATTTATTACAACAGCTTTTTCTCTGCAAGATGTAGTTATTTGCTTAGTGATTTATTAAGTCCCCAAAATGCTGATAATTATAATTTTCAGGGTACACAAGATGAAGCTGTAACATCAACGAACATTTTACAAGCTGTCATTACTGCTAGATATTTAAATATATTTAGATATTTAATTATATACGTTGTCAAATATACGTAGGCATGTGTGAATCTTTTTATTTATCTTTATGTGTTAAGACATATTATTTGTAATTAGAAGGATAATAATGCGTTTTATAAATGTGCTGTGGATTTACTGTATATATGTTCAAAATGCCCCAATTATGTTTTTTATCAAAAATGATCCCCAAATATTTAACAGAAAAAAAGTAAATTAATACAAAACGAAGTCCAGTGCTCCTTACCTCAGAACATCCTTTACCAAGGATTTGTAATCGGCGACATCTAAAAAGTATCGGTTATAACTAAATTTAGTGGGGGAGCGCTTAAATCCCAATTTTCCATTTTGTTGAAAGCATTAGGAGCTATGTATAACATCATGCACCAAATAATTAGGTACTTCTGTTGAATATGCTGTTATATTCATTTGCCGGTTTGCAAATACAGGGTGTTCACCTAGGTGGAAAATTATTCCGTAAACATTCCTACCTAGCTAATTGCGAACATGTCTTTAATAACTTTCAGATAATGTTTATTTTTGTATAAACATTATCTTTAATGGATATCGTTAGCGAGACACAGCGACAAATGACTGTATGTTTTTATATCTGCATAGCCTCATATTTAATTTACTAAAGAATGACGCATGTTAAATATAGCAAAAAGTTTATAATAAAAATTATCTCCATTAGATTTTGCTAAAATGTACGGGTTGTCCCATTTAAAGAATTAAAGTGACATGAATCAAACCTGCAGTGGTATCGATGACCATCTTGTACAATTTGGTTGATATAAAATAATTATCGTTATATTGCCGAAAACTCAAAGAAAAACTTATTCGAGTATAATCTAAATCACTGCCGTGTAAGACGTTTAAGACATCGGTCGCTGAAGAAACAGCCGCATTTCGCAAATATCTTAAATCACGTCAACCACCGTAAAAGCTAGACGGGTATAGGGAATGTTAAAGATATGAATTGAAGAGTGGCATCCAAAAACGTTTTAATAAAACTAAACTTGAATCAAGCCCAGCGAGCCCACGAAGCTGAACAGCCTATATATTTGGTTATAATTTTATATTGTGCACTTCAGCTATTTTTTCTTTGACTTTCTTTGACTAGGTAGACACGCTATATAACAAAATGGTTATTACAATGTAAAGTTGAACTTAAATAACATATTGCTGAATTCATATAAAATAGCATGTTTATCTTGAATCTACGTCTTCTTTAAAGTTCCACAGATTTAATTTATAATTAACCATTGAATTTTTGTTCCCTGTTTGGCTATTTAGAATAATCCCAAACAATAAATTTTATTTTCCTTTGGTCACTGTGAACAATTAATTAGATAATTTAAAATGTTATCACTATACATACACAGGAATATTTTCTTGTTAAGATGTTAAGATATGAGTCAATTGCGTCCAGAATCATTCAGGTCAACTGCGTCTAGAATCATCGAGGTCGGCAACATGGAAGCCTATCTTCTCCACGTTCCGCCCTCTTCACGAAATTAGCAAATACTAGACAGACTCGTGTTTTGTCGACTCTCGGGGAAACCAGTAGACAACACGAACCCACCCTCATGAGACGAATAAACACGAGTCTGTCTAGTCTCTGCTAATTTCGTGAAGCGCATGGAAAGTGGCAAACTTTATAGATTAATAATACTTTGAACCATAAATAGTTACTAAAGTTCGTCACTTTCCGTGCACTTCAGAGGCATCGGTATGGAAGTGGCCGTTCGGCTGTGTGATGGAATAAATCCAAACAATAAACTATTAAATTCTAAACTAGCGGCAAACTTACTAAATACATGCTCCGAAATTGTCAATAACTTATCCCCTTTTACGACACTTTTTCGTCATGACTCTTTTTATTTACATCGCTTACATTTCACTTTTTTGAAGCAATTTGTAGAGTTTCTTCCCACTTCGCTAATATTCAACTGCTTCCCACCTATATTCTAAATAAATAAAGCCATCCTCTGCAGGTTTCTTCCAATTCTCCTTGTATCATTTTTTTAATATCTTACGGCAAAGGTTCTTCATCCCCTTCCCCTATTTCTGGCGCAGGTAGTCGATGTTCTTCCAAATATTCTATTCCATAAGCTGCTTCAAATTTAAAAGAAGTGTCCTTTGGCGCCGTGAAGGTCCGTTTCGAATGGTATACACAGGTCAAAATGATTACCACAAAATCTGATACACACCTTTTGGTACATAGGAGTAGGTTTAGGAGTACTTTTTATGAGCATCTAATAGGAAATAACTAAGGATAAAAGCAGAGATCCCCAAACCCGATTCTATCCTCCAAAACTATTTCTCAGCTGAAATGAAAACCGGTATTTTACGGACCTGTAAGGTCTACAAACCAGCCAAGTTTCCCCTAATTCTGGAAATGCGGATTGGGTACCTTTCCTTTGCAGTTTCCATGTTACAAGATTTCTTCTCATGTGGAGAATTTGACACAGAGTGCAGATGCAGTGTTTTTGATCCAAAATTTTAAATTTTATTATGACCTTCCCTTCTCATTCCTTTCTATATTTTCAATTTAGACTCCAAATTTAATTCTTCTCCCATTTATATTTTATATCATTCACGTTTTCAACTTCTCACCAACATTAAATTTAGTATTTAAATATTTCCACGGATTATCGGCAATCCTTTTAATCTGTAGTCCAAATCTCTGCAATCTTTTGAAAATGAACGATTGTCTTCTTAATTGAAAGCTTCTTATACTTGTAGAGTCAGTTTTGTCGGACCAACAGAAATTGCCGACTCTGCGATCTTGTGTTGCTAGATTTGTGAATAGCGAGTTGTGAGTTTTCTGAGATTTGAACTCTCATTTTCCTTATTGTTTTGCCAACTTCTTACTGCATTAGCGAATTTTAGTATCCTGCACGAAAGTAGTCACCTGTTAAATTGAATGTTGAACAGAATTGTGTGAGTCAATTTTTTTTTCTTTCTTCTCGCACACAGAATCACCATTCTGTGTTCTATTTTGTTATGTCTTCAATATGGGAGTGACGTCATCAATTACCTAAGAACCCAAGGTAGTAATTTTTATTTGTAATTTTTTTTAATAAAACACCCGCTAATTGCTTATTCTAAATCCTCAGGTGATTTTGAATACCCTTTTCTATAGTATCCTATATCTAATTCAACGGTTTTAGAAATATCATCTATTCAGAACACATCAAAAAATCACTACAAATAGTAACCAAAAACCGCTGGCATCTCGTGGTAAGGCTGCTCGAGGGATGGTTTGGGGATCAGTACCCGCCTTATATCGCTGCTTTCTAAACGGCAAGTATGCGTTTCTTGGCACTAGAGGACAGCAAGAAATATCTAGCTCGTCGTTTTGAAATGTTGCGGCATTGACTGTGATGCAACGGCGACATAGGGTAGAGTTAAAATACTCCCGGAACCACGCTGATGACGCTGGGTAGACAGAAACATGTCTGTGGGTAGTGTATTTTCTCGCTTCTTGTGTTGCGCTTATCGTGAAATTTCAGCTCAGCAGTTGTGCTACAATACTCCTATTAGACACACTAAACAATTCAGTGCCCTGAACGCAACCCATTGTTGCATCTTTACTAGTAATACTTCATTTTTATACCGTTATTATTCCCGGATTCGTTATCACTTTTTCATCCGTTGCAATTTAGTCTTGGAACATTTGCCCATGTATAAGCTCCAAAATATCGTTTTGTTAGATTTGAAATAAACATAGATAATTTCTAAAGCAGAAGCAGTTTAATTATTTTATAGCTATTACAAACATTTTCATTTTCTAGGACGAGAGACAGTGTTAAATATGACAAATATTTAAGCATTCATCTTAGTAATAAAAAAATGGTAGCACTAAGTATTTTCTAATTTGCCAATTGTCAATATAATTTTCGAAGGGATTGTACCTCTTTTTTAAAAAAGAGTAAGTAGGTATATTTCTACTAAAACACAAATAATTCGATTATACAATTTTCAGTCAGCGCTTCAGATTAAATTAGTGTACCTTGAGGAAAGATTACAACACAAAACTGATCTATCGCAAATGAAACTTCTTAATACATAAAAGAAAACTCATTCCTTGAGAATTCTTTTGTAAATACTATTTTATGTAGGAAATATGAAAATCCTCGTTACATATAACATACATACATGCTATATGTACTGTGATAATATTAGAATGGTTTTTGTTGTACATCTATTTGAATTCACTAAAATGTAAAAATACTTAAATAATGTTCAAAATCGTTTCCTTTTGACGTTAGCAAAAACCGAAGTTGAGCAGCTTTCGTATTCCGCAAATCTAAAATCGTTTATATTCGATAGAAAACTCTTGCGTGACCTCGAAAAATTGCATATCGTCAACTTACCGGAAAAAACTCTATTCAATAACTGTTGGAATTGCTCATGTTTGGCGAACGACGTTGAACGTAAATTTCGTACTGAACCAGCCCGCCTTCACAAAAAGGATACTCTTCTTAGCGTCCCAGTGCAAACTTTCGAATAAACATTTGCACACGAAGCGTTGAAACGAGTTAAGTGAAGAAAATCAAAAACTAAAACTTGGTTAAATCAGGTACATTAGGGTAATGGACTGACTTTTCAATACGAAATGTGTGGCTTAGTTAATCTAATGGGCTCTATAGTTAGCACGAAAAGTGGTAAAACAGCTAATGCACAGCTTTGCATTCGGTACGAAGAAAATACGTACAATTACATCTTGCTCTCTTATTTATGTTTTCTTTCTAATCCTTTTCGTATTTTTTATCTCCAAGATTTATAGATTTCATAAGCAAGTAAGGATTAAAGAAACCAAGTGATAAACATAATGAAGTATTATACATTTATCAAATTATAATTTATTAAGATTTCTGGAGTAGTTTATATGTTGGCTGAATTCAGGATTTAGCGTTGCCACGAAGGCGTTAGGTAATATATACAGGATCATTTACGACGATCACAACAGCTTGCTCGATGTGTTTGAAAGCTGTATTGCAGTCCTTTAAATCATTAGAGAGAACATGTTTACTAAAAATTCCAACTTTATGGGATTTATTGTAAGATTCCTCTGGGTGGCAATTTTAGAAATTTACTTTTATTATTTATTCTTTTGAGTGCACGATCTCGATGCATGTCTCCAGCCATACCATTTACAATTCGAAATGTCTCGTATGCTATTATTTTGTGCTCGTTTTGTTGTGCTTTTTGTCACAAAAACAAAAAAAAATGCTTCTATGTTAATCCGTGATTTTCTTGTTTCTTTCTATGTAGTTATTTTTTTTTAAAAACGTCAATCCCGGTAACTGCAACCTGATATCTCCCGTTTGTCCGACAGATCTAGAAAGAAAATGATTCGTTCCTAGCGCAGACCCTGTGGTGTAGTGGTTAGCGCTCCTGCCAGGCAAACGGGAGATGTCCGGTTCGAATCCTTACCGGAAATAATATGGTTAATAATTGGTTTTTTCCTATAAAATTTAATCACGGAGTTTCGAATTTCACCGGTGAAAGCATTCATTCCATCTAATTTTTTTGTAACAATGTGAAAGAATATACTTGGAGGATCTAGAAGTGTGTAATAATTTTATCTATCCTAGAGTTATATACTTTAGCACTAGTGAACAGAGAGCACTGCTATTTGAAAGAACAAAGAAACGAAACAGAAACAGAACTGGACGGTAGTCACTCCGTTATAAAATTCAATCACCAGAAACAAGTGGGGTAAGTTCATTTTTAAGAAGCATCTCATAGACATTTGACTACAAATAAGATCTCTGCTGGAGCGTTGAATACAATTCTTACATTCGAACACCTTCTAATGTCTTCCAAATTAACATACAATGTGAAGCTTCTTTTCTTTTAATACGGGTAACGTGTAGGAGATTTAAAAACAAAACAGGAAAAGATTAACAGATTGAATAGCTACATGAAGCATGTTAGACTAAAAATAAACGAAACTAAGGTATTCGCCACAGATATAATACAAGAAGAGAAAGTTTACCTAGAACGAAAAGAAAAAAAGTCAAAGAATTCTGCTAGCCTTTGTAGCGCAGTAGACATTAGAAAAGTAGGTCTAAGTCAACTCTGTAAGGAAAATCATCATGATCATTACCAATTATTCCCAGAATGACAGAACTAAGATTATTTAAGAGTAATACTATTTTATGGATCTGAAACGTGGAAAAGAAACGAGAAAGTGTCTATAAAACTTTATAAATACCTGCTTTCGTCTTATATGTAGAATCTTTTGGACCGAAAAAATAAGTAATGAAACGTTAACGAGAACAACAGATGAAAAATAGATAGAAAGGTCAGTGAAGAAGGTGATCACTAGTCAACACAATAATATTGGAGCTATATAATATGATAACAATTATGATGAGGTGCTGACGATGCTGCGGACATACACCCCGGATGTAACTCTACGTTTACATCTTACTTCACTGACAATGTTACCCACACATTTAAGTACGTATATTTACCAGTGCTTATGTATGTAATATCGTACATAAAGGCGCACGATGCGTAATGTATGTATGCGTGGCGCTAATGACTGCTAAGCTCGTTGTTGCGAACTGTAACACTACATTAAATAAATGTGTTTTTATCATCTGTGTAGCATCTCCACTCCTTCACAGTTAAGTTCCTTCTGATGGCTGTAAGCTTGTTTTCGAAAGCTGAAACTTTTTATATCCTGTTATCTAAGGAGCGTGGGAGTTTGGAAAACATTATAAGTCCAGTCAACGTCGCTAGTGGCGGAACGTAATCATAACATTTCTTCTGTTAATTTTCCTTCCGCCTATAACATCAAATGTAATGTAGAATTTCCCTACAGCAATCATAGTGTAATTTCATAAATTAATTATCGTTCATTTTATTTGTCGGTAACAATGAAATTTGTACAATTGTGCATGGCTTAAGACGTCTCTGAAAGAGTGCAAAGTTCTTGCAGTATGTACTCCAAGATTCTTGTAGCTCTGAAAATATAACAAACAGATGACAACCTTCCGGTCAGCACCCGAATGTGTTCGGTCCACCTCAATCCGGCATCCGCCGTAATTCCCAAAATTTTATTTTCCGTAGAAAGCAATAAAAGATTACTATGAATAAAAATGCTTAGGTTAACTTGTTGTTCTGAATTTATGAAATCAGCCAAATACAAGCGGAACCAATCGTCATCTGCACCTCTAAAGCGATACCTTTCAAGTTTACAAAGTAGAAGACAATGGGGAACACAATCAAATGCTTTAGAGAGGTCGCAAAAAATAGTGGCAGTAATTTGCTTGTTGTTAATATTGTCAGAAATGTGATATAGGAAATCGTAAACAGCACCAGGGGTGGACACTGCAGGCCTAAAGCCAAACTAACGCGAAACCGTCCCCACCCGTATGCGCCTGAGCTTTCCTCGCAAGTTTCAAACAAGACGGAAAAATAATTTTTTTTAGTGAAAGGTTAATTAAATCAACAAGAAAAAGCATACATTGAATGCGGATTTATTCATCGTATAAGACTTCACAGCTCTGTGCCCCCTTTTTGTACGCTTATTCCACGATCAAAAATGTTATACATACTTGGTTGTTATTGTTCAATTGTCAACACATAGATTCCAAGCCCAGCATTTTTTTTCTTAAGAACAAATTTTTGAAAGCCACTGTTTGGTAATCTTACATTTGCTTGGAAACCATTTTCAGAAAAAATGGTCCAGCTTATATAAAACACGTGTCTAAATTACAACTGAAGATTAGATAATACTTTATTTTCTACTGCATCACAACTTACTTATTCTACGTAACTCCTTGAAGCATTCATTATCATAGAATTTAGATCTGTCGATCGAAGTTGGAAAACTTGGAGGCGATAATTACAGTAATTACGGACAGCGCCTGAAAAGGATCACCGTAATTACGTCGAAAACTTAACGGTATCATTTAGTGAATAATTTAAGAAGACGATAAAAATATATATTTTATCCGCGCTATATCAATTTGTTAAAGCGGAATGCGGATAACGACACAGGCTTACTGACGAGGAAAAAAACATGAAAACGATGATCGACCTCATATTCTGGCAAACTTAGAACATTAATTTCGATGAAAAAGCTTCGTCATTGGGGAAGACCTTGGCCGCCCCTTGCAGGCATATTTTGTGTGTAATACTTTATAGAAAATTACGCTCCTCTTTTCTCCCCCAGCCTAGGTCTTCTCTGTCAAGACCGACACTCGTCAGGGTTTGCTTCTCTTCTTGCTCATCTTTCCGTTACCCGCTATTCACTGCAGGCGAGGTTTTATCGAAATAGTTTGTAAGTAGTTTGTTTTCAAGTTATTATTCCCTTGCCCGGAAGAGCTTGGAAACTGTTTAAGGCATAACAGTTTTGCAACAATTTGTTAATCATAATCTTATGGCCTTAAACAATACAACACACACATTTTATGCAACATTTATTTTATATTCTGAGGTATTTTTTTATCACATATATTATCATAGTAATGTCTCACGACTAAATAACAGAATAATAAAAATTGCGGTTGATAGTCCAACACTGGCGATTTTTTTTTTCTTTAGAATTTTCATGAAGTTCGGGATCAAAAAGCACAGTTGTGGATGTTGTAGTGGTACGACGTGCATCATACAGCACAATTTATTTGTTCAATTTTCATAATGGTTATTACACAGAATACCGGTTTGTATGTATAATCCAACAATAATTAAAGTGGTAATTATAGCCAAAATACAAAAATGCCACACATAAAAACGTTTTAATTGGTTCGTGTTTGGGTAACCCTTCTATTAGCAAACATATACATACAAATAAATAAAAATAAAATTTAGAAGGATACTTGTATAATTAGATATCTACAATGCAAACTTCCGTAATAGCATGGAAGTGGAAATTTGATAATAACGCTTTTCTTGCAGTAATTTACTATATTTTCCACAGTTAATAACAACTTTGTGGCCAACTTGTCGCAATAGATATCCCAGAACTTTCATAGACAGCGTAGCCAGCTGCTGACCTATTTCAAACCCTTACTGTGAAGCACAACATCATGTACTAGGAAAAAGTTTAATAGAACATACACGCAGCAGTCTTGCTTGAAGTAGCTTTTAAAGCTTTATTGTTAGCGGCAGATTGTTTTTAAGCAGTTGGTCTATCGGTTGGACTTGAAGCTTTCGAACAATATGAAAATTTTATTATACGGTAGATAAAAGTGTTCCATTTACTAATTATCTACATCCCTACATTGTCTAAATCCTAGAAGCGACGCAAATGACCGGTTCATCGACTTTTTCTTTGCTGGTACCTTCGTACGTCACATTTCAATATTCTCTCCTGAAACCTGCCCTACTCGATTTGAAATTCATTTTATCGACATTGCATTTTATGCGGAAGATTCTTCCCTCGTACACGTCACTACAGACTTGTACATTTCCGTTAAAAACGCAAACAAACTTCGATAATTACTTTTGATCGACTGTTAATTGAACTACTCAAAATTAAATATCTGAAATTTTAATATATTTTTAAAAAATTTAATAGTGTGTATATGTGACAAATAGAGACCTGACTTTTAATCTTCGCGAACAGCTATTATACAAACGCGCAATAGGTAACTAAGTTAATATTGGGTTAGCTGTTATAGAATTAACGATGTTGACATAAACTATTATCAGCAAGTAGGGTAATTTTGAATTCCTGCAGGGAATATTCGCTACAGTCAAGGCTATTAAAGCTAATCTGCACCGTGTTTATAAACATAGATCAGGAATATGTGTGCAAAGTTCGATCGGCTCATACAAAATGTTCATGCAACGAAGTTTAAGATTGAAGCCAACAATTACACTATAGGTAAATAAAATATGCAAAAAAGCTAAGAACATGGTATACGAAAATAGATGGCAAACACCATTATCTTAAAATAAACGAATAGGGTAGTTATCAACAGCTGAACATTGGTTTCACAGGTAAACATTCACTTTCTAAACTTACCAATTTTAGTAGTTAGAGAGCTGCTGGCAATTATTTTTAAGTAATCTTTTGCCACAAGTCGATAAAAATAAAGAAAATAACAGTTGCTGCTTCTAATATGCTGGTGCAATATCAAATGAGAGCTCATGAAAGATGTTAAAGAAATAGTGACGTAAACAATATAATCGCGTGTGCCTTGTTGTGTGAAATTATCTCCAAAAATAAGTTAATGCAAGTGGCAGACGTTGTTCCTGCTGCGTTTAATAGTTATGAAAAACAAAAATATAAATGGCAGACAATTTCAATGCTGATTTTTGAAAGGCAACCGCTTTGTAATTCACTGTACAAAGAATTTCGTGATACAACAGATATATGAATTAAAAGGGCTTATCTTCAACAACATTTCACAAGGGTCTCAGGATGGACCTTCAGTTCAAATTCATGCATAACAATAAACTCTTAGAAAGCGTAGATCACCTTCGAGTTTTTTGAAAATTCATTATCTAAAGTCCTGTAATAGGGGATGACAGATTATGTGAGAGCTCCATCAAATTTTAAAAAAGTTAGAAACATGGAAATTGTTATTTAGGCTTTTGGTTAGAATAAAGAAAAAAACGCTATTTGGTATTTTTTGAGAACTAGGGGGTAAAGTCGGCGGTGGAATTGGGTATCGAAATTCCAAAATATTTAAAAACTAACACGAAAAGTCGTTTTTGGAAAATCGATCCTTAAGAGGATAAATTCGGATGGACAATTTTGCATGAACAAGTTCCGAAATTTGTAGTATTTCCTAAGCACCAAATTTCACCTTTCTAAATTAAAAAATCAACTCCTAAATAAATTATACACTCTTAAGGGCTACATATTCAAAATTGTTTGCGTACCTACCTACAAAAGGAACCTACTGTCCAAATTTCGTGATTGTAGTTTCAACAGTTTGAGTTGGCTTCTCTCTCTATAAAATTAGTATAGGTGGTGATGATAAATCTAATATTTTTATAATTTCGGATGAAAATGTATGAAATAGATAGTAAAAGTGAATATGAGGGAGGAAATTATAATGAGTAACAAATAATTAATATAATAAATTAATAATAGAGAATAGAAAACCGGAATATTTGTTTTTGGAATTATTTAATCAGAAACCTCCATATCTGCCTCCTTTTTTATAGTTTTTTAGAGACATCGCTGAAGATAGAGATGTCAAGAAAAAACACTGTTAAATGATTTAATAGAGTTTTTTTCATGTTTATACCTATGTATTATTATAAAAACTGTACCAATCTAGACAATAATTAAATACAACAGATCAAAGGTAGACATGATATAATTTACAACAGTTGTCTTTTTTTGCATTTTCAAAAATCATAAAAAAAAAATCAGCGCTACCTAAACTCAGCCATCATTATCTTTAAACTACATAGTTGTGAACTATATTAAGTCTTACTATCAACGACGGTGAAACCATATACCTAAATTGCCACCAGCTCCTTAACTATAATACGATAACTTGAATCTTATTCTTTTGCATTACTATCATTTATCAGCACCGTTTACCTAAATTCTGCGTTACTTGGCATACTTTTTATCTCTTACAGTTTATCGACTGGAATTCCTTTTATTTTCTCGAAGTCTGGCATCATACTTTTGGCAAAGCTCGCTTCCTAATAAAAACACATTAACCTCAAGTTGTGCATGCTGCCCATTTTATGGAATATTTTTATATATTATATTTTAAATATTAAATATTAAAAAATATTTGAATAAATATATTTGGACAGTTTACTAATTCATTATTACCCTTATTTTCTACTCTATTGTATTCAGTAAAGTTTCAACGGCGAAAATTTTTACGTGAAAATTATAATTCATCCGCAAATATTCAAAGGACGGGAATACTGATCCCATTTTCGATGTCCGGTTTTTGGTATAATCTCGTTTAAACCACCACCACCATATACGGGATACCCTCCATCTCCAGGTGATTCCAGATTTATTAATAACTTGCATGGCCGGCCGGTCGATCCAATATAGGTAAAGTATGGTTTCACGTGGGACAAATATAACATCAGTTAGGGTAACCTAGCTTCCCGTAATTTACGAACGACGGAGCCGCTAAAATAAATTTCCGAATATCGGTTCGTGTCTGGCTGGAAGCGGAAGAAGGGAGACGTTTTTTTTATTAAAAATTCATATCAATCTCGGATCGTATTTCAGCGAAAATATGATGGCAAATATGTAATGGAAATTTGATGAAAAGACTAATAAATCAAAAATGGTATTTATTCATAAACTCCGATACGGAAAGCAAAATGTTTCCGTATTAAATTGCAATTACGATGTGTACTCTACATTCATTTGTTCTTCGATACAACCGGCACGAGCCAAAAATTATTGTAGAAGTTATCCGGTACGTACAGTTTGTTCAAATGCAGAATACGTATATAGGAATAAAATAAAATGTATTTTCAATACCAAATGATTTATTTTAAAGATGGCTACCAATTTCGACAAAAAGTGAAAAATAAACAATTTTTGAAATATTTAAATTTCCATATTTCAAACTTTATAATTCTCTTTTGATTATCAACTTTTAACAACGGATTTCAATGACTTTTATCCTGAGAATGATACTTTTCGTCGATATCGATAGCCATCCTTAGAATAGATTCTACATATTATGGATACCAATTTAAGTAGTTTCATTTTCTTCAATTTCTTTGGTCAAACAGTAATTTACATTGCAAAAGTATTTATTTCTAAAATAAAATCATATTTATCAACTTGTCGAAAAGTTTATTATATACATGCTTGTCTGTCTATCATGAGCGTGAGGTATTGCTGCGTATATGGAACCTGTATGTTCCTTAACTGACTTGACGACATTAAATAACCATCCTTAGTTTAGGGAAACATTGTCTCACGCCAAATAGTTATAAACACATGTGAAATCTTGGATTATATCCAATTTGGAAACCGAAAAAATATAGTACAAAGACGACTTATATCCTCATTTACCCAAGATTGCCGTTGACTGGAGATATACTAATTTATTAAAACCTTTATAGTTAAAGAGAGACGTAGGACCAATAAAAGGGGGCGCAATTAAATCAGCCGATGTAAGGTCACATTAGGCGCCAGTGGAGCGTCGTCGCTACCGGAATGTTCCACAGAGCGAACATCATAACAATTGTCTCTATACAAACTTATATTCAGTATAATTTTACGTTTTTCTTTATATTCTATGTTACAATTTATTAGCCAATAAACCGCTTTATATATAACTCTCTTTGGAATTTGCTATTTAAGTCCCACAAATCTAAATAAATCATATTGCCTGTTGCAGTTGGAGAAGCTGCAAAAGACCGGCATATTAATTAATTGAATTAATATGCTTCTAATATTTTTTTTGTATGGAAACTGCATTTGTTTGCTACAACCATATTTACTTAGTAATAAGTTTTCAATTATTCCTTTTTCTTAAAATAAAAAAGAAACGTGAATCAATTTATTATTCTTGTCACACGCTCCTTTCCTTGATACTAATTTTATTTATACATTGAGGGTAGAATGGAATAGTCACTGTACCCTTGCTAATACTGTCCTATGAATCGACGCATTCTCGAAACAGCCGTCCCAGATTAAT
This sequence comes from Oryctes borbonicus, assembly GCA_902654985.2. Lineage (NCBI taxonomy): Eukaryota > Metazoa > Arthropoda > Insecta > Coleoptera > Scarabaeidae > Oryctes > Oryctes borbonicus. The sequence goes on along the minus strand of LR736859.1, from coordinate 10,991,994 downwards.
CAGTTATACCTATTACACTCAATAAACTGTACTAATGCTTTTCTGTTATTTGGAATCTTGTAATGTAAAACGGGTGTATACAAATGTGATGGCGCCCTCATTCAATGAAAATCTCTGTATATAATAATTGAAATAAATTCGAAAATCCAGTTATCCTTTTGCTTTAATGTATTACGTGCAGTGAAGTTCTTTTCTAATCCCGTTCTACATTATTAGTGTCCAAATTTTGAATTCCTTTGATCCTTTGACAGAACCTTGTCGATTAGCATAAACAAAGACAATGTTGGAACCTATGCTTTCCATATTTTCATGTGCTAACTGCAAAGTTTATCCTTTCCAAATCGACATGCATTTTCATATGTAGTTACCGATCCAAATGTTGTGTATGTTCTGTTGGGGAAAGTGCATTTCGAATTAATAAGCTTGTAAGCTTAACAAAATTTAATGGCACATACCGAAGAAATATAAATATATGGTGGATTGTAACAGAACACTACACATAAATATCAAAATCATAATAATTTTAAAGCTGTTCCGAAGATTTTTCAGAACTGCATCGATCGATATATGAGAGGCTTGCCGCCACACTAAAGCCGATATGTGTTATTAAAATAAAATAATAATGTGGCACTTCTGGTTATATGTGGAATAGCTATCAATGTTATTATTTAAATAGAATACCGTACACGTTATTGCTCTTTTTTAATTCCCCAATTTTAAGGTTTGGTTGATAAAGTAACTACGTTGCTATTCCTAACCATATTTGAAAAATTTTTGCTTCTTTGAACGTTTTTAACAGTTTTTTAAAACATCATTCATTGTATATCTAAGTTAATCATAACCACTGCGAAACAATCCAGAATTGATCAAATATCACTTAGTTTTCAATCATAAACAGTACGTTTAAATTATACGAACGAAGATTATTTAAATTTGTTTATTATTTACGATATCAAAAGCATGCGATACTTTTGCCGCTCTCCACAAAAACAGAAATACGTCACCAAACTCAGTTAAGCGAATAATACAGAATTTGAAAAAGCTTCGGATCGCTCAAGGCAAAACTTCAAAAACTTAGTTCTTACGAATTTATTTTAAAATGGTCCCAATAGTACGAATTATTTTTTAACTACATTATCTGGACAAAATGAAGATAAATTTAGAAGAAACAAGCATCCACACTTCTCATTATTGGGGCAATGTAAGAGTAATTGTCGAACACGCTGTATAATATTTTCCAATTTAGAAAGTTTGTACGCTGTCGAAACTGAATATCCTGTATACTTGAATGTAATTTGATGTTGTAAGGCCTTTGTCTGTGAAATTTTTATTTAAAAATCTTTTCTCAAGAAGGGAACTATCTTCCACACACGCAATATTAGGCGGACACGCTGTAATTCCAATCTTTGTTATTTGCACTAACTCCTCTTGAAATATTCCAGATACTAAAACTTCACTCAACTTCATTCCCTAATCAATAAAAAAGGTTGCTGTATTAACAAAATAGTTCGTTTTCTTGAAGCTACTAGCAACTTATTGCGATGGCGGAATACTCCGATGAAGAAGTTAACTGTGTTTTAAAGAACTATTTGTCATGATTGAAAAAAAAGTTGCCGGAGAATTCTTACAAATTTGGAAAAATTGTTTCTGTGACGTATTACTTGGTATTAATATATGAATAAGTTAGTTCACAATAATTTAGTTCACGATTTACTAATAGCACGTCCATTTGTATGCCGTGTTACATTTTCTATAAATTGCTACCTTCCATTTTACCCGGATACTTTTTTATAATTTATGACGAATGTGCTTCCATTTGTAATAATGTGTGTTTTAACAATGAATTACAGATGAAATATCTGTTGGAAATGTTGGAATATGAATCAACGTTGACATTTCAGCATGATAGCTTGTCACTAGTTAAAGCAAAGGCTGCGTAATTAATCCATTTGCTTTCTATCGATGAATGACCGATTTCATATATTTTTAAATAACTTTACAACGAATGAATGTAGGTGTCGGAAATAGAATTTATTTTGGCTTGCATTTTGGAAACGTAGTTTCAATAAACAAACGCTGTTGTGCAAGAATGGTTTAGCACTACGATATTTTTGCTAGTAATTCGTGATCGTATGCACGCAGGAAAAAAATCTAAAATTACAGTACGATAACTACATTATTCTACAGTATTTCTATTGTAATGGCATCTTGATGTATGTTTGCTGTATGTGCCGCACATATTTCATAAACTCGCAATAATTAACCGAATCTTGCAAGATTATTTACACTCATTGTAAATTTTACTATTTACAGAAGTAAAGCAAGATAATTGCAACAATAATAAATTAAACTTGTGTGGTGCGGAGGTTGCCGATACTTATGTGTTGTTTACTAGTACAGCAAAAAAAGGGGAAATTCAGAAAAAGTAGTAAAATTTCTAATACTTGAGTAAAGGAATATGCTTCAATCTACTATTTTGATATTTAATAAGCATTAAGTAAATGTTTATGACAAAAATTAAAAGTGTTGTTATTCTGTTTTAAACACATTCAAATAATTGTAAGAAAATTAAGTGAATTATTGTATTTCCGCAGCACATTCCTTAAAATTGTGTAATATGGTAAGAAATAACCCGGGAATAGTATAGCCTCATTGCGTGGTGTGTCCGTGCGTATTTATGAATAAAGTGGGCCAGCGTGTCTGTATATCGGCACCGTATCCAGTACGCAACATCACGCGCAACGCAGAAAACGTTTTGTGTTAGTTCGTCTTGGGCATCCACGCGAGTTAGTAGAACGTCGTTTATTTAGTTCATAGTATGTCGGGAGTACAGAAGCGCAAAAGGCGGCCATCGCTTGAAAATGTAAAAAAACATATCGGTGAATTTCCGGATTTATGTTATGATGGTGCTAAAATACTGTGTAAAGTTTGCGATAAACCGTTATTCTGCTGTACAAAGCATGTCAATAGTGTACCACAGCACACAAATCGAAAAAGTGGTGTATCATCAAGAGAGCAATTTATGTTGGATTTACTGTCCACGTTTCTTGAGTGTGAGTTGCAACTTCGCCTACTGTAAAAAAAAAACCGTTACACGACTTCTGGAATAAATACAATTCTAACTGGGAACTACCAGCTCGGACAACGTTACGCAGGTATCTACCATCTGTACGCGAAATTAAAGATAAACGGCTGTGGTTAAGCGTAGACGAAACGATCGAAAAAAAATATTCATTGCACATATTATGGTGCGTAAACTGGAACCCCTTCAACCGAATTTTCCAATCTTATTAGCAAGCAAAATATTACAAAAGTGTACTGGTGAAGCGATTACGAGGGTAGTGCTGAATACGTTACAGAAATTTGTCTCTCCTAATCAACTGTTGATGTTTATGAGCGCTGGCGCGGCGACAATGCATTACGTGGGTCGTTCTCTAAAACAAGAGTGTGAACAACTTTGACATGTGACATGTAATGCTCATGCTTTACATCTTGTGGCACAAACGATTCGCAAATGTTAACCAAAGGTGGATGCATGAAACTAGTGCATCTGAAAAAGTATTTTTGAAATCTCCTAAACAAATTCGAGAACTTCACAGACGATGCCCCAGTATTGCCGAAACACCAGAGCCGATTCCCACACGTTGGGTATCATGATTGAAGGCAGCTTGTTATTATTCAAAGCTTTTCGAACAAATAAAATTTGTGGCTCTACAGTTCAGCGAGACAAATCTGGAAACATACCTGATACTGCAATCTTTTCAGCAATCTTATTCTATTTGTGCTACGTAGACAAGGTAAGTGGATTATATGTAATATCTATAATTAAATAAATAAACTAACATTACTCTTTCCCGATATATACTTGCGTTAAACCATAATCAGTAACATAGTAATATAATATGTATGCATACATGAAGCTTAGTACTGTCCTGGCGTGCAGACAAAAGTGGCCCACTTTATTTATGAACTTGCTACGTAGGTAACGCTGTATTTATTAAGGATACCAGATATAATACTACCTAATTATAGAAAATAAGGGATGTTTAATTTGTTATTAGTACGAAAAATACAACATGTTTTATTTATTACTATAATGTTGTCCACCTATATTTTACAGATAACTAGATATCGTTTGTTTAAATTTATTTTTGTTCCACACAAGATTTACCTATGCGTTTACGATGGCAATAAGTAATACACATATTCAGATAGTAATTGTACAGGAATATGATGGTTTACAGTAAAGCCTTTATGAAATTACTCCAATTTGCAGTCGAGAACGTAATAATTAAACTAGAACTAGAAATTTGCATACTAAGTTGATTTCTTCACGTCCTTGTAATAATATTCTAGACATACAGAGCCCCAAAAATTACGCAGTATTTACCTTAATATGTGCATAGATGTTTCTGTTAATAAAAATGTCAATAGTAATTACATATCTAATGGCAACGAAAGACATTGGTGCTTAAATGAAATAGCATTTATAATCTTTTGTAGTAACGGTAATTACTTTAAATTGGTACATCATGAACTGAAAAGAAAGCATTAGGTACTAGGTAGATGCTCTGGACTATATGATGAATGGCCAATAATGATTTCAGTAGTTTGGACATTCAATTACTTAGTAGTCTTTTCCAAATAGAACTTCAGGCAAACACAATAGTGTACCATTCAACATTACGGTTCTTCCAGTCCTACAGCGGAAACATGTACTATAATCCCAAAAAGTGTGGCGACCTTCTTTTTGGCCGGCTGACTTCGCGATCTTGTTTGGTCCGATTCGTTCTCAATGACCCAAACTGCCAACGGTTGCCTTCTTTCGGGATCATAGTGTACCTATGTTTCATCACCTGCATTAATGTTGTACGCCAAAACACTGACCACTGTCAAAGCGATCCAGTGTAGATTTGTATCATGTTACGCAGTTTTTCTTTTTGAACTAGAATCAGTTGTGAAGAATCTAACGGACACAAAGGGCCTACGTACTACCAAGTGTTTGTGAAAAATGGTGTGAATTTCACACCAATCTTGCTTCAATACTCGTGACAGTAACATGGCGGTTCTCTTCAATCATGTTTCGTACAACACCAATATTATTTTCGGTAACTGCCGTTTTTGACTTACAAGTTCAAAAGCTGTTATTTAAGGTAAGTCGATCATGTTGCAATTTATTATACCACCGCTTTACGCTAGCTAAGGCACACAACTTATTACTAAACATTCGATTGATTTCCTCAAAACATTCTTTACTACTTGAGCCACGCTTAAAGTTGTAAGAAATGTAAAAAGGAAACAGCTGAATAATCATCTTTATTTATTTCTTGAAGAAAAAATTCTTTAAATTTGTCTTTTTTAAACCTTCAAGTACATTTGACAGCGTTCACTATAATTAAAGTTGTAAATAGCTATAAGCAAAATTTGCTCAAAAATATTACCGCCTGCTAGGAAGGCTCATTGGAGGGAGAACAGCTCTCGTGCATTATTTACATACTTTTATATAAGCCGTCTTTAAAGCGAAAGGACAAAAACCAAGCATGAAACTTTTGCTTTAAGATAACCATCTACGTTAAGATTAGACTAGCCCAAGGTTTACTGTTTACACCTCCCTACCTAAGTATTCCTTCCAAATTTTCCCCAGACTTACTAACGTTTTAAATCGTTTTTCTCGATTTTAAATTCTCTTATGCTTCGCTACCCGCCGAAATTTAATTATAGAAAGCGGAAGACACCCTGACGTGATAAATCTTATAGTACTCGTAGCACACGGGTGACCATCACGTGCAGCCATGTGCTGTTTTGATTTATACTCGAAAAGCTAATTACGTTTATTCAAGTTTCCGACAAAATAGTAAAAAAACCATGCCGAACGCAAGCTTTCGTATACCGTAAACACAACGAAGATTTATGCCACTCTCAAAAACAATGGAATTTAAGTCGTAATAATTTTAGGTGAATTGTTAAGTAGAATTGAAAATTATTTTCGTGATGTAAAATATTTAAGTAAGAAGACAAATTGAATTTAATCTCCCGCATTTCTTGTACATATTCAAATTTTAAAATCGCCTTTTGGTTTTCCAGTATATCATATTGTAGGAGTGTTGTAGATGTTGTGTTTTATGTTTAGAAAAGATAGAATATGATATTCCCAATACTTCTTGCTCTATTTCCGAATATATATTTAATTAATTTTCAATTGCGGCATTGCACAATCAATATTCAGATTTAATTACTATTTTATAATCAGTATAATTGGACAGATATCCATTTCCCAACTATAACATTCATTACAAACAATGTTAATACATTGTCATAAACGTGACATATTCAATATTTAAGCTTTCATTATGCGGTTGATGCAACAAATGCTACAAGCTTATTTCCAAATATTAATAAATCATCCTTTAATAACCGAACCCGTAAACAACTAAGCAAAACGACAACATATTGCAAAGTGCATCATTTCTCCATGCTTGAGGCAATTAACAACTAATGAATATGTATTAGCCTTTGTAGTGCAATTGATAGTTGAGCAAGATTCCTATTTCATACATTCTCAAGATAGGTTTGAATGCTGATTCAATGCTACATTTCTTATTAATATTGCAGCCTGCTCTGGAGATATTAAATGTACATTATTAAACGCAAGTTCCGATGAATTTAATTCTGTAGGTGTACAATTCTCAGTGGGTGTAATGTATCCGGTTATAATTAAATTTAACTTTGTCTCAAATTAAATTATATTCACATTACGGAAATTTTATTTGGCTTTTAATTATTCTCTATTTTCTTTATCCACCAACATGATTCGAATGTTCCTTATATATTTGAAAAAGAATCATGTATATGTGTGTATAGCAAAATATATAATACAAAAAATATAATAAAAAATGAAAACGGAAAAATTACTATGTCGAACATTGCTTTTTGTTTTGATGCAAGTTGGAAAAGCTCAAGCCATGAAATCGAACTGATTTGATAAACAGCGTGTTCATTCCCTTCCTGAACAATTTATAAAAGTGTGTTCAATTAACAAATGCTCGGCGACAAATTCTGCACAACACAAAATTATGTCCAAGTATACAGACTGATCAGTTTCACCACAGTTTTGAATGTCCCTCTTCAATTCACGTCAACTCTCTTGTGTATTCCCTATAACCATCTATCTTAGATTTTGAGATAATTTTAAATTTTAGCGAAATTCCGCTGTTTCTTTACCTGTCGATATCTTAAATATCTTACACGCAAGAGCGATGATTTTTCTTGATGTGATGAATTTTCTTCAATTGGGTATTTCTTGAGGTTTTCAACGTGCCATCAACAACATTTTTATATTGACTAGCTTTTACAACATGGCCACCGCAATCGTTGTCGTTTATTAGTAAATTAAATACAAACCTGTGCAGATACGTTTTTCGTGAACGGTAAGACAAAATACTATAAATTTTTGTTTCGCTAAGAGTATTAATTACTTACACAACTTAGTTATAAACGTTATCTTTTTTGGTACAATTCTAGCATGTACTCGAAGCAACCTTTTCCTATAGCAAGTTAAGAAGCAAGTAATAAATGGTGACTGAATATTAGCAAACACATGTTGATGAAAGTCAGCCATAAAACAAATAGATTTAATTAAAGGTCGCACACTAATTGTAAGTTTCTTCAGCGATAACAAATATAATGAGAACATACTGAAAGTTTAAGAAATTTGGCAATTTCGCTAAATAGAAATGTTTATACAAAAGCTTTCTAGATGAATTTATTAATGTATGAATATCACATAAAACATTATCCGCGAAATGTTGGTAAATGTGTTAGAAGCTATAAACAGTTTTTATGGGAGAAATTGTTGTAATTCTATTCATTTTCGAAGATTATTTTTAATCAATATTATAATAAGGAAATGTTTATTTAAACAGTCTAGAACAATTTCTAAAAGCATAGAGGGCGTTCCATTCAAACAAATATAAAATAGCATGAATCAAACACGGCGACGCGTCGCCACGATTGCGATGTCGATCTTACAGACGCAAGTTGATATATGTTATGTGATAAATGTTGGATATGCTATCGAATACTCCAAGAAATAGAAAAATCGAGCAAGATTTGAATCGTCGTTGTAGGATGCAAGACGTTGAAGGTATTAGTCATTAAAGAAGCTGCGGTATTTCGCAAAAATCTTCTGAATTATCGCAAAAGCTAAGATAGTATGATGAAAGTTGGCACGGATTAAAGAGGTTTCCAAAAACGTAATAACAAGGTGTCCCATTTAATACATGCGTAACAACACCAAAAGCTTTGTGAAGAACTCCGAACATTTCATCGAGATACTACAACAGCACGAAATAACAAAAGAAAATTTATTGGTATCTTTCGACGTCGAATCACTCTTCACCAATGTACCAGTGGAAGAAACACTAGAGATCATCAGGCAACAACTAATACCAAAAGGACCACAACCGGATCTGATTAATTTGCCGAGACTCTGCCTTACTTCGACCTACTTCCTGTGGAACGGAGAATTCTACGATCAAGCGAGTGGCGATGCAATGGGATCTCCTTTGTCACCTGTAATCGCCAACATCTTTATGGAAGCGTTCGAACAAGAAGCCATCGAATCTAGCAGGATGAAACCTAAATGCTGGTACAGATATGTAGATGACACTTTTGTCATATGGTCACACGGACCAAAAACTCTAGAGGAATTCCTGCAACACATCAACAGACAACACGCAAACATTAACTTCACCATGGAAATCGAAGAAGTCGGCACCTTACCATTCCTAGATGTCCTAGTGGAGCGCAATGACAGCAGCAAACTGGGCCACAGTGTATACCGCAAGAAGACCCACACAGACCGGTACCTGCATGCAACATCTCACCACCATCCTCAACAGAAGAGATCCCTCATCAACACTTTATTAAGAAGAGCGGAAAAAATCAGCGACAAACATCACAGGAATAGCGAAATACAACACGTCAAAAACGCCCTGCAGAAAAACGGCTACAGTACAAAATATATAAGGAAGCCACGAGAGCAGAGAAAAGACCAACAACAACCAGCAGGATACGCGTACCTTCCATACATAGCCGGAGTCACCGACAGGCTAAAAAAGACCCTAGGGGAGAAAAACATCACCACACGTTTCAACACGGTGACCAAAATCGACCAGCTACTCCCTCCAAATAAGGACGTGTTACCAAAACTACGAGCAAAAGGCATATACGAACTGAAATGCCAATGTGAAAAAAGCTACATCGGTCAAACAGGACGAAGTATTCAGCGCAGAGTAAAAGAGCACGAGAGAGACGCACGCCTTAGACATATTGAAAAATCTGCAGTAGCAGAACACCTGCACCAACAAGGAGACCACCGCATAACCTACAGCGACGTTTAGGTATTAGCCAGGACCAGCCACTACTACCCGAGGATAATACGCGAATCCATAGAAATAATGAAGAACACCAACAACTTCAATCGCGAAGATGGATACAAGATCAGCAACACGTGGAGGTTAGCACTACGGAGTCGTCATACAACGAACGACGCGATTCAGGGGAACGGAACGGTTATAAATCAGCAAAGCAGTACGGTTATGGATCAGCAAAGCGGAACAGAAATAGGATATATAACGAGCAGCAAAAGACAACAACAACAGTCTTTAGAAATCTTCTGAAGAAGCTGACAGGATGGTCAGCGAAACGTAAAATATCAACTACACGACAACACCCGAAAGACATTTCTACTATGGATTACGGTCGTGAAAGCCTACACTCAACTATTAAAATTTGAATACTTCATTTGAAATGAAAACGGTTGTGTCAATTTTCGATATTACTCCAAAAAGAAAGCCATTACTTTGTACTATAGATGGACGCCAATAGGTGAAGTTTTGTTTCTGTCAAAACGCAAAGTTTTTGATAGCCTGTAGCACTTTTTCAATAGAGAAAAGCCATATCAGTATAGATAATAAGTGAATTGCATAATTTATTCCTCGCATTTGATTCTATAATATTTTAAATAGGAAATTACATACAGAAACAAGTTACCCAAATATGTATACACTGTTTTACAGAGCGGCTTTGGATTGCAAATGAAACTGGCAGTGCCAATATACATCAAAGTAGTAGTCGCCAATGCGCTACATGCAGAGACTCTGTTATTCTATGAGAAAAGAAATGTATACATTTTAAATGCCTAATGGCTATAGCATTTATTGTGTTTTCTTTGAAAGAGCAATTTGATAAGAAAGAGGAAAATATGCAGTTGTATTAAAACAAAATAACTTTTAATGCTTTCGCCTACCTTTGCACTTGTTTCATATCGGGTGGAATAGCATGGGTAACTTTCTTATAATTGAAAATCAAGATTTGGTTAAATGGACGATGTTCTGCAGTTTTATGTGCAGATTTAAAATCTGTTGAAAAAGTGTGATAAAGTTCAAAATGTCGAAGTTGCCAAAAATTATAAAAAAAAAACTAAAAACTGTAATTTTCTTGTATATTAAATTCTTCGTGAATATAAGAGGTGCGAAAGAAAGGTTCATATAGAAGCCACTGTTTTCGATAAGAGCAATTTATAATTAATATTGAACAAAACTTCAAGATTTCGAGGTACTCGTATCAACTTTCTTAAGTTAAATGGACACCATATTTAATTATAATTAAATTAATAATAATTATGCTACTGAATAGGACTTTTTATTATTTTTTCGACAAAGTAAGATAACGTATAATTGAGTAAAAAATACCGGTAAATTTAATTGTTTTTACACTGTAATCAAATAGGCTTACACGGATCCAAACAAAGACAAAGTCTATATAAAAAACAAAAATTGGTCCTAATAATAAGATGAAATTTTTTAAATACTTGCAAGCTAAACATAATTGACACCGTTTGAAGACATTTCGGCTTACTTTGGGCAACCTATTTCGATTAATACTGGCAAACGCTTCTGGCAACATTATTGTAACTTTATTACTTCCATATATTTTATTCTTTAATGTTTCCCATAAAGAAAAGTCAATAGCCATTAGATCCGCTAATCTGACTATCAACCAAACACTGCTATTGGTGGCAATAATCTTGTTGTCAAATCGGTCAGACCATCTTGTTGGGATCATAACCCAATCCTGTTTGCCAAACGTAGGTCATCTATAAAATTTTTGGATAATTAGAGTTCCATTGAATACAACAGGTCCAATTAAATTACTTTCCATTACGTCACAAAATACATTAAATACTGCGACCAGTAGTGTTCATTGTGTCGATTAAACACGTAGTTAGAAAAATAAGATTCACCTGTCCATAATACTTGACTCATAAAACAATTATCTCCAGTACTCATGCAGATAAACCACCTACAAAATGCTACACTGCGACCATAATCTTCTGGCAGTAAAGTTTCACTAATGCACAACTTGTGGGTGTGAACTTGCGCATTCTTGAAATTTGCTTTTGATTTAGACACACCAGTCTGTATTTCTCGAGTTCAAATGCCCGAGTTAACCGCGACCCAAGCTAATGTTATTAACTGACCGTAGTTATTATCCTTCACTAATAAATTGTTTTCCCTAGTTTTAGTGGGCTATCTCAAACTTCGATACTGCTGTATACTCTTGTCTAGGTTTTTATACGTTTCGACATTTGGAAAACTTCGGAACATTAGTTAAGTAAGCCTAGGCAGCAAGACGGAAATTTTTATGACCTGATAAATGTGCGAAACATATCGTAGCTTTCAATAATTGGAAAATTGGGAATAAATAGAACCTAAAAACTCAATATGGGGACCATTTAACTTAAGAAAGTTAAAACGAGTACGTCAAAAATCCCCACCTTGAATTTTTGTTCATCAATTTTAAATTGATCTTATCGTCAACAGTGGCTTTTATATGAAACCTTGTATTGTACTTTTCATACTTACGAATATATCTGACATTACAGTTTTTAGTTTTTTGAAATAATTTCTAATGAGTGCATCTTGAACTTTTTCAAACAGATTTCACACTGTAAAACATTACCCATTTATCCAAATCTGCACCATCAATGATAAGAAAGTAACCCATGTAATCTCACCCGATCTAGGACACTCGGTTTAGGGTGTTCCATTTAAAACAACAAAGTTGACACCTGCTTCCGATATAACCCGCCAAGGTTCTAGAATATTCCAATGCGTGCATGTGTCTCGTGAGACACCTATACTCCGACTATGTAATTATGTATTATATGACTACAATACAGTCTATCATTTATTCAGCTGCTACAGCGCTTTAACAAACAGCACCCTACCATCCAATTGTAGAAACTCTCCTTGTTTGATTCCACAAACTACGTAAATAATAAGCTTCACTGAACGAATAAATGCACCGAGAATTGTGCTCAACTCCAAAGCCGTTATCATGAACCAAACGCATAACCGTATAATGTCGTGAGGTATTCACGGGCAGTTACATACATAGCTGTGCTCCAGTTAATATTTAACTCGAAACAAAAGGAACCGAAATCACATATGTACATACGTCGTATGTGAGTAGAACTGTTTTGTGAATCAACCAGAGTTATCGGTCCCATGATATCGGGACGTTCGTGTTTTCGTAGCGCTTTCGGCTACGTATTAGAATGCTGGTGTCGCACTTCCTTTATCCACCTGATGTAATTCAGTAAAGGCATTGCACCTCGGGGACAGACGAATTAGTGGCGTAGTTGACTGTGTTAAAGTAATCCTACACCGACAGAACGTGATCAATCTTCGCAACAATTTACTGCTTGTTTACTATTGCTCTTCGATATTCTCTGATCATTTCAGATCTTTGGAGTTTCGATTTAGAAAATTTAGATTTTTAAACGTAAGGCAATAGAGGTGAACTGGTAAACTTCTTGATTTAGAAAACCACGCTGAAATAATTTTAATGATGTTATCAAATTAGTGAAATTTTTAATATTCGCTCTTAGTGAAATTAACTACGTTTCTTCATTTTTATGGATGTACAGCTAAACATAGGGGAAGTCTTGTCAGACAAACATTTAACTATGTACTTACCAAATTCCACTATCTACACCCTTTTAATTCTAGTTTGCTATTGAGAATATTTCTTTTTTGTAAGAAAGCAGGAGTTTAACAGTATCAATTTAAATTTTCTTGGAAAGAGCCACAAAGATGCGATCACTGGCATATATGTTTTTATGACGACCTCTCAATAGCACGTACACACCTTTGACCAATTTAAACATTTATTAATTAAAACAAAGTTGAGAAAGATGTAACACAATACAAACCGAAGTAGTGTGTACTCAACATGTTTTAGTTTTAATGCATAATAGTCAACATCAACGCACTAATTGTGACATCAAGAGTTCCAAGCCTGGCAACAAATCCGTTTTACTTTTGCCCGTGAATGCGAGTACAGCTTAATACAATAAAGGCTAAGGGTCGTCTTTTTTCACTGAAACTGTGTTCTGGAGAAAAATATTTTCTACTTGTTCCCCTGGCGTACTTGTTTCCTTACTGCAGTTGCTTTTTCGTCTCTCTTCCTTTAGTGGTTCAATCTCTAGTGCCAAATTCAAATTTCGAAAAGAAACTGACGACGTAGAGGAACCGACACTATGGTACTTTGAAGAAATTAACTTCCTAGAAGATCACAACGTGGTTAGAAATGCTGTTAACACAATGCAGGAGATATCAGAAGAAATTAATAATGTAAGTACTTGCTAAATGCATTTGCTAATCAATTATCGTACAGAAAATACAATAGTTATTATTCAACAAATCTATTTTGACAAGCAACTTATCCCTCATTGTAAAAATAGTCACAGAATGTATCTCTGAGTACTTTGCAGCGTTCTAATAGATTTCTTGAGTGAGAATGATAAATCGGAAATTACGTTTCCTGTTTCTATGTTTTCAACGCCAGTTTGCCTCTGTTAGCAGTATGATGTTGACTGGCGTTTTCTTAAGTAGTTATGTAAATAGCAACTGTTACAATTTGTATTTATTTATAAACTTGGTAATAACATACTATTATTCGTTAATACTTTATTTCTATGTAATATCTTAGAGCTTATTCCAATACTCTGAGGTGTAGCACTTATGAACTTACATACAATGCTCAACTACAAAAATAACTAAAAGCTTATCGTTCCAAACATTAAACATACACAACACGCAAATACGCAACACGTGATGTTGCATAGATTTGTTTTAATACTTAATGACGAATTTTTTAAAATAACAGGTATAATGTTATATCCGAAAGACTTCGCGGCTATCTAAATCAGTGGAAGGTGGATTTTGGAAAATAACATTATTGTGCCACTTATGCTTCAAGAGCATTTAAATAGTCACATATTTAAATGTTAAATAGTGTATCTTTAGAGACTCGTTTAAATATGTGATTTCAGTTTGATGTAGCCACCATCCAACCCATATTTCGCACGTAGTTGACTAACATATAGAACAATGCTTTTCCAATACATGGATCGGTAGTTCATTTCCGTGGACCTTACAGTACTAAATTTTTATTTAAGCCTTTATATAAGTAAAGCTAGTATTCCGCGTGTCCTGACAAAACTGGATCTGTTACAGTAGGTACATATGTAAGTACGTATCAAACTGCTGAATATGCAAAGTTAATATTAGCGGCGATTTATAACAATTATAAAGAATTACTTGGGGCAATAGAAAAACTTTCATACTATCGTCAACAGAGTCATTGCAAGTACTGGACAAAATAAGTAAAATGCTACCCGATATAAATGATACAAAAAACTGTTACGTTAAACAAAAATCGGAGTTAATGTTTTAAACTAGCATTCAGATTTTGCTACATTAAGATAAATTTGTGATGGTGCGTTTAGAATCCGCTAACTAAATTCAATAATTATTTTAACTGCCTGTCCTACATCGATAGATGTTGAACAACCTCTCTCAAGACATAAGAATATCTTTTCATCACGGCAAACATTCTTAACCGAGAGAAATGTGGAAGCTTTTGATGCTGTAAACGTTTCACTGATATTCAGTTTCATTTGAATTTTTCGAGAAATTATGCTTCTCCTGCTTTTTCGCATCAGTTGTCTATTTTTAATGAAATGCTCCTGGTTACTTTTACAGTCGAATATTTTTTCTGAATCTTGTAGATCTTACCATTGCAGAGGTCTATCCTTAGATGGACACTCAGTATGATATGATGATCATCATTGGCTTTGAAAAAGATTACGCGTTAGCATTCTTTCTTTCAATAGCATAAAAGTAAGCATCACAAGGACAAATCAAGAAATATAAACGTAACAGCCATCTAGCGTATTACGTTGTTTCTAAAGAGAAAATAACTTTGCCAGTGTTATCACTTTTATTTCATATAACCTACCGCGAAAACACTTAATACCACTAGAGACAACTGCGTCTCCATTGCGCAAAGTTCAAAGTACGAGCGAGTAATAAAAACAACATTTCGGGAGATCTAAAGCGTAATAAATTAAAGAGCAAGGAAACAAAACAGGATGTAAGTCGATGAAGGCAAAAAGGACGTGGTAGAAAACGTCTAGTAAAACCTACGAACTTCACTATTGGACAAAAAGAGAAAGGATAAACGGAGACAAAACAAAGAGAAAATTATGAAATTCTTAACGAAAGAATCACTTTCGGTTTATTGACCGAAATGTCAGATAGACGAACACGCCATTAATCGCCTTTTAGCAAGTACAGACAGTAAATTACACTCGAGATTTATGTGAATCCCGGGCATTTAGAGCCAGATATATACGTGATCGGAAGAAAAATGTCTTTTAGCAAGGTTTACGTTATATACGTGTCTCTTGCCATCCACCGGAGTTAATTTAGCTTTATAACGAAAAATGTTTGTAATGCTCTTAGAATTCTAATACATATAACTGGTAACGATTAATCTGGAACCGCAACGAATACTTGCTAGTTAGCTAGAGATTTACACAAACCTCATACTTTACACTCAAAATGATATATAGTACAAATAGATAATAAGAATCAGTTTAATATGCATTACGGAACTTTGTTATAATTTTAATAAGCCTTATTGTAATTATGGAAGCGTCTAGTTATAAGTTTTCGGGCTTACCGAAACACTTCAGTTAAAAAATTTGGTACTTACCTCCTTTAAAATATTTTCAAGTTTCGTAGCACTTCCGGTTAAGTCGCCATGAACGTTGTTGTTTTAAGTGGAATATCGTATATATTGTTACATTTTTAAATTCAACATAAAATTCTATGACGATTCTTATATTGTTTGATTATCAATTGCTTTGAACGCCAAAGACATCGCATTTAAAACTACCAAATATTAAAACACTTCACTATTACTCCGCTTATTATTATTCAATAGCTAAGCTGTTATCTTCAGCAGCAATACGATTGCACAGTTAATATACAGTATTGCTGCTGAAGATGATAACTTAGCTATCGAAACGTGCGTACAGTTACAGTGAAGTGCTTGTGGTAAGGGGTAATAGTGAAGTGTTCCAGTGCCACAGTATTCGGGTACGTGATTTACCAAATATTAACATTGTTTTACCAAAACGTTCGGTTTATGTTGTAGAAGGTGTCTAAAAATTAGTAATGTATCAGAGATTTCTTCAGATAAAACACCCTGTATGTTTTTACAGTGTTGGGCGTGGAATTAAAATTCTAGACCGATTTGCTATAACACTCCATATCTTCAATAGTTTTCTTTGAAATACTCGTATTAATTATTAATGCTTTCAAACCGCCCAACAATGTTTTACCCGCTAGGATATGGCTTTGACATTGCAATAATTTATTGTTGTCGGTAAATATCTTTATTATAATCATTGTTTGTTGCATGTTTAGTGCTCAGATAAGTGCATATTATTGTGTAATTTATAAATGGGAAAAATCGAACTGGTTTATTCTAGTATCTGGATACCTTGCGGGAAGAACGTGTCGTGAATTCAATGACGCCAATAGATATAAAGAAATTCAAAAAACCTGAAACACTTTCTTTAACAACTGTTAAATTAAGAGAAAACTGTTTCTCATAACGTAGAAAATAAGATAAAAGTTTTAGCGTATTTTGAAGCGTATCCCCATAATTCAATACCTATTACATCTAAAGGTTTAGGTATTTCAAAAATGTCTATCCATAGAATTTTGAAATGAAGTAAGGTGCATCCAGTCTCATAAACTCCAGTGCAAGCTTTTCGGCAGAGAGATCAAATCAAATGAAATAAATTGAGCGAGATATTTTGAAACTTCCAAATCAACATTTTTTTGTCTAAAATAATTGAGTGACGAATCAAAGTTCAGAGGGGGAATAATAAATAGAAGAAATAATCGTTACTGATCTCGGGAAAATCCGGCCAACAAAAATAGAAATATTGAGGAGTAGCTTAGAAATCCCATTAGAATGTAATCTGCTAACATACGAAATACATCCTGGTATCAGTTCATCAGCAGATGATAGAATATTTTGATGATCGATGGATCGGTCCTAACCCTGGATCTAGCCCCCACGATCACCAGATATGACCCCTCTTGACTATTAATAATAAAATAAAATAAGATGATGTGTTTTTAGTTTAAATCACGCTCGCTGTAAAAAGGATAGATAGGCAAATTATTTGCCACAAGTTGTTTAATTAATTTTTAACTTTAAGCCAATAATAAATTACTTAATCGCATCACAACAAACTTCGAACAGATAAATCAATTACCTCGCTAGCTGTTATCGTATTTAATATGGTTCCAATAAGTTACTTGTTTCTGTTATGAGACACTGATAAAATACATATTGATAGCAAAAAAACACTACTGGTAAGTTTTTGCTTAAAATTTTGCAAAAAAAAATCAAAACCAAAATAATATACTGGCTGTTCCATTAAAAAAAGATTTACAGTATATCCTTTTACGCTTAATCTAGGTACTGGAAATCCCATCGGAATCATACGCAGAAATAATGTCTAAGAGATTCGGCTGAATTTCCGCGCATGCCAAAAAGAGATAGTTGCATACAACGTTATGCTATTTGTGTGGTTAGACTCCCACTATTTTACCGCTTAGCATCTGAATTTAATTCATATTTAATATCATTCTTACTTTATTAGAAAATTCTTGTAGCTTTCTGCGAAATCTTTTCCAAAGAATAAAACCGAAAGTTCTGCAATTACTATCAAATTTATTACTCCCTATTACTCCTTATTCCACACAGGTAATACGGCTGTGACAGGTTTCAGCCACCAAACTTGTATATTGTGCCAAATATCAGCGTCTTAGTTGTTCCTTTTTGGAATCGTCACGTTCGGTTTCTTTTAACTACGTATTATAGGAAATCTGGACTTTCATTTTTGGCAAATACAGACACGACTTCCATTCTTGAAATGGTCGACCACAAAATGTAGAAAATAATTTTATGTGTCTAAGATATTTAGCAGACACATAACTAGCTTTTGGACTCACATTTTAAAAGGTCAATATTTGTTTACCAAAATTAGAAGTTCACTTAATCTTCTAATTTCATTCATATGGATAAATTAAATAAAATTTAGTACAATAACACTCCAAGTTTATTCTTTAGGGAGACCCTGTGTATGCATCACTCTGTACTTGTAAGTACACGGTACTCTAAGAAACTGCCATTATTATTGCATTTTCCTATACCCGAAGTGAATACTTGGTCAATTATTCGCAATTATTGCATTCATAAGTTCGAAGGTTTGCTATAAACGTTCACCATCGATTTAGCGTAACACTTTATGATCAACAAGACCAGTCTTGCGTTTGGAATACTAACGTACGGCACAATCGCTTATTGGGTTAATGTAGAAAACAATCGTAACCAAAACACTACTGCAGGTACGACGGATGCACTAAGATCGACACCAACGGCAGCAATGGTGGTCATGTTTCGCCTGTCGCCTCTTAACTTGATCCGGTTGCTAGTCCAGCTAAGTTATAAGGTCTGGCGGAATGCACCACAGACTCTGGGAGAACGCTTGCGACCCTAGAGATCGGGTCGGAGAGGTAGCCTCTCTTTGTCTGCGACAAATACTACAAATTTCTATTGTACTACTAAAGTCAGTTTAACGTATTCAATAAGCATGTTTTCCAGGAGAGACTTTTGCCTGCTAGCTGGGATTTTGCGCGGACTATGCATGTTAAAGAGGCGCCTCCACGGGACAGAATTAATCAAAGACTAGTCACGCAGGATCTGCTAAATTGAGGACAAAACTTCTTCTGCGCTGACGTCAATTGGGTGAACCACGCTGGTTGATGAGCAGCTATGTCTTTCCACCGTTAGAGTGATTCATCTGGACAACGTTCTAACTCACTAAGGTAGTAGGTTGGTTGACGGGCTACGAAACTCTCCACCATAGAGGGGATTCGCCATGGGTCTATTGTGGACCTTGTGTTATGAAACCTAGTTCACCTACCAATAAATAGATTTAAAATAATTTCAAAGATTAAAGCCATTGAATGTCGTGAAGGGAAGGATTCCAGTAGTAGATGTCGTGATTTTTCTATGTACATTTTGTTGAGTGTTTACCACCCACCATTGTTTTTCAAACTACTGTAACCAGTTACTGTAGCGCTCCTGTTGTCACGAAAAACGAAAAGCGCGAAAAAACATCAGATGTAACAAGTTATATCTAAATAAAGAGTCTGAAAGTTGAGAGAACTTTCAAAGATCAGACATGCTTAGTTTTATTTTACATGTAAGAACTGTTAATTCATTGGGGAACACGACTGGAAGTGGTCTTTTTTTATTACATATTTGCAATCAAAGGAGAAAACTACACAGATATAATACTTTGACCGATTTCATAATTTGTTTCAGAACAAAGCTACCGCAAATACAAGGAGAACACTAAAGCCAAGATCGACGCTATGTTCGAGCACTCTGCACAATCAATTACCACACTGAAATTTTGGGTAGCTGAAATTAAACGCAATCGTACCAGCTTGGTTGACAATAAACGTTTGTGGACTGACAAAAACTGCAAACCATTACCGATAACATCGGAAAAGTTCATCAACTGGTGCTAGACGACTGTCGAGCGTTGATGTTAATGTTAGAGAGGCCACAGGCTACGGGCACCTCGAAAGCGCGCGTTTGTCATATATTGACTGAAGATTTGGGCATGAAGATGTTACCCGCGTATTGGAAACCGCTCACTCAGAACCAAAAATGCATCCGAATGAACAGTTCCAAAGCCTCGTTGAAGCAGTATAAGCAATATAAGTCGATGCTTCGGCGTCGAGTAGTAACTACAGATGAAACTTGATTATACCAGTACCATCCTGAAACCAAAGCACATGAATCAGTGGAAAGATGAATTGCTTCCGAAAAAGGCAACGACTGTTCCATAGGTCGGAAAAGTGTTTTGGGATAGTCATGGAATTGTGTTAACCGACTATACTGAAAAAGGAAGAACAACTGTTGATTTAGACTTTCTGTGGTTTCTAAGAATAGCTACAAATTAAATTCCGAATTTCCATTTATAGCTGTGCTCCAAAGTTAGAATCTAATGAATAATAGAAATAAAGAAACTACCATCTACCACGTTCTTATTATTATTTCTCACGGTATCTTTCACAAAATTAACCTTTCTAGTATGTAGAATTGTAAAGCGATATATTAATTTATAAGAATTTTATAAATTCGGCCACGGTGGTGAAGTTTGCATTAAATTATTATAACGCTTATTTGATGTAGGTACATAACAGCAAATGTAAATTGTAAAATTCTAAATGAATTCTCAATAAAAACGGTTCGAAATAGCATTAGCGATTTGATTAAGATTGGAGAAATGTTAGGAGAGAACATTCTCAGTGATTCGTGCACGGTTGAAATTGTATAATTCAGGTACATCTGGAGAAGAGCGCTCAGCTACTTTTATTTTAATCGACGAACGCATAGATAATGAAGTCTAAGCTTGCCATCATTTGCATGTGGATGTAACGGACAAGTTTTGAGGTTTCTGGGGTTACGATCCGCTTTAAATTCAAAACACGAATCATATTGAGTTGTAACTTTATATGCGACGTTCTCATAGCTAAACTATGATCAAAGTTCAAACTTACTCGAGTGCTATTGAAGAACTCCTCGCTACTGATATCTTTGAATAAATAAGCATTTATATACCGCTTGTAATGAAGTTTTTTACATTAAATTTGCACCAACTCGACTCTTTAACTCAATAGGTGTATATGTATTACTCATCGGGAACACCCAATGATATAAATGAAACATTGTGGGTTTATAAACCAATTTAGTTTAAGAACAATAATATTCTTTCAGAAACCCATTCGCCCGTTTTCGAGGTGTACGGCGCCCTAAAAGCAGTCTACCCACTTGCTATTTACGCTAATATCTCTGAAACTATAGGGAGTATTAGAAAATACGTTGGATAACTTTTTCACTGTTTTCCAATATTAAATGATAGCGTCAATAGTTTTCCTCCAGCTACTATCAAATTGTTGAAGCAACTCCCACCTTCCTCCTTTTTAACCGTAAAAATATTAAAATTACGTTGAATTTATTCAAAGTATCTACTAAATAAATACATACCGCATAAATTGACGGTAGGAACAGTTGATTTGCGCCACATAATAAGTACAATAATTTTGATCTCATAAAAAAAAAAATCTTAAAACAAACAAATTGTTTGCATCATGCATATCGAATAAATGCAATATCGCATTAAAGTGTAGCCTGTGATTCCTTATAAAGCCAAGGCTCAGAGAATTTTTAAAAGCTGGCGAGCATTCTTTGTTATACCACTATACTTCAAAATGTATATATGTAAATACAACATTCTCCATGGAAGCGAAAGGCATTTTTGCTGGCTATTGGAATCAGAGAAACTTATTTGATTTTATTGATTAAGTAAATTTGGGATCGAGATTAAAAAACAGATGGGATAGACAAGCTTCGACAAAACGGGAACCTTTCAAATAAATATAAAACTATTTCAACAAGAAAAGTTTTAAAAACAAAATTGGATCTTTCAACATAAAAATATTTTTTTGATTTGAATTAGGTACAGGGGTCGAGGCAAGACTTTCACCAAGGGACATCAAATGACATTCAATTGGGGAAATATTGTGAGCAGTTATTTAGCCAAAAAAAAATCCAAATAAATGTCAAAAACGCAAATAAATTTTAAAAATATTTTTAACTAAATAAATTTAAGTATAGCTGATAGATTGATTTAGGAATCTGTATAAATTTTTTAGATTCGATAAATACGCAACGTCATTAGTAAATGTTAAATTTTGATTAAAGTTCTCTTCGCAAAATGAAATTAAGTTAGATCCCACATATTTTGATTTATGTAGCTTTTACCCATGAGAAGTCTAATTTCATATCAGAATGTTATTGCAATATGTATCAGATTAAATACATAACAGAAGACATGATAATATTTGTTTTTGGCAAATTGAATTATTTTAGAACCTTAATAGACAGTGTGTTATCGGATAGGTGTTACAAAAAGAAAGACATATTGCTATTGATTTCTAAAAAGAAATTGTCCTTCATAAAAATATTTGCTTATTCTAAATCGCACAAATAAATTTTAAAATAAGGCGTAAAATCGACAAACCGGGGACTGTCCCCACAAACTGGCAATAGCTGGGGAAAACTAGTGATGCTACCAGTCAGTACTAGTTAAGCCGTTGAAAAGTTGCCCAAAGTATTTTTTAATGCGTCCCATAGTTTCAAAGATAGCGTGGAGTTGTATCGGGTTTAGGATGGCCTGTACCCTAAAAACGGCTGATTAAACACCTAAAAAAATTTATTTAAGTCTTGAAGACTTGAACATTATCTGACTCACAACAACTACCTTAGCTTTTGATAGCAAATTCATTAAAGAGATAGTAAAATTAATTCCGTATGCATTTAAGGCATCAATAAAGCGTAATAATTTAAAATATTAACATAGATGAAAATGAAATGCAAGCGAAAAGAAGCTCTAATTGGAAGAAATTTACCAAGCCATTACAAAAGGAAACTTTCCAAACGTAACAACTTTGTGTTTTAACTTCTACGCGCTGAAACGATGTTGTTGGAAATGCATTCTTAGTCGCAAGTAATTGCTTCCGTATACGCTTCGCATAAAACATTCTACTTGAGATGTCTCCTTTTATTAAATTAAAAAGCTAAGATGAAGCACTTCCTCAAAATAAACAGTAAAAATTATAACTACATACATTGTACTAGTTTAAGAGAAGAAATGTTATTTTAATTCCAGTCTAAAGGCATATTAGCACTATAGAAGGAGGTACCCTGTAATAAAATCCCGAAATATTTTTCTTATTTTACTATTTTAATACACGGATATTTTATTATTTTAATACGTGGAAAATATGAGAAAAAATGTTTCATGCCAAAATTTTGATGCAATAGGGCGTAGCTGATGGAACAAAATTCGAGATGGTGATATCAATAATATTGGTAGCAACTTTTCA
The DNA here is from genome assembly GCA_902654985.2 of Oryctes borbonicus. Classification (NCBI taxonomy): domain Eukaryota; kingdom Metazoa; phylum Arthropoda; class Insecta; order Coleoptera; family Scarabaeidae; genus Oryctes; species Oryctes borbonicus. Next base: position 10,968,532 of record LR736859.1, on the reverse strand, counting down.
TTTTGGAAGGAGGCTATATTAAATTTCTTTTTTCAAAAATGTAATGGTCAATTCGCGTTATTATCAATTAATATTGATCATGTGCATAGAACTGCATTTTTTCAGATGGTTTATAAACTAAGACAAAATATTTCATTGTGTTTTATAGACCAACAGAATACCCGTTTCTACCTTATTCAATCTACATAACAAGCATAAATAGGCCCGCGCGTAGTGATTCGCTGCGGGTTTCACTGTTTACATATTCGAAATCTGTTTAACCGGTCCTATAATGTTTGAGTAAAACAAACGCACAATGCTATTCCAAAACTTTGATGATCTACCTTCGACCTTAAATATTCAAATATGTACTAATAGGATGAAGCTACTGCAAACAATGCTACAAACAATAATAATAAATCTTTACTCTCACATGACAAAACATTTTACTCTTGTTACGTCATTTGTTTTTAAAGCGATGACGCCATCAAATGTTTTTTTAATGACATCTTATATTTTCTATAATTAATTTCAGTAGTATTTTTTATTCCGTTTTTAACGGTATAAAATTATGAATATGTTACACTTAAAAAATAAGAAAAACAGTGTCAAAGTTCGCATATTAGAATAAAAAGCAACTAAATTTATTTATACAAGAGAAGAACTTTAATAATAAAATTAATAGCAAAAATAAGCACAGAAATAATAGTTTTTATTGCACTGTACTAAATGTTCAAAATGACAATACCCAAGACGATAATTTCGCAGCACGCTAAACCGCCAAAGAGCAACATCGTGCTCACCGCAGACAAAGGACTGTGTTGAATTACGGGGATTATACCCAAAAAAACTAGTCTTCTCGATCTAGAGAATTACATGAAGCTCCCCCCAGATCATACTGGCTAGATTCTCTGAAAAAATAACCAGCTAATCAGGAACTCACAGATCCCCGCACACTAACAACCCGGTCTCATCAAATCTGAAGCTTTTCCACCGAGGTTGTATGGCCTCTCCAAAATACAGAGCCAGATGTCCCCCCACGCCCAGCAGTCAGTGCCACGGGGTCCGCAATCTATCCCATCGCCAAATATCTAACAAACCTCCTTCAGCACCTCGTCGGAACCACCATTACTACCCACGAATCCAGTTCACCATGGAACTGGAAAAGGGCCTACAACTTCCATTTCTCGACCTCATGGTAAGCAGGATCACAAATGGAACACTAGGCCATAGGGTTTACCGAAGACCAACACATACAGATCGCTATCTTCACTACACTACTAAACATTTAGCTTGAAATACTTTGCAGCCTCAATAAACAACATCATAACTATATACAATTCATTCTATTCATTTTTTAACAGAAAATAGAAAACCGCTCTCTTGTTTACTTTATTGGGGTTCAGTAATACGCTTTTGTACTCAGTTCAATTGTTATTTCATTATTGTTTAGATTTACCTGTTTCGAAAGTGCAGGGACTTAAGTGTAAACGTAAAAGACACGATCTGAATCGGTCATCAAGTAATTCACAATGATTTTTTACCGAAGTTACATCCCATGAGCGGTGGAATGAACTACGATAAAACAAAAAATATCTTACAGAATTTCAAGTATCTGATTTCTAATTCGAGCCATCAAATGTTCAATATTAAACGGCCTGTAAATCTTACTATTTAAATTACCCCACAAATAAATATTTGTCAGCTGTCTAACTCTCTGTTTGTCATTTGTTAATATCTGCCAGATACCACTGGCTATTCCTAAGCTTTCTATATTCTAAATATTATTACTGACCAATTTTAGTTTTTTAACAAAAATCTTAACAAACAAACCCGTTAGGTCATGTATCATTGAATATATTCCTTTAGAGGACTATTAGAATCTTCAAAAATATAGTAGATCCTCCGCTGAAATTAGACAAGTTGGTAGTTTTGCTTAATCTCGAACAGTTTTACACCTCTAAGATGCGCCATTTCTGACTGCATTTATATGTTATTTTTTTACACTTAATAGCTTTTGAGGCTTTTCTAGGATTGGTAAAAGCAATGACTTGTCATCAATGCTAAATTAACCTGCTTTTAATGAAATAACTTGGATTCATTTAAAGAGCGTTTTAATTAATGTAAAAGCGGGATTGAATTCTTGGACGTTTTCGTGTGGCGTTATGTAAGACATAAGATATGAAGATGTGAACGAAGCTAACATTATGAAGAGGCCCAAGGAACGCACCAATTTTGGAACGTAACATCAGTTGGAACTAAAAGTGCAATTAATTAATATAAACACTCAATTAGCCATTACCATCTATATAGTAATCGATTTTGACGGACAGCTTCAGCACAATACTTATTCTTTTTTATTGGTTACCAATTTTTGTTAAAAAAAAATAATAAAAGCTGTTAACCAAATACTCTTGAATTTGTTAATCAAGTTATTAAATATATTTTGTATTATAAAAAACAATGAAAGTACTGTAAAGATGTAATAATTACATAATGCCCACCCAGCTATTTTTGCATTTTCTGGAAAGGCAAACGTAAATAGAAAAATTTCCTAGGTTACTTTTGGCATATTATATAGAAATACATTTGCGTGCATGTACAAAGGGCTAAGAAAATGTGCTTGTGTAGAAAGCTCTGCAATTTTATTTTCGCGCATTTAATTGTGCTTTTAGTGGTGAAGCGCTAATGAAGTATAAAGCACGAACAGCAAAGTGAAACTAAAGATAAAGAGATTACGTAATTTACTCTACACTTTCCTTCTACCTGGCAACTCTTAGGTTCAGAACTGTATATGACTCCCTACCATAACAATTTCAGTAGTACGGTAATGTTTACGGAAGAATAAAAGCTTAGCGTATAAGCAACACAGTCACCGTTGTCAGTTAAGATGGCATTACGAGCGTTGCCAGGATCTAGGTGACCATTTACCGAAATGAAGAGGATGCGATACCGTAATTGGAATTATCATCAACGGGCATATTGATGATTTATAGCTACGAAAAGGTGCTACCGCACCACTCGTAAATTACAACTCGCACCTTTCTGTTGAACTTATGGCCGCCTGTTTCCGCTCCGGCTAATTACCTACATATTAAATATACGTCTTCCACGAACACCTGCAAAGGGTAATTTTTTTATTTATTTATTACGAAAACCAGCTACGAGGTGGCACCCGAAAGTTCCCAAAATTTGAGTCGCTCGCGTAAACAGACATAGCTACAATCAAACGTCAGTACGTGGAGATTTGTGCATACTTTGTGAATCAGTACGCCAAGCGACGTCATCATAAGTGGAAACGTTCTATTGATGAACAATTTTTCATTGTTGTGCCCCCACGTGTGTTTGACAGATTAGGGAAACATGTAAAACAAAGCACTTGAGGACAACACTTTGGATCTGGTCTGTTTTGAACATTTCAAGAATAGCCGAACATCAGTTGGTGAATGTTCCAGGCTCTTCCAGACGACCATATTACAGTAATACATGTGATTGCTGTACGAAATACAGTTGTGAATGGTCGTAGGTATGCCGCCCAAAACATTCAAGAGGTTCTTCACCATAATAGAAAGTTACATGCCGCTTTCATGGTACAGCAGCCTTTGGTGAAAAACAGCGTGACCGTTGTTCCTCTGCAAGGTTCCAATGAATGAAGCCCAAACAGTTGCATAATAGATTAGATTTATGGCGCTCTTTAATCGATTGTTTTGCCGGTAACTACTCATTAGCTGGGTTCGGAAGGTAACCACACCCTGTCTTGAATGAAAACCTAGTGCGAATCAATCTGGGTGCATGTAGTTTTTGTTTCCAATCAACCGAATGCACCTGGTTCGACACCAATTAGAAGTTGTCGAGTACAAATTTTAAATCATCCCCGTATAAGTTAATTCAAAATGAATTGCCTGGCTGCATAAGTTGAATACACATATAAATTGCTTAAAAGGAAAGAACAAAATAAAATGGGAATCTAATAAAAGAGAAGAAGCTACAAGTTACATACTTCAGATGGAAGTATACTGAAAGAAAAATAAAAACACTCCATATGGCTTAAAACAACACCATATGGTTGGTTGAACCTTTTGAATTGGATCAACTTTAAATGACTGTTCCACCAGTCGACATTAGAGTGTTGGTAGAGAGCAAAATAAATGCAAGGATAGAATCAAAAATGAACACGTATGCATAAGGAAATAACTTCATATTCTTGATTGTGCAAATCTAAAAGTGTGTTATCTTAAATATCGGATGTCTTTATGGAACTCTATTTGCTGTGTGCTATCTGTTGTGTGAAGGGAATTTTGGTTAATCTAAAAGTAATATGTTTCGGAGCAACATAAATATTGGTGTGACTTAACGAAAATAATCAAACCAAAGCTAGTGTGTTCTGTTAAGTTGCAGGGTACTCGCTAAAGAGTTGAATGAACATATTTTTAGTTGAATGAACACATAAATATGCAACGCTTCGTGGTTTGCTGTATGAATAAATTCCTTTCTATTTGTGTAGGCAAATGAAGAATCAACGCTACTGTATTTGATTAAACAAATGTTGGGCGCTAATATCCGGGAAATTCTAGCACTAACCAAATATACACAAAAATTTAAACGAGTTTCAACAAGCCGCTCAAGTATGTATGATGGAACACAAGTATACTTGGACGGCTGGCAAGCGACGAAGCAGTATGGGCAGCGTGTACAAGGCTCACTTTCGTACAGATTTACTGCGTACAGTCCAAGTTAGCTTTTGTGCCATGCACATTCAATGTCCCAACATGTACTTACTGTTCTCGGTGGAAATGCCAACAAAATAGATGATAAATAACAATATCAAATTAATTAAGAATTATATTGATAAGCCAACCAAACACAGATGACGCAACCAACATTAAACTCGACTTAAAATATTTATAAATTTACATCAGTTAAAGTTTCATTCAAACCTCATTCAGCGTACTCGTTTAACTTGGCTTCGGCCGACATTTTCCGGTGTCTAAGGATGAAAATCAAGTTGAAGCGACCAAGATTTAAAACACGATACAGGAGGCAAAACGGCCGGCCGACAAAAATGCCAGAAAAAGTTGTAATAAATGCAAGTACATGACGTTTTGCACCCGGGAAACTTACCGGCAATTTCGATGGCGAACATACGGTCGCCAGCTGGCCGATTTGCCTGCAAAGTAATTACGGTACATGCAAGTCGTTCCTTTGTAACACGGATGCCCAGTTCGCCGAGCAGTATTAATTAATGCAGTACTAATTAATTAACTTAAAAAGCTCCTATAATCGCAGATTTGTTAAAATGAGAAGACACATTCTGATGTGCGATGCTACCCTGTTGCAATTAACGCAATTATATATGCGCAATACAGTATAAATAACTTGTCAATGAATATCTCTACAGGTGTCCATTTATCTTGGCACATCACGCGTTTTATAAACTACACTGATCATTATACGCTCATTGCATTTAGTTATTCGAATTCATAATTCGTCTTGTATTCGTCCTAGAGTGACTCCATTAATTTTCTCAAGTACATGGAGGATCTGTGCTATTGCATATTTTACAGTGATACTAGTGCAGTAAGATATATTTTGTTTTTGATATAACCTCTCAGAATGGAATTAGGGATCATCAAGTTGGGGAAACCATGAAACACTTTGCAATATTTCTCGAGGTACAATGAATGATGTGCGGAGCAACCACCATGCTAGTTCGACATTTTTAATTCCCCCATTAGTTTTCCTGTTATTTCTTTATATTTCATCTAGTGATAATTTTAACTTTTACCACGTTTCTGCTCAGAATTAATGGCTCTTTAATATTTTATTAAAAAAAATAGTTTATCCCATTTGATAAAGAGGAATTGGTCATTACGTGAGTTTGACGTATCTTCCGATAATAATAATAATAACATAGTATTTGATAGAAAAAATTTGAAACAGGGTTCATTTTTTCGCAAATTCTTTATTATGAAAAGGGACCCTCTCACATTTTTTCGATTAAGATGACGTCACACAGAGTCATTCTTTATATATTATTTGTATATTCATGTTACAATTATTTGTATGAAACTTGTTTAAATACCGTGAATTACTTTCAAGATACTGTTACTAAATAGGTTTAGCTTTCATCAAGAAACACTTTGTATACTTCGGTAAGGATGTACATATAGAACAGTTAATTTTGCACTTATAGCTCTATCTTTTACCCTACCTAACTCTAGCTAACCCTACTAAACCAGTGCTGCGTTTGGTAAACATATCTTCACCAAACAAGTAGTTTCGCAAGTAAATCATTCTATTGGTTGGCTAATACGGTTTAAGATGTGGATTTTTTCCTATTTTAAGTAATGAAAACATCCAGATTCCCGAAATGCTAGAAGAGGGCAATCATAGTCACAATACCCAACGGGGAAAAAGACCCGTGCCAACTGAATAACAGAAGACCTATCAGCCTCTTGAATGAATTTGGAAAAATAGCCGAAAAGAGACTCAACCAAGTGGCGGAAGAGAGGCACATTATTCCAAACAATCAGTTCGGTTTTCGGGAAAAGTTAGGAGCAGTACAGCAGGCCGGTATCCGACATAAAAGGAAAAATGGGCAAGCGGAAGTCGGCACTAAGGACCCTACTGAAAGGATTACTACTAAAAATGAGAAACCCCCCGTACCACTATGGCTGACCAAATTGACCCAAAACTGGCTGGAAGATAAGAAATTTCGAATCAGAGTGAATGACAAGATGTTCGGTGAAAAGATCGCGTAAGAAGGCCTGCCACAGGGGCCACCCTTATCACCGTCACTATTCAACCTATTCGTCCTACCCCGATACATCCCGGACCGCGTGTCAAGAGTACTTCAATTTACTGATGACACAGCGATTGTGACACAAGGGATGAATGCCCAATCGTGTATCAAAAAGATGGAAAGGAACCAGGAGGAGGTCAGAGGGTACATGAGGAAATGGGAGATGAAAGCCGACGAAAAAAAGACAGAATAGAACAATAAAAATCAAACAGAACGCAGTCTACCTTGGCAATAAGCTAGACAGCAAGCTGGAGATGGAGCGGCATACGGTCAGAAGAGGGGTCTTTCCCAGGAAGAAAATCGAAAGTTCTTGCCGTTGATAAAGAGAGACAGTGCGCTCTCCATCAAAGCAAGAAGGAAGATATATAAGTCCGTAGCCTTACCGACGGCGACGTACTAAGAAGAATTGTGGATTAAGGGAACAGCTGGTTAGAAAATGCGGCGCCATCCCGTGGATGTTATAAAGGACCAGCTGGACCTGGAAGACACCCGAGCGAGGGCAGCGAAAGGACGTGAGGAGGCGATCACCAGGTTAAGAAGCCACCCCAACCCAATCCATCGATCCGCATAATGGCGAATAAACTCTCTTAGAGGGTAATCACTGGCAAAGAGGAAGCAAGCACTACAGCGCGGTTCCGCTTTATCTATATGCATGAGGGCGGGAACCATAACGATGCTGTAATCATTGTCCTAGGGCAGAAAATGCAGCAGAGGAAAGGAAGGAAAAAATGTTTTAAGTCAGTTTTACACGCCGCGATTCAGTGGCCAATTAATTGAACGACTTGATCTTCCACGTATAAAAAGGAAAAATTGTTAAGGTTTCTTGAACAATTTACCGTACGATTAATTGAATCGAATAGATCGTGTATTTTTCACTAAATTTGCTATTTTAACACCAACCTAGTAACAGGAAAGTATATGCCACTGTAACTAATATAGAAATACACAAGCATAAAGACGAAGACACTCACACATAAGAGCAGGAAAGAACACAAATAACAAATACGAAAAAATCTTCGACACCTGATACAGTTCGATTGCTAAAAGATATAACAAGCTTAAACCATATGAAATACAAAAATAAACTTAAAACGAGCATATACAAACAGCGCTACATGTAAAGGCCATGGAACAAACAACCCAAATACGCCTTCAATATCTGTAATCCGAGAAGAGATCAAAATTCTCACCAACTCAGATGGAAAGAAAATGCAGGAAGCGGCGCCCGGCAACGTATACGCTATGCATGCAAGATATTTATCATTGTATTTTGTAATACAGAAGTTGTCCAGATCAACATTCTTAAATAAATACACATTTTCTATTTAATAATTCGCCCGTCCAACTATTAACGATACTAGAGAATTCACAATCGTTAAAAAAATTTATAATTTATTGCGGCATGTGAACATTTGGCCGATATATCACGGCGGCGTCTTTACAGACAAAGGACCACTGATACGCTGCACTGATTTTATAAATATGCATTTTAAATATTAATAAGCCAACGAATTACACATTTCTACACAAACATCCGTAAATCAACTCAATAAGTCGTTTAATAAACAAAAGAAGTAGATATATACATATGATCTTTCATGCAAATAGTGCTCGTCAGAAATAGAGTTACAAGTACGCTTCTGATTAAACTTAAAAGGGCTTTTTTTAACTAAACGTAATAGCTTTATGCAGAAGCCCGAACAAACAAGTCATCCTTATAACTGGCATAAAATACGTACACAGACAAACATACACAAATCCAGGGCTATGAAACCGGCGTATAATTCACACTAATGAAATTGGAGCGTCAGTGCAAGCTCATCTGGGTTATGCTAATAGAATTAACTAGCTTCTCTAAGTGCAGAAAAACATTTCGGTCCGACCGAAAGAGCGTGTTTACCAAATATCCGAAGGAATAACAGTGCTACAGGTATTAAAGACACGTTATGTTAGTGCTAACAAGCTTATTATTCTCTTGAGTAGATACAATAATTAACAGATACAATTTACGCTAGGAGGCTCTCGGTGAGTAATTATATTTTCAGCTCAATGCGATGGAAATAGAGGAAATTGGAGGGTTTAGTATTCTTGCTTTAAAAGGAAAGGTTTTAAATGCGGCACACTTCAGGATTTTATATTATGGGTATCATATTTCTTGCACTGTACATACGCCTAAAGAGTGAATGAAATGTAGTTCCTTCCTTCAGCAATTTAAAGAAAAAGCTTTCGGATAGAAATCTTCAAACACGTTTGATTTCTCCCAAACTAGGAAGGTAATTCGAACGTTGGTCGATCCTTAGAATTTTCAACGGAATATTGATTTTTTTAATAACTAGATTTTACAACATTATCTTCAAAAGCGTTGCTAAACTTATTTCATGTTATTTCCATACGAAAAATTATAGACTTTTGTTAAAAAATCACGACCGTAGCGTCCTAACTTGGACAATACTACGAGGGGTGTTTCCAAAGTTTTGTGAATTGTGCTCTAATTAAATTACCCAGAACTTATAGGCAATGCTATTGGTGATAGACAAGTCTTGATATGTTAGCTATCCAGTGCAATATAAGTGTTCGACTGATATAGACGCGTTTACGTAGCACTGTTTTTGTCACCATGGAAGACGTGGTTAAATCTCAAAGAGCAATAATTTTCAGAAATTATTCAACGTCTGCAAGGAGTGTTTTGGTGAGTCTACAGAATCTAAAAGTAGTGCATATCGGTGGATCGATCGTTTTAAAACTGGTAGAACATCATTAGAAGACCACCCAGTGGTCACCCGAGCATGTCGGTAAACGAAAGAAACATTACTGCCGTGGAGGACCTGAAGCAGGTCAGGCACATGACTCTTCATCAAATTAATGTACGCCTACGAATAGGTACACGACAAGTTCATGACATCTTACATAATTGTTTGAGCATAAGCAAGGTTTCAGCCCGCTGTTAGCCCGTTACGGTAATGATTTTGGCAACGGATAATAACTACTGACGAAACGTGGATTCCTTATTTAAATCCTGAGACCAAAAGTCGATCCAAAGAATGGCGTAAAACGAAAGAAGGGCTTTCACTTAAGGCGCGTGCAGTTCCGTCTGTTGGAAAGGCAATGCTTACTGTATTTTGGAATTGCGTAGGTATTGTTTTTAATTAACGCATTTAACGCAGAATATTATTCGAATTTTTTATCCGGATCACTGCGGCAGGCACTTGTTGGAAAACGGCTTAGAAAGTTGCGTAAGCGCCCGTTATTGCAACAGGATAATACAAGAAAGACAAAGGATGTTCTGAACGATTTACGACGGGAATTGTTTCCGCATCCACCTTGCTCACCAAATCTCGCACCCAGTGATTTTTATCTGCTTCCAGTTTTGAAAAAACCTTTACAGGGTGTTCGGTTTGAGTGGTTAACTGACGTAAAACGTGTCATAAAAAGGTGAACTGCTGAGACACCGAAAAAGTTCTTTGAGAACGGGCTAAAAAAATTAGTTGATCATTCGAATAAATGTATTCAGTTAAATGGAGATTATGTAGAAGAACTACATTGTAATATTGATGGAAATTCACAAATTAAACAAATTATAGCTAAATTCCCAGAACTCTAGAAACATCCCTCGTATTTTCGTAAAATTTGACATTTGTTATTGTAGAAGTAGTAAGAGAAGAGAAAAAGCAAAAGAAAAACTTTCACGGGAAGGTTTTCGTTGGACGATTTCGTGAAGACTGACGAAAATCGATTGTTGTCTCAAAAACATCGATACTATGCGCAGCATGGTCGAAAAAAATCGGAACGGAACCTAATGTGAGATAGAGGCATCCTTAAGCATATCAACGACAGCAGTGCATTCGATTTTGCATGGGCATTTAAGCGTGAAAAGATCTGGTCCTAACAATTTAACACGAACACAAAAAGAGGCTCGTATCGGTTCATGTAAAAGGATGCTAAAAAGATTCGGAACAGGTGACAAAATCTGGATACATCCATACGAACCGAAAACTAAACAATAATCGACTACTTGAACTTTTCCAGAAAATGATTGCTTGTTATTTTCATCGTACTGGACATGCCACAAGCATTGCTTTGGAGGATCGAAGAACTGTAATGCTGAATGGTATACAATTTGTTTACCAGAAGTCATCGAAGAAATTAGGAAAAACAATCGATAACGTTACATTTTCCTTCATCTTGACATTGAAGAAGAAAGAATCGAACCAATGTATCATTGCTCGTATCCACCTGATTTGTCGTCTAGCAACTTCGATTTGCTACCGAATGTCAAACAAAAAATGCGTGGATAGCGATTTTAATCGCCCTAAGAAGCTGTTGATGTTTTCAGAAACTATGTTTTGGAAATACCAGATTCAGAGTGAGAGAATGTTTCGAGAACTGATTCGAAAGCATGCAGAAGTGTAGGCTTAAATCTTTTTTCAAAGAATAAAACAACTTCTACCAATATTTTTTTTCTTTCATTTTCGTCGTAAAATTTAAAAGTTCAAAATGTTGATGTTCAAAATAAATGATATAGTTTATAGGGAGATCTAAGAATAGTCCGTAATATTCGGGTATTTTATTTAAAAAGACGAACTTATATTTAGTGCTACGAAAACTAAACACGTGTACACTTCTGTACACTTGTACGTAATATGTTACACAGGAATCATTTTTATCTGAAATTTATAAAGTTATTTTGGGAGTGTACTAGAGCAATAATATATCCGGATAAATTAGTACTCAATTGTCAGTAATGTCCATCTTTCCTAATTATGAATTATTTATATTTGCAATTATTTATATTAAAAATATTCATTTGCGAAAACTCGTGCAATTACGGCACTTACCAACGAATTAATGTCCTATTAATCACCGATGATGTGCCATGCACTAGCTATCTCGGATTACGAACTGCAACCGCTCTCAATTTAATTTTGATTACCAACACTTTGCCCATAAAGCAGATTTGTATTACAGCTGATGGTGGAATAACTTTCACTACTAGTGAATTGTTGTAGCGCCTTCAATAGTCCATTTGCATTTGCAATGTTATTAATAATAAACGTTCTAAGTAAAAATATTTTAAAATGGGTTCCACGTCAGTTGTCAGATGAATAACATGGACTACTAGCATTAAATTATGAAAATGCAACGTCAGATAACGATTAAAGGATGCGCATCGTTAAACTTAGTAAAGAGCACCTCCTTACTAACCAGTTGTGCTCCTAAGACTGATACCATTCAAATCAGAGTTATATTCACAAAAGAAAGTTTAAAAATTGGTATTGTCATAATGCCTATCTGATCTGTTCTGGCAAGGAATCTTGAATCAAACGCTAATTTGGTTACTACCCAGGTTTAGAATGATCTACGAAGCTGAATGATAACAACGAAGGCTAAATGACTACAACGGAAGCATTTCAATTTGGCACAAAGCAATCTATACGTTACGTTTCGTTGACCCTGTATAATTTAGATATTTCTCCGAAATAAAATATAGACTTGTCCACTTACAATGTCTTGTTTTACAGTTAGTTATCGTCAACACTGCTTCCGTTATAATGTCTCAGATACATTTCTCTAATTATTAATTAATCTTGCACGGGTTACATGCGTTTTGATTATTATTTAGTTAAAGCATTTAATTACTTTATAGATAATCAAAAAAGAAAGAGATGAGTCTCACAGCATTTGAATCATACGTCCATTATGCATTCCCTCTATCACTGTGTCAACTAACTTACTGCCTTGACACGCTGTTTCACTCTCTCATCTTCAGCCCGGCGGACTCTGCAGGACACGTCTTCAAATCCCAATGCTACAGCTTTATCCCGTCTATTAATGAAGTTTTCATGAGTGATGAGTTTGATCCTTTCGCAAAGCGCAGACTCAGTCAATCGAATGGACAGTTCTGCACCATGAACCACCATGCTCGAGTTCCTCGTTCCCTTCTTCGTTGTCAGGATTTCCATTGTCACCCTGCAGCCATATTACGTTGTTATTTATTCGAGAGAGTAAAAATCGAACTGCGATAACCTAGCGGCAGATTCAGTTAGTGAACAGGTTGATGCTTCTGTCTACAACCTTAAGTTCAATTGAATAGTGTGCAGTCGACGCCAAAATTTCCCCTAAAATATTCTCCCTTAGTGACCAGGACTGCTTTAGGTTAAGCTTCAGTCTTTTTGTTGGTGTTTGACGCGTTTATGAAATAACAAACTTTTCTCATCACCAGTGATCTGTCAATGCATCAATGAGGATATATCGAAGGCGAAAAGAGGTGGAATGTTATCAGTTTTTAATTTCTCCTCCTAAAAATAAGCCAACTTAGAGAAAATAAAACATTTCTACATTTAGCCGTCGATAAAATTATGGATATATTAAAGATATGTGAAACTTATTGATTGATTTTTAAATGGATAGATTAAAACGCAATAACGTGCTGAATGTTCCATTTAAAATATCAAGGTACACAGCTCACTCAGTAGTTATCGATCTGCCCATATATAGTGTAATGTTATTAATTGAAATTGTTATCTAATTGAAAGATACTTTTGTTCGTCGTAAATACAGGAGTATCACCTAGATAGTTTTCCAGCAGTTTAAATGAGTAAATTGCAAATAACAATGTTTACGAAAAATAATTTTAACTAACCCTGTCCTGAAATAAATTTTGTACGTTACAATACTTAAACCTACTTTAAAAATATACCACACAGCGAAATTCGTCCTCCCTCGAGCTAAAATGGCTTCTGTTAAATATTAATCACGATCGACTACGACACGCTTGTTATATTGACAACATTTTGTATTGGTGACAGGATTGGTGGCCAAGTGCATAGCACGTTTTGTTAGCAGTCTTTGAGAACCGGATCCTAATCCCGAGGTCGTCATCCTCAGAGTAAGGTTTTCCGTAGTTTTCCTTACTCCAAATAATGGCGAATGCTAAGGGTAAACATCTTAAGACACCCTACGGGCGCAGATGTAATTATAACTCATGCCCCGCCGATGCTCCCTGTAATTGACGAAAGCTATTGGAGGATGTGAAGGCATGAATTATTATTATTATGATTATTATTATTCAATTTACAGTGAATTAAATTTGTTTTCTTCAACAATATCATATTACAGCTTGTAATATGAATTCGTGGGCTAGCGTCTAACAAAATGCCATTAGCGAGTATCGAGAACTGCAAAATATACATTCCTATTAGACTTGACGAAGGTGATATTTAATTTGGCAAATTACATTAGAAGTTACATTAAAGGTGAATATCAGGGACGTGTTCTAGAGCCAAGAAAAGTTACTTAATCGTTCCCTCGCAAGTATCGTTTGTTGGGGACACAGGAACGGAAGACAGGGGCTATGTGTCACTGCAAAATCGAAAACGGGATCAGAAATAGGTTTATTCAGACGAAGCGATCGCGGTTGAGCGCCATTTTATAACGACGACCTTGCATACGATATTTTAAATATTATAATATGGAGATATTTTTGGAATACACCCTAAAAGGTTTATTACGTTATCAGAAAATATTAGCTCTATATCTGTACGCGCTCCTTGATCTACAGTGTTTTTTAAATAACCTACAAATTTTAACTCAAAGCAAAGGATTGCGACTCTATATAGTAGGCACTTATGTAAAAAACAAATTAATAAAGGAAGATAATGACAATGAATCTGATTAGTCTTGGAGTTCCTGATATTTGATTGTATCCCAGCTCTAATAGCTATAAAAAAATATTAGTATACCTTACTATATGCTCCACATGTTATAATAAATCCACACTGATAGAAAGGTTTCATTTGAAGCAGTTTTCAATAGAGCCAATTAACTATATCTTAAACAAAAAGAAATAGTTCATTCAAAATTTCTTTGAATAAAAGAATAATCCATTTTGTTGTTACGAAGCACTTCTCATTCAAAACTTATTTGTTTTAAAATAATAGTTCTATTAGAGTAAAGAAAATTTCACTTCTCTGAAAGAAAAGCGATATTTCTAGTGAAAAATATTATATCTTTCATTCAAATTTATATGTTTTTTGTAGAATGATTCTTTGTACAGAACAAATATTTCTTAGAAGCGAAATACTTCTAAGATACTCTTTCGGTCCCAACAACATACTTATATAAACCTTAAAACCAAGAATAAGTTAGCCGAGATTATGCCAATTCGGTCAGGAAAACTGCACTTGAAAAAACTTTCGATTCTTTCCTTACTTCTCATCAAGAAACACAAACTTGTCACAATTCGTTTACAATATCAACTGCAAAGACAAAAACAATAACTAATACGCAAGGCTACAATGTAAGTGTATCCTACTGATGCAGCAATTTTCTGTAATCGTAAATACTGGCAAATTCAAATCTTACTTGTCACAACAAACGTAACGCCTTAAAATACACGATTCACTTTTCAATGGGCGTAAATGTTTCTTTAAGTGAAAAAAAGAATAAATTTCTGTTTAAAGGAATTATAAGTTTTGTTTCAAATTTATAGGTTTTTTGAGTCAATGAAATAATTGTACTTTGAGTTAAAAGAATAGTTGAAAAGAAAAATTTGTTTCAATAAAAATGCGTGTTTTTTCGACTGTGAAAAATATTGCTTTGAAACAAAGAAATGTGCTTACAGAAATAATTTCCTTAATTTAAAGAATCCTTCCTATCAGTGTAGGCGCTAATATTAAGTATAACTATATCCTTCCGAATACATTTCGAGAATGTAAGGTTTTAAACACAAATAGTTTCGAGAAGAGGAGCAACAATGAAGCGCGAAACAGGGAATTCGAGAAATGGTAGGTATCCATAGGCATCATCGTAAATTCACAAAAACATACCTTCATCTCCGCAGCAATCCCGTTCGCCTAAAACATTTATGAGCAAACTCCCTTTCCGTCTGATTTCTGGAACCGAATAGCTCTCGAACGTCAGCGACCGCTGGCGGTAATCTCTTCCCGATTCGGGGGCCAAGCATTAAATTATACACGCCCAATTTAAAATGTTTAAACGGCAAATAACGAGAACCGTAAGCGGACACTAGGTTTGAAATATAGATGGCACAGTCGTCGATGGTACGCTCGTACATTCCCGAATTCTCTTGATTAAAAATTGATACACAACGACTGTTCGCTGCCGCACGTACTTTTAATTTTACAGCAGCTATTACGACCTAAACAACAACTCACTTCGACCATAACGTAATTGTTGGCAATTATACGAAATACATTTCTGCGTTCGTGCATTTGTTTGAATCCGCGATAGCCAAGAAATTAACATAAAACGTAATAGTTTCTAAATCGAGAAAATAAAATCGAATTGCCCGACTGACGTGTTATTTTATTTTTTTCACTGCTCGATGAGAGACTATATGTAATTTTATAACGTTAACATAAATACATTTATTTTTTTTGTATGTGTTGTGAGCAATCAAACTGGCTGTATAAGCTATTACAGAAGCTTATCGTAACCGCAGGAACCTAAAGTGTTCTCTTTGTTACTATCACTTTCCTGTTGTAAAAGATGAAGCTCAATTAATTATTATTATTATAATCCATCACGAAAGCTGGCAAAGCTGGAAAGGCATTTCTGCAGGGTATGGCTATTAACATGCCTCTTTCAGGAGCAGGTCTTCTTAGGAATACACCATCCAACCCTTTAATAATATAAAGAACGAAAATAAATAATATCCTCAAGAACTTAGATTACCTGTTATCTACTATCTACATCTTATTATCTTCTGTGGAGCGGAAATAACTATTTAGAACTGACAACAAAAGTACCAAATGGCCAAATAAGAATGGCAAACAACTATATCTCTAGTAAACACAGAGCTTTCGGGTAAAATTGTTTTTAGTAAATGTGGCCAAAACAAGTAGGTGGCGTAATAGTCACGATAAGTGCAAAATTAAAATCTTCATGATGTTTTGTATAATTAAGAGTTATCAACAATATATGCATCTTATTTCGAATCCCATTCCCTTTTTTTGCGTTAAACACATTTTATCGTATCTTCTAAACCAAAGTGGTGGGGAGACGTTAATTACTATTTAAAATAAACATTTTATCATTCTTTTTCTTGGCCTTGGTATCATTATTTAAGTATTGGGACATATTCGTATCCCTCAAACATAGGTGACACTTTGTTCTTTGTGTGGTTTTATAGGTTTAAAAAGTAATCCACTGTGGTATGTTTAAGAAACAAAGAGAAGATCAAGAGACATATACTTGAAAAAGTTTAGATCACGTCCAACGAAACGTCGCAGAAAGAAAAATAAAGAAAAAGAAGCGCAAAAGCTTTTTTTGTTCCCTTAACAAACGACCTATGTCTCAAAAGAAATAACCATCAAATAAATATTGGTCACTACTGTTAGGCTTGACCGACTCTAACAATGTTAGTCTCGTTTAAAAGCGTCTGATTTGAACTATTGAATGCACTCTTGGCCTAGTTCTTATGACTACCCTCGCCACTACAGGGCGCTAATTGACTTTATAACGATTAGGCGACTTTTCCCAAAATTGTTAAATAAAGTGATATGTTGCTTTTCATGCGAAAAAGTAGGAGATTGGAACTGCGTCTCAATATCTCTCCTCTAAAAATTAAAAACTTATTCCTCCTGGACGCTGACTGTCTACTACTTCATTAAAACTTCTAAATATAACCATATTAGTAAAAATAATTTTAAAGGATAACTATTTATTTTAATGGTTTATAAATAAAATCTCATTTTTTAGCGATTTCAACTTGAAATAAGCAATAAAATTTTGATTGGCCTAGTAAGCAAACTCTGAAAAACGAATAATAAAAAGCACATAACGTCTCCTTGACGTTATGTGACAACGTCAAAACGGCCCATGTCTTTAGACGTTTAAACTGTTTTGTTAATACTTTCATTTATTATCTTTCTAACTATCAAAATATGTGACTTACAAACGAAGAAGCACTTGACATGATAGGTGTTTGTTTTAAATTTATGAGGAATGCAACTGTCGCTATATGGAGTACTTGCAGTATAGTTTCCGGGCAGACGTCACCACAACGTCAAAAAGTTTTTCTTCGGCTAGTACATCAACTCTGAACAACAGAAATTGTCCATCACCTTGTACATAGAAGGTGCGGCTTTGACCTATGTAGAGCTTAATTCCTAAAGCAATAGCAAGAAACTTGCGTTCACGTCGAATTACCGTCCAGAACGTTTTTACAAACAATACGTATATATTTGGGCCAACGAAAGAGTTGTTATACCCTGCTATAAGAATTGCGAGAAAAATTCCTTTGTTGAGCGAGCTATAAGTTATTGTTATCAATGCAGTTAGAAATTTGAAGTAAGGAGCTTACAAAGTCCCAAAAACTATTCATAATTGAGATTCCACTGAACAGTTTAAACACTTTCTTTTTAATTTTCTTTAAAAGATAAGGTTAAGAATATAAACAAAAATGTACTTATGCGTGCAGAACAAATGGGTTATCCTTACTAGGCTTTTAAGTTAAAGTCGCTAAAACCGGATCGTCCAGGTGCAATAAATTTTTAAATTTGAAAGAGAAGGTATCGAGATGCGGTTTTCGGTGACATCTAAGTTCATAATTATATACATTTCCGCATGAAATTATATATATATATCGTTTTATTTAAAATTTTTGCGAAAAGCAGTTTTATTTGTTATACTTCCAATTTCAAGATATACATCGCATGATATGCCGGTTAAACAAAACAGACATATACATAGTGATTATCGCTGTATCAGGTTAGTTTTACTTTAAATTTCTAATACTCCCTTAAAATACATTCGTCATTTAAAATTAAACGTGTTCCGGGTATGGACCGTGTCATCGTGGATAATCGAAAACTCGACGTTTTGTTTGTTTGCTTGCAATCACATGGAGCTTCTTCGGGAGAACGAAAGGTGGTAGGCTACAGTTAGCACGGTAACTCAATGTGTAAACCACGCTAGACACGAAACTAACTGAGCGGGAAACAACTGATGTGAACAGCATGTGAACCATGCCAGAGGCGAAAATCAAGCACGCTTTTCGCTTATCGGCGCTAGGTGACGCCTGCCGCAACTCCTACAACAAGAAGGTGAATCTGCTAGCCTTTGTCGTCACGTGGAAAAGTGTCTCACTTCTACTTATTTCTCATCCCAAGGACAATTTTACAAACAGTTAGCTGGGGCTACCATGGGCTCTTCTCTCTCCTTTGTCATGACTAATATCGTCATGGTATCATCAGCGGATCTGAAGCCTAAGGTATGGTTCCAGTCTGTAGATTACACTTCCATTATTTGACCTCTTGGCAAAGACTTTTTACCTAGCTTCCTAGATCATCTCAATCGTCGACACCCGGATATCAATTCAATATGGAGGTAGAGCATAACGGTGTACTCCCGTTTCTTGACGTACTAGCCACACTTAGGTCCGATGTTAGCTTAGTTTACTCCGTTTTATCGGAAACCAACACACTCGGTTAGGTATCTCGATATCACCTCACATCATCACCCGGCACAAAAATTCTCAGTTATCCTCCTTGATTCACCGGGCGGTGACAGTCTCTAAACCCAGTAATCTTCAGACCGAGATGAATCATGTACGGAAAACCCTCCTCAACAATGGTTTTCATAATAAGGAAATTAACTGAATCGTTAACAAACACCTTCATCCAACCAGTAAATTAACGAACCATGACGCTACCACCAATCTAGCTATCACTTATCTTCCCTATGTCCACAAGGTAACGGGTAGAATGGCTAAAACTTTGAAAAAGGGAAACATAAAAATGGTTTTCAAACCTCTCTGAAAGATTTGAGAAATTCTTCCGTTTCCCAAAGACAAATTTTGTCCCTATGGAGCAAAGATGTTTATAGAATCCCTTGTTCATGTGGAGACACTGGCCACCAAATATCATTCAGTCCGACTTCATTACTTTGTAATTCTTCCCACTACTACAATTGGAAAATTAGAAAGTCCATGGAAATCCTGAAGCATCCTAAGAATGTCAGTAGAGATGCAGGTTACATATGGAAGTCCGTCATCTGTAACGACCGATCCTCACCTGACAATGACCGCGGCACCCAGCCAATCAGCTACCAGGCCCACGCACCGCGTATATAAAACTGTGCTGCTTCCGCAGTTGATCTTCACCTTTGGCTACCGCGTTTCCTTCTTCTTGAGAAGCCCCATACGATTGTGGATAAAACATTCAATTTTCAATTACCTACCATAACACGGTCCAAACCCGGAACAGGTTTGGTTTTAACTGATTTGGACCATGAAAGCCTACATTATTACTATATTTTTCATTTCACTGTAAATTGTAGCAAGGGTGTTCTTGAGATGATTCCCAGTTTAGTTTAATTAATTTGAAAAAATCAACAATTCCTAAATTTTCCCCTCACATTTAACATTGCAGTATGTAATGGGCGATTTAGTTTCCTCTATGTGTTTCTTTTTTTTTGCCTTAACAATAAACCTTTTTATTGCCTGTGTTTATATTATATATTGTACGCTATGAGTAATTTAGAACTTTATTTTCTACTTGAACAGCAGCACTCACATCCAGAGATTTATTAAAATAAATGAACATATTGACAACCATATGCTTATAACGAAATTGTTGTGCCTATAAGCTCCATTAATGCAATGAACAATATAAAAACACGTATAGATTATCACGTGTATAAGAAGTATCGAGAATAATCAATTTACGGGTACACGCTTGAAGCTCCTACTTGACAACATAATTACAAGTGTGACATCACAACATCTTGAAGTGATTGTAAGACAACTATTAGAATACCTACATATAGTGGATGTGAAATCGTCTATTTCTACTGATAGACTAATTCAGTATTCAGTATTCGGTTAAATCTAGGTTTTTGTCACCATATTCAAAGTTAAGCTAATATAGTACGAATTACAATATCAATGACGCGAATTAGAGAACTCTGTACAACATCCATACTAATCAGCATGTGCGTATTCGAAGTTTATACCATCCACCTTATTCAATCAACCTCAGATTTCCATAATTTTGTAATGAAAATTATTCTAAACCGTCATCCTACATCATCGCTTTTACATATTCTAACTACATATTTATGTGCAAACGTACTCATAAATTTTAATGTCGACTATTACCACTCATGCGAAGATTAGATTTCGTATCAAACCGCTGCACATTACCATATTAATGCGAATCGACAAACGATTTCATCAGTTCAGATCAAACCAGTCTAACGTAGATGCATACCATGCACCATCTATTCAAGTTTTATCACGCTGTAGCTTCCGTGCTAAATAATGTTACAAGCTGTGGAATATTGTATAACTGAAACTGTTGAAATAAGTTCGACGAGCACCAATACGGTGAAATACATTTTACGTCTGTACCAGGAGTTTCACCACTGGATACATGACGTGCAATGGTTAAAATGGTTTTAGGATTAAACAAGAAATTAATTAATAACCAGGGGATTAAGGAACAAATACATAAAAGAGAGAAGGGCAGACCTAGCAAAAATAAGTAATTTCGTAGTCATATAGTCCAACATCCAGCACTGTGGCCTCTGACGTGGTGGTAAATAGACTCTCTAGCGCAAGCAGTAGCAGCGCTCGCCAAATCATCTGTCGGTTGTCTACTCTTCATTTCAAAAGATTTACTTTCAATAGGAACAGCAGTGCCGACGATACAAGAAGTAATTATTGCCTCGGCTAACTTCCCGTAGATTCAGACAAGCCATCTTCAAGGGCTTGTCTGCCCGTATTGAATATTACAACCAGAAAAATATCACGTCGTTTGGGGCAGCTCAAATATAAACAAAAGGGCATCTATGAGAATTTTGTCCTTGGCAAACTTAAACCTACAATTAAACTTATTTAATGGTGATAAAGGACCAACTTTTATAACTAAAAATAGAAGAGAGATGATAGATATTACTTTGCCTTCATTTTACTTCAAATGTAATAAAGTAGCACATCTCCTAAGATCCCTCATTGTCAGACCATAGGCATATGTTTGAAATCGAGGCAGAGATACACCAAACCTCAATAACAAAAATTCAAAAAATACTGATTGGTGTTCGTATGTGACATAAGGAAGGAAGTAGATGAAATCTGCATCTACGTAGAGAACGTAGAAGACTTAGAAATACCTTCAACTCAACTGCGCGCACTAATTCATAAAACATTCGATGTAAGTTGCCCCTATACACACAGGAGGCAAAGACACGAGTGGTAAGGGAATAATTAAGGATAGGGTTATTAAACACTTACGTCAATGATGTACCTTCTTATGTTGTTAGTTTACAAAAATAACAACATATGATGCTCTTGACTATTGGAAATGGGAAATAGGAAATTCACTACTATCAATTGCCCTCTATACATACTAAATATTTCAAAGAAGTGAAGTTCTTAAATCTCTGGCAAAATTGTTGTCGTTGTATTTTAAATATAAAATTAAAAATCAAAAACCATGCGTTCTTTGGTCTTTAACCAGCCAAAGGAATATGTTGTAGTAAATCAAAAAGTACAGAAATAAAATTAAACAAGACGTAAATTATATCAATAAAAAAAGAGAAATTTATTTCATTTATGTCAGCCATCTAGTGAGCGGGGAACCCTCAATAAATATCTATATAAGCGTCGCTAATAAACGACGTAAACAAAGGATACAATAAAGAAGGATCATTTCAAGAACCAACTCTAGAGGGTGTCGTAAAGTAGAGATTTTAGAGTTATAGGGGGCGCTAAAAAACGGGTTACTGAAATCGCTTTTAATTAATACCATAAATTAATGTAAATTGAATCGCTGTACATAATTAGTTAGAAGTGAGTTAATGCCATTCCCTGCGCGGACGATATCAAATTTGCATACAATGGGTAACACAAAGGGACCTTTAGTGTCCTCCAGAGTCTGATTCTTAATAGGGTGGAAATGATGTGAAAGATACTTGGTTTTTGTTATTCATCGTTTCCAGAATCGCTTTGTAACCAATTTAGGGCCTCTCTTAGGGAAACGTATTTATATTACTACTATAAGAATTGTACTTTTTCTTTTAAAAACGTACACTGAAAAAATATATACCACAATCATACTTAGGTAATGTATCTGAGTTAACCTTTCCCTTATTGCAATCATATTATATATTTTTATATCTGGTACGTGCTTTTCAATACATATTATTATACCTCGTATTAAAAAAATCTGGCCGTCCTTATATAATAAATTATATGATAGGTAATGATATTTGTCATATCTGATGTTATCTATTTTTTCTAGAGTGTGGATCAGTTACATTTTAATCATGTAGGTAACTGAGCTTTTACCTTATTTTAGTACGGTATAAACTATGCAACTTCGTCCGCTACGACATTGAATAGATCACATTAGGTCAAGAAAAGTAGTCACAAACCGACCGTACTGCAATGTAATTCGGTTCTGTCTTTACAATTTAGACAGATAATCTAGAACTGTAGATACTAACGTTCGATATTATAATCTGCGGTAATGCCGTCAATTTGAGATGTTTGTCAATGTTTATACTTGATTACATAAACGTTAATCCTCTATAGCCTGCTAATCCGCTATTAAAGCACAGTTGTATGTATTTCGTTTCGGTGTATACAAGGATAGTTTGAAAAGTTTCCAGTCTAACACAGTTTTACTTCGCAACATAATCTCTTTGTAAGCCTATACACTTTTTCTAACGATGCTTTATCAGAATTTCTCTCGTGTGGAACCCGTTGACGATATTCTTCAACGGCAGCTATAGCGTTCCTGTCAGAAAAACCGTAAACAACCACCATATTTATTATGTTCTAAATTTGAGTGTGGCATTTTGTAACAAAATAACGTAGAAACTCGAAAATTAATGTTAAATCCTTGTCGCAACACAATGAAAATGGCTTGAGCCTAGAAAGGAATTTTTTCAAACAGCCGACTCCTCAAATATGATAAGAGAGGAGAAGTAGAACGTACCTGACTTTTTGTTTTACATGGATAGTCAAGGCAAGGATATTTAAAATGTATTAACTCGAAAACAAACGAAAATTTGGACAATTTACAAGAACGCTTATTAAAATGTTTTCATTACGCTATAACTTAAAAATCAAATGAAAATCGGATAAGAACAAACAAGTTTTTTTACATTGTTTTCACATGCAGAACGCACTTCTGGATTTTGGCATGTTCTCTCCAGCTCACCCAGATATAACCTTTGTAATGTCCACCGGAAATGATTTTATTACTAAGAATTATACAACTGTATTGCCGTATAATACTTACCGTATATTAGTCCACCGCCAACTGAAACAATAACTGCATTAAATAAACATGAACTCGAAATTTAATTTGACCAATATCAACAATGATATTCATCTAATACATTTACTCACATATTCATTAGAGTTAGAGTGTATAATAGCTTTTAGGACTAGACTAACGAGTATCTATTATGTCAAATAACTTTGTTGTTAATATGCTAGCAATACCATCAATGTTTTGATTAGACCACTGCGAACAATTATCTCAAGATGTACTTTAACCAGAGGGATTCAAAGTAAATCCGGGTATATTAACTTAGTACGGTTCCTATTTCATGCAATATTTAACAGTTATGGTTGAAAGGGTCTATATTTGCCCTGTAAATACATATATGAAGAATACTGTCTGTATTTTGTGCTCTCGATATATGTATGTACACTGTGTTCAAGTTATCTATTTGCTAACATCGGGGTTGCGAAGACATTAGATGTTAAATATACTGCATTTTTTCAGTTAAATATTCGGTACATTTCAGTTGCGGTGCGTGACCTGTTGACAGTGGAAGAAGGGGCGCGATTATAAAAAATATATTTAAAAAGAAGCAGGAATTGCCGACGGATTATTACAAATTACGCGGTATGCATCGGGGTGAATCCTTAATTCGTTTAAATCCCCAAAAATGCTTATAAATTCAATTAAATATATATCTAAATAAAACTACGCTGACATATTTGTAGTTTCGTCACATAATAAGTCGGAATTTTTAATTTTAAATGAAATATCTATTCTGCAAATAGCAACCAAAGTTTAGCTTTAAATGGAATTAAAATATATTCTTTAATCTTATTAAATATAAAATACATTGTTTACGTTACTAGAACATTGTAGAACAATTGCATTGTTTATAATAAACAGATACTTGGAATGTAGATAAAGTCTCAAAAAGTAGGTTACAATTCGAGAACGTTTTAGTTGAGGTTATGGCCTACCTTGACTCTTTTAATTTTTCTTCAAAGGGAAGTACTAGTCGCTTTTTAAAATTACTCTGATACTGTTCATTTTTAAGGTTATTGTAAACACAGTCACTTGTCTCTATATAAAAACCAGGGAAAAAATATATACTTAGCGATAATTTTTCCTCTCGTAGTTAAAATCAAACCGGCCGCGGGAGTCATGCGGCCAAAATTCACAATGGCAGCAATGTGATTTGTGTGGTTGTTTAGTCAGGAGTCGTAACATTGCCAGGGCCTCGATTTCACTGCGGCCCAAATATTTAATTTCAACCTATTGTACATTGCAAGCGTAAGGTGTAAGATACATAATTCATTTCACCACGGAGTAAATGAGAAGCTACCGGATATTTAAACTGTATTTTCGTACTATTAATTTGAATAATGTTGTTTATGAATTCTATTGCATTTTTAAAGAATATGTTAGAGAGAGCGCGGCATTATGAACCCACCGCCCCGGGTACATTGAGTTTTCAGTAAAAATTTCTGAATGTAGTCATCGACTCAATATTAGACGATAAAAACGAAATATTGCAAAACGATTAAAATCATAAACTAAACTAACTAAATGCTTAAAAGTATTACGCCTCTGCCCAATGCACGTTTACGAAAAGCATTTGATTGGAAATCTATCGTAGTTCTCGGCAAAACACCCAGTCATAATTATTTTCAAACCGGGAACTTAAACTCTTTAACTCTTATAAATTAACACCATTAGGTTTTCACCATTGAAAACCTCAAATTTATCTTTCACTTTCCTAAAGGAGAAGCACTAAACAACGAAATTTGGTGAAGCTATAGTAAATCAGATTAGATACACATTAAATAATGCATATTGATACTACGGGGATGGTATGAGAAGTAGCCGTGTTTGGAGCGCTCTGTATCAAAATCTTTTCTTTAATCGGCGCCTATTGAAGTTTCGGAGAGATCGATTAAGTGGTGTCGCTTTAAGAGCTGTTGAAAGTGAGTAAATTCATGCATTCGTTGAATCATGGAAAAAGTGACTCGGTTTCTTTTTTGAATGGAAAACCGTGTGCATAAATCAATAATAAGTTGGATGCACGTTACATCTTCGATGATTCGATGAATTTAAGAGCGACCGTCTTTGATGAGGAGTGGCCAAGTTTTCCTATTAGGGTTACAACGATATCGCGTTAGTAGACCATCGCGCAAAAATCAGAAGCGCTAATATGGAAAACATCTCAATTGAGTATAAAAAAGTTATCAGCGAAATGGGTGCCAAGTCTGTTGATCATTGATCAAAAACAGAATCGAGTGATAACTTCAAAGTACGTTCCTACGACGTTATATGACTGTGGATAAATCACTAAACGCCAGAAACCAAAGGTCAGGTGGCAAAATGGTCTTTTTACCGATGAACGTACACCAAAGAAGGCGAGGACGATTCCATCGGTCGGAAAGGTTATAACTTCGTCGGACAATTTCTTGATATTCGCAAGGCAAAATCTTAATTGATTATTTGGAGAATGCAAGGACTATCACGGGTCAGTACTATGCTGATTTATTGGACCGATTCGACGGTTAACTAAAGAGAAAAAGGACCCGCCTAGCGTAGAAAATAAATCTCCACCATCATGATAACGTATCGACCTAGTCATTGTAGTGCAGGTTGCATTACGAATTAGCGTCCCGTCCAGATTTGACGGGCGTATAGTTTCTTTCTTTTTTCAAACGAAAATAAAACTCTTGCCGGAAATCGCTTCACATCAAATGAAGAGATCACTGTCGAAACAGGGTCTTACGCTGTTAGAAAGGTTTCTCTTATTCAAAGCAATATACTTTACCTCAAAGAAATGATAGTTTTCAATAAAGTCAAATAAATATTTTTAAACACAAAGAAATATTTCCGTTAACACTGCATTCAAAATTTCTTTGAATGAAAGAATAATCGATTTTATTATAAAGAAACACTTTTCATTGGGGTATTGGAGTAAAACAGATTTTACTTCACTGAAAGAAAAGCGTATAAAATATTATACCTTTAGTTCCAATTTATATTTTTTTGAATAGAACAACTAAAATTCTTTGTACAGAACAAATGTTTCTTTGCATCCAAAGAGTAACTTAGTGCTCTACGTTATGCTAGGAGGGTTACTTTTTCAATGGAAGAAGTATAAAAGTACTAGCACTGCAATTCAACAATCAACATTTTATTACAGTGGAAACGTTCACGTAATACCATGCGAAATAATACTAATTTTCTAAAATGAACAGATGTGTAGTTATAATATTCCTGCATAACACAACAGTTTAATTTTCTGATTTAAATATCAAAATACTAAGTGAACAGTAAACCCCATACTGGGCCATTTCTATTATTCTAATACAAAATATCTAACTCTTATGCCTTTGCATTAAAATGTCGCCGGTTTCTCCTTCGCACCAGAGTCGTCAACTTCGCCGCTATATAGTAATTCTAATAAAATAATATATGTGATTATACCGTAGTTTATCTACTTTATTACTAAAGTTGAGTAATTTCGTTTTTATTCTAGATGCGTACAACATGAAATAGTTTCTGTTGAAAATGTTGGCTACAGTTCTACACATTAAGTTAGTAAACATTTAAATTAAAATTGATATACAATAAAGGTAGACCCTTAAAATATAGGATTCATGCGTAACGTTAAACATTTGTAATAACAAAAACATGCAATTGTATCAAGAGTAAGTGCGACAACAATAGCGTTTCATTCCTGAAAATAGAAAACACATTATAACTTTAGAAAGGTTACGTAAACAAACACAAAATAAGTATTAAATCTGTAGTAGTAAAAGTAAAGAATTTGCTATTTTAATAGGAATAAATGTTTCTTTAAACGGAAGAAAATAAACTTTCGTTAAAAAAAAATATTAGTTTTGTTTCAAATCTACAAATTTTTTGAATTAATAATATATTCTTTCAAAGAAAGCAATTGTGCTTTAAGTTACATAATAATCGAAAAGAAAAATTTCCTTCCTTAGAAATGTGTTTTTTCAAGTGTAAAAAATATTGCCTTATTTGGATGGTTTAAGAAGGTTGAAACAACGCTGGACTAACTGTACATAGCTATAATATGATCTTGAGAAGTAAGTAAATTTACTAAACGCAAAGGAATTGTGTTATCATTCTCAACGCAGGTATTTATTATACCATCCTCGTATATACCTTTTGACTAACAAAATTTTGCAAATGTATCCAAAAAAGCAAAAACTCGCTATCGGTAGTTGCTATCCAAATGTATGCGCAATTATTTAGACTTTTCAAGTACAAAATGCCAAAACTAGGAAGTATCCGCTGAAAATAATCCTTCTTTATAGCGGCGTGGGAAGTGAAGGAATGCAGGAAAAGAAGATTTGGCAATGTTTCAAAAAAGTTAAATTCAGTAGATATAAATTCGTTCATGAGAAAAATAATCAATGAGTAAGATCTGAACTCCAGGTTTTAAGGTCATATATTCCCTCAGTATCGTGATCGTTTATTATCTAAACTTGTGGATGCATTAAATAATACTCCTGGATCATTATTTTTAAACTTCATAGTTTTGAATATGATCTTGATAGTTTCTCTTAGTTGTTTACGAATGGGTTTTAGTAAGTTTAATACAGAAAATTCTACATTTGCTTTTTATAATTTTTCTTCTTTTCATCAGTAAGTTGTTTTACTTTGAAATCCTGAATGACTATATAAAGCGGGCTTAAAGACTGCTTTGTGTGCTCACATATTGTTTCTTACAATTACGTGTAATTAAAATAAAGAGTACCAAATCACTGCGCCCACCAAATTACAGAAAATTAATAAAAAAATAAGAAGCAATACTGAAATTTTTGAAATGTAGGAAAACATTTCTCTGCTGATATCATATTACGTAAAGGTAGTTGGTAGCCTTTACGTAATATGATCAGCACCACGTTTAACATTTTACTGATCTTTTCGCAGAACGATTATTTCGTTCTCAAAAGGGAAATACAAACTTACAAATTAGCACGTTAACCTTCATGTGTATTGAAATTGATAGACAGAAAGATGTTTTGCGTACTTTGAAGAGATTATATATCTCCAAAGGTGCTCATATTACTTCAACATGGTTCTGAAAAACCGATATGTTTAAGTCAACCAGATTTATCTTGTTAAGGAAATCAACTATTCGCTTTATTGTCCCAGTAAAAACGTTAATGGTTAATGTATTAAACTGAAGCCGAGACGAAAATTAATATAGCAAAAGTGAAATAATTGATTACATAGACTACCTTGCATTTTATTTATTCCATTGTTTATATTATTTGTTCCTAATTTGGAGTTAATAACACCTTCTCTTTAGGTTCGATTATTTTCCCCGTAACTGAATCCACTAAAGCACTTTGTCAGTAAAAATTTCTCATTATCTATAGTTTTCACTGTGGCCCTGCAATACTTATTTTAATTTTTTTTCCTATTTTGCTCGGTTATTTTAGAGTTAATAACCTCTTCCCTTTTGGATACTTGCCTGGATTTGGGTTGAAATAAGCACGCTGTCAATTACAATTTTATGTTATATGTAGTTGTTACTGTAGCTTAGCTTAGTTCAAGTTACTTGCTCATAACCCAAAATCATGGTCCTTAGTTTACCTACAAATAGAAATCGCAATATTTCTTTATTATATTCATTCCTCTAATTACCTACTATGTTATTTCTCATTCTATCGTTTCATTATTGTTTGAATGTTAGGTTAGAGAAAAATTCTCGAAAAGGTGGCCGTCGTTTGCTTTTAAGTCATACATCCATTCGAATTCTTATTTCTTTGCTATCATCAACATTTTGCAACTGTTTCTGGAAGTTTCTGTTTCTACAGGTCATAGCAGGGTTCCCTCTCGCCCCCGCTCCTCCCCCCTTTTTGTTGATAGAAGAGCGATGCAGACTTTTCGGCGACTACAACGGCCATCTGAAATCCATTAAAGAAAAGCAAAGAAAGCTAACATTAAAATATCTGGAATAACCCTGCAGAGAATACACTAAGGTGTTGATCCCGAACATCGTACCATGGGTTGAGTGTAGATTTAGGAGGATGGATTATCATCTGACACAGTTCCTCTCTGGACATGGATTCTTCGGCGCTTACAGAGAATTGGAACGGCAGTTAACAACCAATACCGATATTGTGGAGAGATAGGCGCACTAGGTCACGGTCTTGAAATATAAAAGGTAGCAGAATTCAAGAAATAGATTGTCGACTGAGTAGGACCAGCAAATAGCATTGTAAACCTGATGATACAGGGGCAGACGAACTGGACACGGATCTATAATTTTATAAAAAATATGCTAGGAACTAAAGAAAAAGACGAAAGACTGAGACGTAGATAAAGAGGCACAAGTGAAGACCTTAAGGTGATAGACGCAGTCTGAACTCCTAATCCTTAATTGATGTAGGGACACGCTAGAGAAGAAGAGAAGACAAGCCTACCGTTTCTGGGGTTATGTCTCTTTTGGACGGTTCCAGAGCAGTATATGAGCGATTCAGATAGGCCACTTGTCCGGTCAAAACATGAGCTACGTCCGAGGATAAATAATAATAATAATAACAATACTAATAATAGCCTTGTTTGCTCCCGCGCGATTTGTCTAGTTCTCGCCTGAGGACGTCGGAGAGCGATTTCAGCTTTGGGGCCGCTCTCTGGGCAAGGTGTTGGGGCGGGGGAAATAAATAATAAGAAGAAGAGAAGAAAAGGAATGATAATGTCTTAACATCCCCCAACAGTTTTCACCAATTACAGGGGGCATTGACCCAGCCATGAGTTATTACCGAGATGTTTACCCTCAGCATTCGCAAAATTTGGAGTAGGGAAAACTACGGAAAACCTTCAGAGAGTGACGAGTTCGGAGTTCGAACCCGGAACCCGGAGACTGCTAGACCAGCGCGGTAGGCACTGAGGTACCAATGCCTTCTCCTTCTTCTTCTTTTTCCCTATATACTTTTTCTTGTAATTTCTGCTATCTCACATGCTTTTATCACCTCATCGAAAGTAGATTCTGCTCTCTTGATTGATTTACTTAGTGTTTCTTAATCATTCGAGTACAATACGATTTTATCTCGTAAGATTTCATCCTGCGTTTTAATTTATAACAATTTATCATTGTTTTTAATTCTACTAAAAAATTAAGAAAAGCCTTATGCTGACTTTGTTTTTATTATAAAATAAGAATCTCGAATGCAAAATATTCGTTTTTGGATTGCAGTACCCTTCAAACAATTTTATTGCCTGCTTGATATCTTTAGCCCCATTCTCTTCTTAAAATCTGAAGGTGTTGAACAAATCGATCGATCGTTCACCAATTACGTTTAGCAATACTGCATCTTGCCTTTTGCTGGTTTCTTTATTTAATCCCGATTAAAATATTGAATAGTTTAAATTTTGCTCAGTTTTGGTACAAATTTCCTGTCAATTTGATTTGATGTGGATGTTGGATGTTCATCGTTTTGTTTGATTTTACGCTAACCACGTGGTTTCATGCCCTTAATTCATTCTGTATGTTTCTACATTTTTACTTTTATTTAGGGCAGCTGCGACATGCCTTGGCTTACATTTTGTTCTTTCTGTTTGTCTTGTTTATTTAAAGACTTAAGCTGTATAAGTACCGCACGTACTTAACATACTTAGCTACCCTATTACTATCTACAATCTTCATGCATTATTGGATCTTTAATGATCTTCAATCACCCGAATTCTAATTGATTATTGTGAAATCAATAATTCGAACTGACAAATCATTATGTACTGCTACATTATCAACTATTTAGTTCCCTAAACAGACGCAGTGCTTTGATACGAATATTTTAAAATGCAACATAACAGGACATAAAGTGTAGGTAAGTGAAACCTTAACATACAACAATAGCGTTGGCCATATAAAACAACCTCCTTCAGAATTTCGTTTATGCATTCCGACTCACTTACAGCGACTGAACAACATCAAATCGGAAACGATTTTCCACGATTTGTATAAAACTTACCAACTTTGAGAATGGACACGTTAGTTACACACGAAGTTCAATAAGACTGACACACAGTATTACGTTCGACGAACAAAGAGAACATACATCAATGCCGCCATAATTCAAGTGCACGTGTTACTCTGTTTCTGTACCGTTAGCTGAACAAAACGAATCTATCGACGTTCCGCCGTTAAGACGTGACAGGCGAATAATCGACTTTCCGATACACACAGGACGTTGTTAGTACGTGATCTTTGTTCCGCTACTTGTTGTAGCATGACAATCCTACTATTACACCATTAACGCTCCGATGATTTTGTGCATTTCTGGTAACCTACCGAACACCAATTAACGATCGCTTCCTATCATCCCTTTAGTTTTTGCAATAGAAGTTTCGTGGATGTTCCGCCGGAAAAGCGCCAAACGATCACAAAGCCGCTTATTATAAATACTAAGTCGTTTGTTTCGTAGAAATTCCTTCGAGCGTTCGATAGGGAGCTTGGAAGAGCTAAGAAGCTTTCGATGGAATTCTTTAAACTTTGAAAAGGTAAAGTGCCGAAAATATAAAAGTTCGGAAACTTGGAGCGATTGAGACTTCACAATCCACAACAACGTTAGCTTCTTAAAAGTGGCGTAATCATAATTTATTATATGACTTATATAAAAGATATCAAATAAGTAACTTTTACTGTGGTTGTATTTATTTAAAATGGTTGTTTAAACAAATAATACTGATATCTTCGCTATATTTACTTCTAACTATGTAAGCTCTAGCTCAGAATTCTAGTTAATATTTCTGAATTATTTGAAAAATTCCCTTACCGTATTCAATGCAGAATGTAATTTGTAATTTTCTAATAAATAGAATAGTTCTAGGGCATTCCACATCGATTAAATTAATCATGCCGCAACCATGTGTTCTGTAGGCCAGTTTCTCAAGAAGCAGTGTGGTAACTTTTTATATATTACATGTAAAATCCATGCCTACATCTTGTGACAGGATAGATTCGTAGATGTTATATGGGAGCAGATGTATTAATAGCAAGTACAAAGGCAATATCCCTCAAATCCCCAAAACGTAGTCGCGAATTCCACGCGAATTGTGTCCCCGTACCCCTGAACCACCACAGCCGATTCTGATACGTTGCGGAACATGATTACGGGCGGGACTTTACTACCATAAATATTTTGAAAAAATAAAGAACGTGGTTTTATTATTTGATCCGAGACAAGGTGCAGCTGTCAATACAAGCCAGAAGAAATTTCAAGCTGTTCAGATTAAAACAGATTTACAAACTATTCATAAGAATTACTTGGGGCTAGAGGAAGCAATAACAGTATTAGAAAATTCTTCGCTGTCGTTAAAGGAATTAGTGCAAATCATGAAAGATGTTTACGCACAACTATGTGCTGTAGAAGACGCAAAAAATTAAAGTGTTTTAATGAAGTTTGAAAGTGTTTTAGACAAGGATTCAGATTTTGACACTCTAATACATATTTGTGAGGGTACGTCTACAGACGCGTTAAGTTGTTTGGAAGATTATTTTAATTGTGCAAATATAACATCAGTAGATCTAGAACACTCGTTTTCTGAATACAAGCACATTTTTTCCTCGCGGCAAGAAATATACTCCTACAAAAATACAATAGAGGCGTTCAGTGAACGTTGAGTTAGTTACTTCAAAGTTGTTTTTCACATTTACATACTGTTTTTGAAATAAATTAATGGTTCTTAGTACCTTCTGGCACTGACTGAACATTTTCAATGTTGCTTTACGCCGTTACAACAACAACGTTATAATAGGACATTTAGTTACATTGAATTAAAAGATATTTTCAACCTATGGTTTAAATAATCCTGTTACTTTACATAGTATTAATAAGCACGCCCAAGCCAAGCTACCATAATCAGTGCGTCTAGTGCGGGTGAAGTATTGTGAACATGGTTTTAGTGAACTGTTTCAGTGTTCCAGTGCCACAAAGTTCAAGTTCTTGATTAAATGTAACCAATTGTAAGTTTAGACGATTGAGGACTAAATTATAATTAGGGACAAACATAAAATCCATATTATGTAGGTTTATTTCTAGATGCAGGAACCAAATACGTAATGATATACAGGATGTTCTATTTAAAACAACAAGGTACGTGCGCATTTTGTGTATACGAAAATATTTTGAAAAGATACCTTGTGTTGTCCATTACATTATGTAAAAATTTACACAAATTCCAGCACATTGAAACGCCTGTGTATATATCGCTAACACTATCAGTAATAATTGAGTAAACCTACAAATGTCACGCAAAAATGTGAAGAAGATTAGACGCATTATCCTTTAATTAATTGGAATGGACCGAAGGAACATAGTTAGTTTTAGAAGCAATTATAGGTGCGTAAGTATAACGTTGCTTCCGCGTTGATTCTAAATAATTTTAGCTCGTCGCGTGAAACGTCACTTTTCACTATCTTGCTGGAAGTTCATGTGTTTATTTAACGTTTGCAAACAACTCAAAAATTGTGCTTAAAGGTAACATTGCTTCTACTTTGAATCTAAACGGCTTTACAATGTTGCTTTTAATGTAATTTTTACGAATGTTATATGTTTGTGTAGCGTTTACAAGCAACGTAAGAATTGTATTTTCTTTCACGTTAATTCTAGACTTCTAATTTTCTAATTCTAGATTTTAGGCGGAATTTCGTATATTTTCTCCACCTTAACAACAAAACATATAAGAACGTATCGAAGGAGTTTTCGGTCCTACTATGCGAAGACAATAAATAATAGTACAAGGTGACCAAATTGCATCCCTAAAGCGGACGAAAGTGAAAAGCAACAATTTCTTTAATGAGTTTACAGCACATATATTATAATGCTAATATTTTGAACACTTTTCTATACAGCATATCAGCATATTGCTTTTGTTAGAGTTTAATAAATTCTCTAACCTTAAAAAGTTTTAAGTTTTAAGTTTTAATATTATTCTTTAGAGGTCATACCCTCTTTCTAATTTAACTATTTGTCACTCACATTTAGAAATAATTAATAATTTCCGTTCAGTTAATTGTAACGATGCTTAATTGCCCCAATTACCTGTACGCATAACCAGCTACGTTTGTAGAACATACATGGAATGAACTAAGTAATGATCCTACTTTAGTATGAACTCTGTTGTAATTGCAGTCATTACTAAATATTAACTTAAAAGTAGAGTGGGCAAATTCGGATGCGCACCATCGGCATAGCTAACGAATGGACTCTTGCACGTGAAGGGAGTCAGTATGCAGATATATATATATATATATATACATATATATATATATATATATATTATCGCGAACGGTGCCCTTCCGATGCGAGATACAAAAGAGTTTTTAAGATGGTTTGTAGATTATTAACCGATCTCAATAAATTATCTCTATGTTACTGAATGAAGTCATATGTATAGAAAATAAAATCGAGGGTGTATGTAATTCGATAAGAAAAAAACTTACTGTCTTAAGCGTCTTCCGTGACTTGAAAAACTGGAGAAGCGAGATTAAATATTTTTAACATAAAGTGCCTTTCCAAAGTTATTTCTGCAAAACGCGTCCGCCGTGAGGAAAATATGTTCTTGTATAGAGAAAACGATCGCTCCACATCTAGGGATGTTATATTTGCATAATTAAAAAAGTCTTTGAAACAACTTAACACATCTGTAGACGAACCTTCACAAATTTGTCTAAGTGTGGCAAAATCTGAATCCTTGTCTAAAACACTTTCAAACTTAATTAAAACACATTCATTTTTTGCGTCTTCTACCGAACAAAGCTGTGTGCGTACATCTTTCACAATTTGCAGTGATCCCTCTAACGACAGTCAAGAATTTTGTAATTTTTCTATTGCTTGCACTACCCCGATGTAATTGCTGTGAATAGTTTGTAAATCACTTTTAACCTGACTATCTTCAAATTTTTTCGATAGCTGCACATTCTTTCGGATTGAATAATAGGACCACCTTCTTTATACTCTTAAAATATTGATGATAGTAAAATGCCGCTTGTAACCATGTTCCCCTACGTGTAAGGATCGGTTGTGGTGGTTCAAGGGTATGAGAGATCAGTCTGTGAAATTCACGAATACGTTTTGGGGATTTCAGAACCACTGCTTTTGTACTCGCAATTAGTGCATCCACCTGTGGATAACATCTACTAATCGTCTCTGCCAGAAGATGTAGAGCATAGATTTTACATGTAATATGTAAAAAGTTACCACACTGTTCCTTAAGAGACCGGCCTACAGAAAGCATGGTTGCAGCACCATCTGTCATAAACATTAAGACTTGATGTCTGGATATTTCAAATTTTTCCAATGTGCTTAACACCACTTTTGAAATTACTTTGGCAGTACATTCTTCTATTCGTCTAGAAGCTAACAAAATTTAATATGACGATTCATGTGGTTCCATTTTGCGCCAATAACATTAAGTACAAATCTTTTTTTACAATCAGTTGCTTCATCCACACACAGGCACAATTTTTTATTTTTCAGTTCAGCCTTAATTTTATCTTCTTAATGTACACGCATAGATGGTAAGTAATTTCGTAACGTGGTCCTGCTCGGTAATGTAATATTGGCGTGTTTGTTCCCCAGTGAAATAAATGAATTGTTGTTTAACAAAGTAAACGCCAGATTACACTGTACCATAATTGTACATAAATCAAATATGAATTGTCCGCATTTTGGGGCGACGCCGGTTTTGATATTATTATAGTTTGCACTTTGCACATGCCGTTTGCGATGTGTTTGTGATCAACACGTTAGCTATATATCGCATACTAAACATTTAATTTTTATGCCGTCGTAAGTCAAATCTTTAATTATGGCTGTTTTCTCAATCTACGTGTTACCTTCGAAATTATTAAAAACAGAACACAGAGTACTTCGCTGCTACTATTACGTACGCTCCAGGGGGCAGCGAACTAGATACTGACTAGTGTTTCGCATGCGAGGGTTCATTCATTAGCTGTGCACCTAAATTTGCCTACTCTACTTAAAAGCAACTGGATTTAGTTACACCAATATAATCTAATATCGTTATCTGGGAATTTAATTTAATTACAATTTATCTTGTTAAATTTTGTAATACGTATAAAACAGTTTACAAAAATTATTGGGGACCTATATATAAGTACTGGGTCATGTGTAAAAAGCAATTTATTAAAACTAACCCAAAAATAAAATATATTAGAAAATCGTATAGAAAAAATCAAATACTTTTTTTTGAAATCTGGAACATATATACAAGTTTACAACATCCTGCTAATTTATAAACAGAACAGTACATAACGGCATATTCAATAAATGTGAAATCTATTATAGGTGAACAAAATTAGAACTAAAGTTCGAGAAAAAACACAGGAACACAAGAACTCCTCAAGACTATAGAAACAATAACGGAAAAGCGGAAATTATACGAGATTAAATACGAAAGTCGAGTTAAATACATAATAACACAAACTTATTGTTGTACAGCATTGCTAAATGTGTTTTTGTGAAATAATATTAATGAAGGCATGTGAAAACGCAAACAAAAAAATAGTATTACGAACTATGTTTTATTCGAAATTGTAATTAACTCTGTCAAGATGAACATAGACATTTATTTATGGACTAAAGTCCGAAATTCAAAAGTCTTTTGTGCCAATTTATACACACCTTGTACATGTACAGTAGTACTAAATTTAATGAAAGCAGTTTCTCAGGTTAAGCTGTGCACATATTGTAACCGCAATTCGGAGACTAATTATTTACCCCAAACTTTTTTATGTGGCGCCACTATAAACATTTTTAGTTATTTCGGAAAGTAGATTCTTTTCCACTCATGCAAAGCCAATGCCACTAGTTATAAGTAACTCGAAAGATATTATCCTGTAGTGTATAAAGCACACACAATGCAATAATTCTAACAGCCAAGAGCACAAAGGGTGATTCTTATATATCTTGCGCTTAGCAGAGACACAATTATGACTAAACGATATATGGAAATTGTTGCAATCCCGCGCTTCGCAACCTTAGCAGAAACAAATCTGTTCTGTTACATGACTGCGAAAGATCGACGACGTCAATTAGAAAAGGATGTAATATTAGCAGCGAATAAAGTACTAAGACAAAGTGTAAGTAAAAAAATGAAATCCTAAATATTAATTTAAAATGTGCTCGAAAAAACCTCAACAACGGATAACTTGGTCATGCCTCTATTAATTCACTTGCATTTTTAAGCAATAGAAAAATGTATATATACAAAGAAACTGATGCATAAAGGGTGAAATACTAAATGCACCTATACTGCGATGACTGAAGTCAAAACACGTATTCCATGAGAACCCTAAATATAGAGAAATAAAAATAAAAATAAAATGAGTGCAATCGCGTCAGTAACGATGTCTAATAAAAATAGAAAGGAACAAGTTAAACAGACAAATTCTCTACACAAGGGAAGTTGACAAAGAATGGTACAGAAAAGGATTTGAAGGGAAGAGGTAACAATGGCAGCTAAGACAAGGGGAACGAAGTGGAAAGAGATAAGCAGAAAGATCCAATATAGCTTTACATCGAAAGCTCCAGGTTAAATAAGAAGATTGGGAAAAGCCGCTGCTGGTAAAATTTAAACCACGAGCTGCAGATAAATACATACGTATAAATAAATATAAATTAAAAATAAATTATTTAAGTTTGGATATGTTCGAAAGATTTTGGAGATTAACGTAAAATAACACAACTGTGTTTTTAACGAGGGCGTAAAAAAATAATATAATATAGAATATCATTTCCATTTATTGTTACAAATAAAGTGCAAAATTTACATTAACTTTCCGAAAACACATGTTTAATTTGTCATTTATAAAGTATCCCGTTGGTTTTCATTCAAATTCCTGTTAACATCAATACTACGGAGCTTGGTAAACGACCCATTCCTTCATCAAGCTTCTATCAAGGTCTAGCAAAACGTATATGGTGCGGCTGCTCTTCTTCTGGATATAATTCCAAATATCTTGTATTCGCTATTGTTGTACTTTGACGAATAAAAATGCTTAGCATATCTTGTTTCTCTTCGATGGTTTGCGAGGTTTTTGATTGAAATGCTTCACAGCTTGAAATTTCATGGTCAGAGTTACGGCTATCTTATTCGGTCTTAAAACGTATTCTTCGTCAATTAAAGCATAATATCGAAATCTTCTGTCAATATGTTATATATGGTTGAAATCAGAAAAAGAAAACTTTTCCTAGAGGTGTTAAAATCCGATATAACATTGTTAAGAAATAAGAAAGTTGATGATGACCAGAAGGAACTGAAAGAAGAAGAAGAAGATCGAAAGCGGTCTAGGGAATGTGTTTTTGGTTTTTATCTGCAAGGCCAAAGAAAGGTGCTAGAAGCAAAAGAAAGTGAGCTTTTTCGAAACCTCGACGCCGTTTACCACAGGTCCATTTTCTCGTTGAATTCTTGGAAAATAAAATTTAGTAACTCTGCCGAATTCAAACCTACCTTCTGTCTCCAATAATAAGCGGGATCGCCATAGTAAGCGTTTAAAGTACATTAGTTTGTATACTAGCGCTACAGACCTTAGAGACCCTCGCTTGCAATCTTCGTTACTGTTTGCTTCCACTTTCTTTGGTCGTTTGCTGTAGACAATTTTGTTTGGTTCTCCTCTTCTCTTTTTCCAAACTTCTCCTTCTTATGGAACTTCCAACAACTCTTTTCTCTGGCGTTCGGGTAATGTACCCTAACCACCTTATATTCTTTTCTTCGAATTTTCTGTGTTAGTTTTGGTTTCTTGTACAAATCCATTACTTGTAACTTTTGCAATCTTCCATTGCTCTTACGCCTTCTAATATTTTCCTCGAAAAGTTCCTTTTCCAGATTTACAATAATTTGTGTTCGTCTTTTCTTATTATTAGGCTTCACTTGCATATAGTTGCACGTTGATAATTGTTTCGTAAGCTCGATAGTTTTTTTGACCTTAATATTCGTGATAAAGACCCTACGACTTTATTTCCTTTTACCCTTTTTGGTTGCCAGCTATTATATCTACTTAGATTTGCTCGTTGCTACTCCTGAACATTCAAACCGGTTAACGCTTTCAAAATTGCAAATTCTTCCCGTTGTACTAAATAATTAATGTAATGAATATGATTTTTATTATTTATTACCAATCTTTTTAATAAGAGGCATAAAAGTATAGAGCAAATAGTATGTATTAAAAATTAAAAGATAATATTATTGTAATAAAGCTTTTTAAATTATAATAAAACTTATTAATTTTTTATTTAAAATATTATATTGTCTCTTTATGGAACAAAATTCGTTGCAGAAAATTTAATGGAATTATCGTGAAGAATTAGAAGATAAATCCGTGAACAAAATTCTTCCATATCCTATTTATTTGTAGTCAATAAAATACCATAAGAATGAAAGATAAGTTGCATAAAATGCATTTTCTAAAATCGTTCTAACTTTTCAAAGGGGAAAAGGTAACGAACGTGCTAATCGGGCAAAGAATAATAAAGAAAAACTAGATAAATTATTAAAACACTATTATACGGTCACTGAGCTAGGAAATCTGCTATAAGGAGTGTCTAAACATATGCAAATCACGGTTACCATTAAATTCTTTAGAAAAATGAAATGTAATATTATATTAATTCCTTTACGTAAATTACTTAGGCGAAACAAAAATTTTGTTGCAAAATAGTTCACAAAATCCTATGAATATTTGAAGTATCTCTAAAATTTAAGCAAAATAAGTAAATTGATAACTTTTTCTAGGGAAGCAGCCGACTACAGAGCCCTCTTTTTCCATGTAACCCCGAATTAGTGATCCGATAAATTTTCACCGCCCATTATGCGAGCTGCTGCCATTCCACTTCGCAACTCTGAAAGAAAAACGATGAATAGACAACTTTCCCTTGCGCATTGCAATAAAATCGAACAAGCCCACCAGTCACCGCTTAAGAGCATGAGTGTGCGAAAGATGTCAGTTTTCTACATCCCCACAACTTATATAACAAAAATATCGAAAGAAACGAAAACATCGACGTTACTTCGGCTTTACATAACGTTTTCGCAATTTGTGCGGTGGCGTTTTCTTCGCTTCTTCTCCTAGCGAGAATTATAAAGCTTTAAAAACGCTTTAAATACCTTCGGT
Organism: Oryctes borbonicus; assembly: GCA_902654985.2. Lineage (NCBI taxonomy): Eukaryota > Metazoa > Arthropoda > Insecta > Coleoptera > Scarabaeidae > Oryctes > Oryctes borbonicus. Next base: position 10,927,338 of record LR736859.1, on the reverse strand, counting down.
TTCCTCTTCTTTAAATACCATCTCAGCTTACTAACGGAAAAACGAAGGCGGAGAAAATTTAATTGAAACGATATCTGGGGCGTACCGGCTGTTGCGAACTGAACTTCTCAAAAATGTTCCTTGAGAGGAAAGGAACAAACCAAATTAATCATTGAAATGGATGAAAAGGAAAGATTTGCTCTAAGTTGAATTTAAATTGGGCTGAAAAATGGCTTGGCAGATGCCCTTCTACAAATGAAAAAGCTTTCAAATAAGATATTTTTTTTAATATATGCGAAGAAATTAAGCGTGTAGTGCCTGAATATGCCTCGAAGCTACTAAAATAAACTATGACCCTGCACGAATGACTGAACCTATCGATGCTGTTCGTCGATGTTTATTCGTTTATTCTTTGCTTTGTCGTAAGTGATTAATCAATTCGTCATGTTCACCACTATAAAAACATAACAAATGAAAATAGGTAGAAGAAAGACAAACGTCAACCAAGTTAGCCAGATCACCCGGTTGGTCATCAGAGATGACGAACTTTATGGTAATGTATCCGATGTGGGAACTTTGGTAAATAAGGACTCGACGTCAAAGCTGACAAATATATCACCACGATCTACCATCAACTCCTTCAGTCCTTTGACGAAATTTGTAAGTAACACTGTTAATAGTGCTGACAATAAGACATAAAGAGATATTGTGAATTTTAGGGTGACTGTATAATTTGAGGGCTGAAGAATCACAAAAATGACTTCTGGGTATCGGTGGGGGTATATGGCGTTTTAATGTAGTTAATGATGGAAGGCTCAATTCGGGGAGTAGGATCACGTTTAGAAGTTGATAAGGAGTAAAAAGGAAGTTTTCGCTCATATTCTTCGCTGTCCAGGATCACCGTAGCATTACCCCTATTAGCCCTCAGTATAGCATTTTTAGGATCGGATTTCAGGTTTCTTAATACCAAGACTTAGGAATGTTTAATTTGGGAAGTTTGATACGTGCGGGAATTCAAGTATCAGCGGTTTAAGGTGGAAGGCCGACATGAGCAGGCTCTATACCAGTAATTATGTCTTCAGTAGGCATAAGTTTAGGAGTCGGGGCAAAGTTATGCGATCTAGGGTATTCCAATCAGATGGAGATAAAATGAATGATAGCTGTAGGTGTAAATGAAAGAATTTGATAGCAACTGAATTCAGATCACATCTAGTTTACCTAATTCTTTCCCGAACCAATGTTAAACTTGCTCAACGAAAAATCTGGTTGGCAGAAGGGGAAGCAGTATGATGTATAATAACAAGAAGTTTAGGAATAACATAATTATCTCTGCATTTACAACAAGTAAATCTTACCAGTTCTTGTAGTAACTTACCAAGCTCTCTTTTCCGAGAGGTCCGAAAACCAAGTATATAACAACAGAAGAGTTTTCAAAATTAAGTATATAGGTTCCTACAAAATTATAATTATTCTTATTTCTAGTTTATGATCTAGAATTCTACAATATAACTGATACTGGTTGGTTAAGCTGTCTTCGACTGTTTCAGTACCGTTGATCTTCTTTATGCACATGTTACACAATAATCAAATAGAGGTGAGACAACATTAAAATAATAATGATAATAATTCTAAAGTGTGGTGACGCTTTAACGAGGTATATAAGCTTTATAGCCAACAGTCCAGACTCCAGACACTTGAACTTAATGCTATTTGTACCGTCTTGGCCAGACATTTGAATACCTTGGCAAGCCTAATGAAGCTTTCCTACCCGCTTTTTCTGCCTGAGTACTTTTAGTTCCCGATATATGCAGATTATATACAAACACGTATCCTCTTGTAGTTCACATCTGCACCGAGATTCTCTTACTCAACCTATGTTATATAGATCCTTTTTTAAGACGCAATCTCTAGTTATCAACTCGGTGATGGTCTTGACTTCTTTTTTGCTGCATCAAATTAGATTAATAGAGAACTTAACGTCTCTCCCTATTAGTGCATTAGTATAAAGCTGGTCTTCAGTCAACCTTCACTTCTTTACATCTTCATCTAATCAAGATAAGATTTCCCTTCTAGCGGAATTGTTTGTGCTATACGAGCTCTGGTTATGAAGTGTCCCTCAGAGTCCTCCTTGCCCATAATATCTTCATGTCTTGGCACCCAGGTTAAAGGCAATTTCTTTTCATATGCTAATCTGTTGAGAGGTAGTAATAGGATTCATAACTGCCTTGATATGATAAATGACTATTAGTCATTGTGTTTATTTTCCTCCTCATGCAGCATTCCCTTGCGATGACTTCAGAACAAACTGCAACTGCGAATAGTTCTACCTGGAAAACCGTTGCGTATTTAAGGATATCTTCTGACTAGGGTTCAGCCCACAAATAGCGGTTCCTGTAGTTTGACTGGATTACGACCCGTTCATAAACCATTCTTTAAGAGTTGAAGTTACTTCTTGCGTGATTTTATTCGATATTATTAATAAAAATAATTTCAGGTGCCATACTGTCGGGTGCGTCTGGTACCGTGCCCGCAGCATCGATGTGCCCTCCAATTTTAATATTAAATTACCGCAAGCTGTTGACTTTCAATTTAAGGATTGCAGCGCGATCAGACTTACTGTGGCCTCTAAGGAAGCGGTGTCCGCGCTCTTCAATAGTCCAGCGATTTCCAGCAATGCTTGCCGCTAGACAGTAGTGAGAGATCTCACTGCCGAAGACACTTTTGTCCTCAACTTTATAGCTTGTCATAACCTCTGGGGCCCTTAGTGTGTCAGTTGTGTGTGTAAAGTGCTCCATGATTTTATTTACTTAATTCAGTTTCAAATTTATGGATGTGGTACCGCAAAAAGCGTATATTTTTAGTGACTTGTATGCCTTTAGGTTAAGTAGCTTGTTGAAGAAAGTTGTTAATAAACGTACTTTTAAGCCAGATTTTTCCGTATATAACGGCTTTTACAGCTTTATACGGGATACCAATCTTGAAGCAACTATAACCAACATTTGGTTCATTAGCTGGCGGTGCGCTACAACAGAATTCCTTAGTTGTAAGGCTCGCAAACCATACTATACTCAGTGATAATGCAATAAATTCAGCACCATTTAACAGAATTATCGAATACTCCCGTAGTCAGCTAGTCCTAGCAATCCAGAAACTAATTTATTAATATGCTAATAAAAGTACTTATTTAATACATTTACTCTTCTCGTGAATATCAAATAACCACTGCTCATTTTAAGTTATATTTATTTCATTGACACGCCATGAACCTATTGATATTATGAATCTTGCTGGTTCGTTTAAAATACGAGACATAGGGTTAAATGTGAGTTGCAATCTAGTAAAATTAGATATTACTTTAATTATCTTTAAAACTACAAAGAGAACTACTATTACTCACTATTGTTATTTATCCACTCCATTTACTGGCTTTCTTGTGTGGATAGTTGCTACAAAAATAAGCGCCCCCAAACCCTCTGATACTACGCCGAAAAGTATTCCCAAATAACCAATCATGTTTGAAATACGATTATCATATGAATATTGTGTAGTCGGAACAGGTTACTATAGATTTCATGCCAAAGTTACCCAAATAAGGTAAAAATTGAAGGAAAGAGTATAAATCAGATCTGGAACGTGTTTAATGGGTGAAGCTAAATAGTAGAAAATCGAAGATCGAAAGAATATGTATGTATGTATATCGTCTGCATTGTGCTTTGCACTTCCCACGTGGTCTTGACAATGTGTTTTTAACCAACACATTAAATCTTTAATAAACTCATTCATTTTAACTAACAGTGGTCGTTTCCTTAATCCACTTATCGGCGACATTTTATTACGTGTAACGTATATGCAGCAATTCGCAACACTAGCGTGCATTCCAACCGGCCGCCAAACACATACTGGATGCCTTATACTGCATTAAGATCGCTTGTGCATGTATTACGAATCACACATCCGAACGACCACTTCCATACCGACGCACGGAAAGTGGCGAACTTTATATATGAGATATATACTATGAATGCTAAAAATTTTACTGGAATATTACATACTTTTTCCAGGAAAATTCTTCAAGCGTTTCTGCACCTTAAAAATTATCTAAGAAACTGGAAATTTTACTTGAGTATTTTTATTGCATCTGAAAAGTCTCTTAAAAGACTTAAAATTACTACAATTATTTTGACTGTAGAAAGAAAATTTGCTGGTATTGAGAAATTTATCGCGTTTCGATCTAAGCGCTGTTTTCCATGAAAGAAATTTAAATTGCATGTAGTAATCAAGTTTGTGAGCGACATATAACAGTTTATTAGCGATAAATTAAAATTTCAATAAATCCAATTTGGAATTTCACACTAAATGCTTTGGTTAAATAAATATATTAAAAGTGTGCACACATACGTTTATCGGCTTCTGTGTAACGGAGCTATTACAGAGTACGTGAAATTTTTCGGTGATTAAATTGGTCGTTAATTTACACATGTATCGTAACAATTTTGATACAAATTATACCAGACGAAAATATAGTTTACATAATAATAAACAAAACAGGGTTATTGCGTACATCTGTAATATACTGACTATATTTGCATTTACAAGCAATTTACCTCAGTGTATTTAATTCGCTACCGTTTTAATTACGCAATTTATGCTAATAATAATTTACAGGAGGAACTTTACTCATATTGTTTCTAACAATTATAATTGTACGCGTATGTTATCAGTAAACGTAAAATTAAAAAAATTGTTGCACCGAATCATATGTGTTCCAATTTGCTACCAAGCTTTGCTTATCGTAGATTATTAATGTCGAACATGATTTAGCGATCGCCAAACAGTTTCGTATCTCCCTACCTTTGTTAATAAACAAATATGAATGTTATCACCTATTTGTCGATTTTAGAAGGTGAATGCAAAAAATGTTGAAATAACTAGGTTAATGTAAATGCCTTGGAGGATACATTGATTTACTGGTAAATAAAGATAGGAATATGAATTGATAAAATATTCTATGCAGCCACCCATTATCGAACTGTACTTAGCAAAGTAAATTATTGTTGTCAAAGATAATATTACCATATTTTAGCATCCCTATATTTCTCCTTTCCATTGCGAAGTACGTTCTTTCAAAATTAAAAAAATGCAGTGAACATTTAGAGAACAACTACTTTTTCGCTTAGATTTTGCAATTTTTCATATACGGCTGCTATGTAAAGTGTATACAACATAGATAAATCTTAAACGATAGTTTGTACGCGTATGTTATCAGTAAACGTAAAATTAAAAAATTTGTTGCACCGAATCATATTTGTTCCAATTTGCTACCAAGCTTTACTTATCGTAGATTATTAATGTCGAACATGATTTAGCGATCGCCAAACAGTTCCATATCTCCGATTACAACCATGCGACAACCGTTTTAAAATTCACATCACACTAAACTGGACTACAAGTAAGGACTATTTTAGCAATTGAACAAAATATAAATATAAAACACAGCAATTTTGCCGAATTTTTCCCTCGTACTGAACGAGTTTAGGGGAACGCTTGTAGCCAAACCGAGTGATAAGATGTAGTTCTATGAATTTCTTTACAACATTTTAATGGAAGTTGGAGACGTTAATCTTTAAATTTATGTACTTAAAACCAATGTTTTGAATAGATCTCTGATTAAATAAGCAAAATTCGTTTGGTTTTATAAACTATTTCTCTGCCTTTATTAGTGCACCTTACAGAGTTGATATGTTGCACAATCTTTCCGCGAACCATTTCTCAAAATTCGGGACCCAGAATTGGGGCGTGGTCCAATGGTTGGCGTCCGCTGTTTTACTGAATTTCAAATATTTAATTACGTCGGAAATTCCAAGAAAATTTCAGTTTAGTGCTCAATCCTTGACAAAGTGATTAACTTAGTATGCCAAGCGGCGTGTATGTACCAACTTCTGCTTGAAACCCAATAAGACTGCCGCAGAAACAAACAAGATGTTCAATGAAGCATCCTGAGACAACGTTGTCGATCAAACACAAACTTATGATTGGTTTAAGCGTTCCAAAAATAACCGAATATCAGCTTATGATGATGAACATTCTGTTGTCCGTCCATTGTCGTTGCTCTTCGGAAGACAATTATAATTAGTCGTACCTGACTTCTCAAAACATAAGGCAACCAAGGGATCCTCCCTTGGTTCAGGAAGTTCAGAGGGAACGTCATGACAACGCGAGTCCACATACCGCTCTCATTGTACAGCAATTTTTGGTGAAAAACAACATGGCTATTGACGTAGCTCCCTCCGACTTTCTCCGCTTTCCAAAGATGAAAATCAGGTTAGAAGAACGATGATTTGACACGATGGGAGAGATCGAAGCTGAATAGCGGACGGTGCTGAACACATTAGCAGAGACGCTAGTACTTTGAATATGGCGAAGATGAACGAGATCCTGATGTTTTTTAATCTTATTTATTGCTACATTTCAGGAACCTTTGTTGTTTCGTGCAGATACTTGTTATCCATCAAATCAAAAAGCAGTAATTTATGTCGATCAAGTAAGTGCACATTGTAAGTATTAAATATAGAAACAATGTTTATTCAAGATCTTAAAATTTGAAAATTGCTTTTTAAACACGCAAATTTAAGTTATACTTTGAGTACAACAGTTTATTTTACCAATATAGAGATATTCTAAGCTAGTGTTGCTCAACCTCAGTTCCACGAAACCATCGGATTGCACAAAGGGGGCTTTGGGGCTCCTTCACAAATAAAAGCGCAAATGTAAGCATAAACAAAAAAATATTCATAGTACTCCCCCTAATGCTTTCTGTTTCTGCATTCGCGTTCGTGCGCAGATAACGTAGTTCTGTCTCTTTTTTATAGAAGAAATTGGGCACAATCTAGCAACGTCCACGGCATTAACCGTCTCCCACAAATGACCTTCAAAAACAGGCGCACCAGAGAGGAAAAGTCAGGTATTATCGTTACTGATCAAGCAATAATAAGAGCGTAAAAGGCGATTTGACCTTTTCTCTCGTTTGCTCTTGTATAATATTTATTTATTATGGATAAATGGTAGTTTGAAGGGAAGACAAGAAATAGATTCAACTAGTCATGATGAAAAAGTTGAAGAGATTTCGGATAACACTAACAGCAACAATGAGCCTATGCCTACAACTTCAAGTTTTGTTCACATTGCAATAAATTAGAAAATACTGCCAAGAATATTTGACCTATGGTTTTATTTCTGTTGTTTTTGTTTCCAGTGTTCCGAACGGCCAGTGCATAATTTGTTTTTAAACTTTTAACAATTCCTCATTAGCTCCAGCAAAACTGGTGAGACACTTAGAAACAAATCACAGTGAGTACAAAGAGAAACCTATAGAATTTTTTTCAACGTAGGTTAGTAGAAACGATTAGAAGTAGTAAGAATCCATCCTCTCTAATGATGCTTGATGAATTAACAGACGTGGAAAGGCTTGCAGTACTGCTCGTTATCATCCGATACATATACAACTCTGTAGAAGAAGAAATGATAAAGCTTGCAACATACCTTATATCACTGAAAAAGAACTTAATTGGAACGAATGCATTAATATCTGCAATGACTGTGCAAAAGCAACAACTGGTAAATATTCTGGGCTTATTGCACCGTGTTAAACATCTCGTTCCGGCAATTGAAGACAAGTATTAGCAGTAAAAAAAATACTATTCAACCCTAAAACCGTTTTGGATGAAGCAGTCGGAATCGTAAACTTCACAAAGTCCAGGCGTTTAGATTCGCGAATTTTTGCTGCTCTCTGTGAAGAAATGAGAGGACACCTCACCACAGAGAAGTGCGATGGCTATCTCACGAAAAAGTTTTGGTAGTCCGCGAAATAAGATCTTGGTGCTTTGTAGCGACTCCTCATTTAAATTGTCATCGAGATTAATTAAAACACGACTTACCGTTGTGAAGTAGGATTTTCTAAGTATGCTCATACAAAGACTGAGAAAAGAAGTAAACCCACCTAATCATGAAGCAGACATGCGGATACAACTGCCAAGGATTGAACCTGACTTTAGCGAACTTGTCCCACGCAAACATCTCGTATTTTAATGGTATGGGGGTTCCTCAGAAAAAAATATAAGTGCTCTGGGGTTCCTCGCTCTACAAAAGGTTGGAAAATACTGTTCTAAGGGAAGTTTATATAAAAAGGTGATGACGCCTTCCATCTTGACTACATTGCTGCATCTAATTTAGAAAATGCTTCTTTGAAAAAAATAAAATACTAATTGGTGTAATGGAATTTAGCACAATCCTAACTTTTATTACTTCCCTAATTGTATAAAATTGCATTGTTGTATTTGTTTAATCGTTAATCATTTTTTGCTGGTATTATACGGCTGTCAAAGTTTTTTGAAATCATATTGAAATATAGAATTTACCGTTCGATATTGCGTATAATCATTCAAAATAAAAATATATTTTATATCGAAAGCGGTGTATTCGGAATATTTTAGGTTTCCGTTCGTAAATTACTTCAAAATCGCTCCATTACTACAGAGTAATTTATATGTCAAGATAAAAATATTATCTCCGATTGCTCTCCTGAAAACATTACCAGCAATCGCGCTACATATTTGAGTAATGAATATTTCATCGATTCCCGATATAATACGCTCTAATGGACCCGCTTCAAAATCCTCGCCTGCTGATTCTATTTACTATATATATATTATGTCCATACATAAAGGTTACAGTGAATCTTAACTATGTAATCCATTAATATGCAATTAGTAACTATAATCAGATATTGTACAAAAATGTGTATTTCCATAATACCTATTTTGATATAGAATTCACAATATATCTAGGCATGTTGCAATAATCTAGTGAGCTAAAGCAGCATCCACATTAACTGTCTAACATGGATATACAGTAAAGTTTTATAACATGTTGCAGATTGTTTAATGAAATATAGCAAATTTCGTGTTATATAACTTGTTACATGTTACCCATCTCTTGTCTGTAATAATGTTATTTAAATAAAAAGCAACGCGTTCTAATCTGGACACAACACAGTTTTTTAAGATTTATCATATGTTACATAGGTAAGCTATGTAACATGTTACTAGCTGTGGAACCAGCTTAACATTTTCAGCAACAGCCTTTTTACACACTTCATTGATACTTTCAAGTGAACATCGGTCAATTTTGGTCAACTATTGAAATGAAACTTTGTGGGTTTATAGAACAATTTAATGTAAGAACGGTGACAATTTTCACTATTGGGGTGCAAGATAGCTTAAACTCTTACCTATTGACACAAGTCATTCTTTAAAACTGCTTTACACGTAGCGATTTATTGGTCAATTATTTCAGCATATTCTTTACCAAGAAATCGAAAGAAATATGCTGCATGGTTAGTTAATAGTTAAATCAATACAAAATGTGTAAATATGCCGTACGTAGTGAGTGACCGATAGGGAAGTATTTAAAAGAGCAACATAAAGGTCAAATTATGAACAGTAATGAAGTTTCAACCAGCCTTGCCAATAGCCAACGACCAACTATTAAAAACGTGGGCGGAAGGAGTCTGTAACCTCCAATGCGAGCACGGGAAACATTACGAAAGCCAGAAGACGAACCGTACAGTAGAGGACACAAGAATACAAAAGAAACACCAGAGAGAGAAGAGTAAGACAACTAGCTGCTCGAAGATTAGACGGAGAACCAGTGGAGATAGAAGTACACCATAAAAAAATGTTCAAATCTAAGTGGGGTCAGACCTCGATGTATACTACCCACATATATGGCGCACAAATTCTCCTAAAAAGAGATTTTTAAAAGCTTGCAGTATAAACAGGGAAACAACTGAATGACACTGGGTAGCCTAAAGGAAGTTAGTATTCAGTTTTTGCATAATAAACAATTCATTCATATACGGTGTCCACGGAACAGTCTACAGCAAATAGAAACTTTCTTTTACTGCTTTAATTTTAAAGTAACTGCGTTTGCAATTTACAAATTTCAAATGTCCAAAAATTTCATTATTTGAGCAAATTTGAACAAATGCAATAAGAAAAGTTGCTCGCATCTACCTATAGAATCAAAATCCAAAGTGCCAACTTTTGTTCTTTCTTACATTGCGCTACACACCGTCTTAAAGAAAGAGAATCGGTAATTTATTCTTTGTAAAGAAAGTTTATTTTCCCAAATTATATCATTTTGCATAGAAAACTTAAGGATGGTCTTGGACGATTTTCGTAACGGAAAATGTTAATATTGGAGCCATACTGAGTGGAAAAGTTAGAAAATATCTCTAATCAAAAGATATCAAAGCAATTTTGTTAATTGTAAGAAAAGACAAAAACATTTATTAACATTTAAGATTTTAGGAAAGTTTTATCAGAAAAGGGTTTCTTAAAGGAAATTTTCTTTTGGTCATAAAAAATCAGAGGTATCTTCTAATTTCTCAATTCAGTGACTCCACTATCAACATTTTCAATTACGAAAATACTCCAAGAACGTCCTTAAGTTTTCTACGTAAAATGATTTAATTTGGGAAAATAAACCTTCTCAATAAAAAATAAATTAAATCTCCTTTTTTTAAGACGAACCCTCGATTTCCTACTGATAGTGACGAAGGAAATATTTAACAAGTGTGGGATATAGTTTCAATCAACATTTTACCTTTGCTAATAAACAAATATGAATGTTATCACCTATTTGTCGATTTTAGAAGGTGAATGCAAAAAATTTTGAAATAACTAGGTTAATGTAAATGCCTTGGAGGATACTTTGATTTACTGGTAAATAAAGATATGAATATGAATTGATAAAATATTCTATGCAGCCACCCATTATCGAACTGTACTTAGCAAAGTAAATTATTGTTGTCAAAGATAATATTACCATATTTTAGCATCCCTATATTTCTCCCTTCCATTGCGAAGTACGTTCTTTCAAAATTAGAAAATGCAGTTAACAGAAGAACGACTAGAATCCTGATATATTTCAGCAAATGCCTGTTGCCTATCGTTTTTGACCCTTTTCGTAAGTTCCAATATTTTTGCTTAAAAGTGCCCTTTTAGAGAAGAACTACTTTTTCGCTTAGATTTTGCAATTTTTCATATACGGCTGCTATGTAAAGTGTATACAACATAGATACATCTTAAACGATAGTTTGCTATATATTAAAGTGGCAATGGTTTTGCATTTAGTGTTATTTTTTTTAACTTTAAGTAGCAAACCATGTAGTTTTGCCATAGAACTTCCTACTTAGGTAGTATTTGAAAAGATATATCTGGATTATCTGTTTATGACATTTTGTAACCGTGTAACTAATATCAGGGTTTGTTTGCAATATTTCGAGAAATGTCGTGTTTCTTAATACTTATTCTCCAAGGTTTGTAGCGTTTTCATGACATTTTTTATTGAACCTGCATTTAATTGCTGATATTTATCGTATATTTTGCAATTTTTTTAAATGTAGGGTTACGGTTTTCTAATTACTGGGTTGATTCATATTCAACACTATCCTTTTGGTTTGACTAAGCGATTTAATTTCTTTAGGGAACATAAGCCGTGGAGTCGGCAGTGGAGAATGATTCCTTATCGTGTAAAATTAGTTTAAAAACTGTAAACAAAGAATAATGCACTGTGCGGTGTGTATCAGTGGCGGTGCGTAACTTTTTGATAAGGGAGGCGCGATTATAAAAAATATTTAAAACAGCAGGAATTATTAAAATATGTTGTCGATAAGCAGAGCTGAGCTCTATTCGAATTTGTTTTGCCAAGCAAAGCAAATGCCATACAGGCATTAAAATAACCACGAGATTCTTCATAATTCTTTATTTTAGCGATTAAATAGCGTAGATCTTTCATACCAGTTCTAGATTAAAGATCTGAGAAAAATCTGGTCGCGGATATCGTACGGCTCCCAGTGGCTCGATTGTGATTGGTTGTTTGGTCAGGCGTCGTACCGTTGGCATAGCAAGCAGGGCCGCGATTTCACTAGGGCCCAAATATTTAATTTGAATCTATTCTACATTGTAAACATAGAGTATAAGGCACACAATGTTCACAACGGAATAAATGTCATAGTTAAGTAATAATTACACAATAATTTACGTAACATAAATTTCAATAATGTTGTTTATAAATCCTATTGCATTTTTAAAGAATTTGTTGGGGAGGGCACGGAACCTTGCTACCTTATGGATCCACCGCCCCTGGTGCATATAAAAAGAATAGCATGTCCCTCAACATGCTATTCTTTTTACCCGCGTGGTTGCTTCAAACAGCGAGTCTTTAATATCAACATTTTGCTGGAAACAATTCAATACGTTGGCCAGTGATATATTAAAAACAAAATGCTGCAATACGTCTTTAGATTTTCCTTGAAGCCCTGCTACGCGTTGCTGTTTATAAGGAGAAGCTGTCTAATATTTAATAATAATATAAAATTTGAAGCACTAGTAAAAGTATATGCTCCTTATTTCTTTTTGCTCAACAATACATGCTTATATTTCCAAGTACATTTTAACGATTTTTGAAAAAAATAATTCTATGTGCATTCATGAAATCTCAAAATGCTTTGAATGACAAAGGAGTTGAAAACAGTTTAGCTTCTATCACCCAAATTTTGGTGACAAACGAATAAAATAAAGAAATTGGAAAAAGTAGTATCAACATTGCTAAATCTTTAGAAATGTTCAACAGGGTAAATACAACTATCAGGAGAGTTCCCGAAGCTGCAGAACATCCGAGTAATTTAGCATGGCTTCAGGCAACACTAATCTAATTATCAGTTGAAATATGCTTAACTCATGTTATACGTTTTTACCGTACAAAAGTATTTTGTCTGATAGAAAACACCAGTCCTTCTAATCTAGAATAAGTATTTATAGACAGCTGGAAAGCCAGCAGTGTTATTATTATTATTATTATTATTATTTTATACACCTCCTCCTCTACCTTTCCCTCGCTCATTATTGCTATCATTTATTTTACTGTTTTGTTTAATTTTATTATTTTGTGTACATATATTGATTGAATACAAGTATATCCTATGGCTAGGTAGAAACAGTCTATTAGTAGTATGGAAGGTAGTGGATTGTGGGATTTGGATAATGGAGAGAGGCGATGTAGCGTTAGCCGTCGCCACTGTGCAGCTCACGATTATACAGCACCGCCTCATTCCAGCAGCCGCGAAGTCATATGCGATTGGAGTTCGTCTACATCAAGATGGTGGTGAGCTATTTTTATGGGCCCGAAGGACATGCACTGAACCAAGAAGAACATACTTCTGCATCTGCATGGAAAGCGTATCTATTGATTGGCTTTTTATTTTTCTTATCTTTTTCAGGTTATTTATTATGGATGCATGCATTCCACCAAGGACCCCGATTATTAGTGGAACTAACGTAATCTCGTAGCCAGGGTATGTAAGCCTTAGTTGGTAAGATTCTGATATTTTCGAATTTTCTCTTTTTCCTTTTCTACTACAAGCTTTTCTCCGGGGCAGGACGTTTCCAGTACGTACATTTTCTACCCCTCTAGGTCTTGGATTACCATAACCGGTTTATTTGCAGCAATGTTAGTAGTGGTGCTAAAAGTCCAAGTTCCAAAAGATCTTACACTTGTCGTTGTGATCTGTTGTTGGTGGTTGAAAATTTTCATGTGGTAGTCGTTGTCTTTCATCAAGTCCGTATAGATATCTTAGATTGAATAAAATAACTTTGAGAGCGTTATCATGCCTGGTAATGTAAAGGTTTGACGCATATTTAGGGTACGCGGTCAACAGATGCATTACAGTTTCCCGACTTGCTTTGCATGCCCGGCACATTATATCATCAATGGGGAGACCGAGTACATTTCGTTTGTATTGCAGGGTGTTAAATACGCCATCCTGGCATGCCGTCACAAATCCCTCCGTTTCCGAGTACAGATTTGAAGAGTGCAAGAAGGCGAATGTATGTTTCTTAGATAACTCCAGTTCCTCGATGTTTGTGTAGAATCTACTATGCATATGTTTTCGTAAGTGTTGTATTTCCATGATTGACTCAGCTTGTGATTTATGTTAGGTTGTGTGAGACCACAAGCTGGAGCTGTTGCTCCCAACATTTCCCATCAGTTCGTCGCTTCTCACAATAGCAATGAGTTGGTCCTCAGATTTTGAAGTTTCGGTATTTGATAAAGGAGTTGTTCGATATTCACCAGTCCTCTGCCTCCCCTTCCCCTGTCTAGGTAAAGCCTATGTACTGAGGAATGAAGGCTTCTGTGTTGAGTCATCACCTTGCGTGTCTCTCAAATCTAGCAAATCTCATCGACGTTCCATTTAATGGTTCCAAATGTGTAAGACAGAACCGACATGGCCAGCATGTTTGTGACACGGCACTTATTTCGAGCCGCAAGTTCCGAGCTCCATATTCTTTGGATAATGGTTTGGTACCTGTTTTTTAGGTTTTCCTTCACCTCCGCAATGTCGTTCATTCGTTGCTGTTCGACTCCTAGGTAAGTATAACTTTAATTTTGATGTAAATGACGTATTATTATACCGTCCACCAGCTCTATGTCATCCCCATCTTCTATCCCTTTTCCTCTTTTTAGGTGGTAGACTGCGCAATTGTCCGCTCCAAATTCCATACCGATACTAGTAGAGTAAATATAAACAGTTTTAATCATATCTGTAATGCCTCCTTCGTTCTGTGCATACAATTTTAAATCGTCCATATAGAATAAGTGTGTGATTTTATGAACACGATGATTCAGTCTGCCTGCAAAATATTCTCTATGTCTACGTTGAGCAATGGACAGTGGAAGCAGCGTAATGCAGAACAGAAGTGGCGAAAACGATTCACCCTGGTAAACACCTCTTATATTTTGTTCGGATGAGAGTATCTAATTAAGGATACTCTAATCACGGAGATTGTCGAATTATATCGCTATATCGACCTCTACAGAATTATACAGTTTTTGCCACAAAATCTGCGAGGGTAGCACTCTTCGACTTCGAGGCTAGCACACCCGGGGCAATTAATATATATTAATATATTTAATGAACCAGCTATATATACGCGAACTTAAATTACAGCTGCTACCTTCCACATAGGTGTACTGATGAGCTGTGATACAGCGAAACGCGTATGTACATAGTGGTTGGTAATAGCTGGTTCATTAAATATATTCATTTATACCTCTCTTATATGTTATTGGAATGATTTTCCGTTGTTTGTTCCCTGTTATGAGGATTACATGCGTTCGCCAATTGTTAATAAGTTGCCGCAAGGTGTTAATTATTTCTTGATGGATTTTCAAATGTTTTAATATTTTTATTATGAGCGTATGCAAAGTGCGATCGAAAGCTTTCCGATAATCCACCCATGCCATCGATAAATTGCGTTTGTACCACAGCGCATCTCTGCATACACTCGAGTCAATTAATGTATTTTCCTTTACACCTTATATTCCCCGTTTACTGCCCCCCTGCTCTTAAATTCCTGTCCATACTTGGTTGATAGATTCCAGTATTCGTTCTTGTAAGATACTTGTTAAGATCTTACACACAGTGTTTAAGCATGTTATTGGTCGGTAATTTTCCGAGCGTGCTGGATCTCCTTTCTTAAATATCAGTATTGTTTGCCCTTTACTTAGCCAGGTTGGTATTTGTGTCTCTAATTATAAACTGGTTGAAGATCCTCGCTAGGTGCTTATGAGTTGCTAATAATTTCTTCCACCAGAACATATTAACTTTGTCTGGGCCGGGCGCAGAGTAATTTGGTATTCCACTTATTACTTGTCTTATGCCTCCTCTCGGACAAGTTTAAATTCAGTTGGTTCAGCAATAGCATCATTACAGTACTTCGCAAAAAACTTTATAATTTAATTTTCTTCTTTGATATTAACATCTCTCTCATACACATTTTTCCACTATTTTCCAGTTCCTCTGTGTCAAGAGCAGTGTTTTTGGTTTTATTTGTCGGGAGCAGGAATCTTGATGGATTTTGACCAAACGTCAGATTCTGTTATACCCGTTTCAGTGATTTTTCTAGTTTCATTCTCACTACCGATAAGGAGCTTATCTTATCAAGGGCCTGCTCCTTATTCTCTAATATTTTCTTTTTGCTAACCGTGTGATGTTTAGTCTTGAAATCCCACGCAATCTTCCTAAACCGTGCAGTAAATTTACGATTATTAACGACATACTCAGAAAGGCTTTGTAGTTGAGATGCTTTGTTTCGCCATAACTTGATGATGATCTTATGATATCTGATAATTGTTTAATTCGGTTCTTCAGATTGATTGTTAATTTATTTTCTCTTTTTTTTTCTTTTATCACAGTTGCCGCTGCAGAATATACAGCGCAATTCAGCTTCCACAAGTCGTAGTCTGTAGATAGGTATTTGTTTAAAATTTTGTTAATTTTCGGATGGTATTAGTTGCTTATAATGAATTGCAGTCGTTCGTGCACCATCCGGTGGCAGTAAACCCTCCCCAATAAGGCAGAACTCTGCCTATATCTCACTGTCGATCTTATTCGTGTCCGTTACTAATTGTTACCGCACAGGCTCTGTCTCAGTGGGTTGCAGTGGAAACTGAAATCCTCTTCGCAATAATGCATGCGATTGGTCACGTAGGTTTTGCGCAGTTATTCAGGCCATATGTTTGTCCAATGCTCCTGCAGACGCTTCATATAGCCTGTTCTATTCGGTTCACTATAGTGGTAGCTAGTTAAAAGATCGAAGTTCATCTGTCCAGTGGGGTCTCTTCGGAACCTCTGTTTGGGATCCTTCATCGTTTTGGCTGCTCCCAGAGATCCCTTGTGCGCCTGGGTTGTCGCCCCTTAGCGGTTGCCCATCTTATGAAGGACCTCCTGGAACACATATGCGCCCCACGAGATGAGCAAGGTCCGGAGCTCAAGAAGGACTGGCTCCTGGGGATTTCTTTCCTGCAGTGTGGGTTTTTCCCCTATACCTCTTCGGTTTCCAACAACGGGTTACTCCGACATTCCTGAAGCCTTCCACCAGCCGGCCACTGGCTGTTTGCGATAGATTCTACTAAAGAGAGATCTCCCGTCCAATGGGTTCGCCACTTTCATTATATTATATTAAAGTAATATCTACAAAATCAACAACTTATTTGCCTATTTTTTTCCTTTAGCTACCTTCTTTTCTTCTTCTTCTTTTCGCTCTTTCAAATTGTTTAATTATTTGTTGTGCCTTCGTTTCATATTTTTAGTACCTAAAAATCCGGGTCATTCAGGCCACCAGATGGGTGCTACAGGCAAAAGAAGAAATTGATTATAATTTGTTTAAGGCAGATCATTGATGGATATGGCATTCCAAATAAGTATAAAATCGTTTCACGTGAAATAACAAGGTTTATTACACGATCCATTATATCGACGTTGATAAATTAATTACTTTCCACAGTCGACAAGTTTGTTACTGGATATGACATAGTTGTATTTTTTCCGTGTTCTTTTTCATTGCAAACGTAATATATGTACACGTATAAACTCAACGTAATGTTTATTTATTTTTTAGCAATTATTTTTGCTTTATTTCAAAGAAAAATAGAGGGATGGGAGTTTTATCCTACAGACTTGTAGTAGCTAGGGGAGAACTACTAACGCTATCATTTAATACTAGCAAAACAGTTAAATAGTTATCCAAAGCATCTTTTAATATTCTTTATGGTTTTAGAGATATTATGGCAAACAATACCTCAAAAGCAGCCGAGTGAGCACCTAAAAATGTTTCAACATTAAATAACGGTTACTGGAATAAACCAAAAACATTCCTGGACTTTTACAATAAAAATGAACTAAACTGAGCAAAATAATTTTTTTTTAATCTGACAATTTCCTTTTCAGGTTACATTAGCGCAGGTATATTGCGACTTGCGTTGTTCTTTGGGCAATTTTGATGTGTATCAAAGATGGAGCAAATACCACTGAATACCCTGTGTTACCTCACAATTAGTAAGGCATCTAGTCTTAATATTTTCTCCATGATAATTTTTACTGTTTTTTTAAATTTTTACAATTTAGTGGGGGAGGTACATGCGGATCTAGATTGTTAATGTTATTGAGATTATTACTAATATTAATACTATAAAACACATTTCGTCTTTTTAAAGCATTTTCGTTTACATAAAATTTAGAAATATAACGAAACTAGATTAATAACCATCTTCTCCATGTGAATTTGGATTCCAGGAAAAGTTATTCCTTTCTCCTTCGTTTTAGCTTCATATCAGCATCGGAGAGGAATTTTAATGTTACCAAACGATTTAAATATCCCTTTGTCTCACCAATCAAGAGTTAATTCATTTAACATAAATTTATAATGAAATAAGCATCTAAAACTATCTATCTTGAATTTTAAGTTTTCACAAACAATTTGTTTATGTAAGAAAAGATAATTCTCTGTTTTAAAATGTCTTATCTTTTATGCATTGCATACAGCGTAGGTAACAAAAATATTTGGTGTCCAGAAATTTGTAAAAGTGAATATTTATTCTATTCGTTCTTTTTTTAGCCAATACAAAAGTATCTGTGTTTTATGAACATTGCGGCCAACAGTCACTACAATATGTTTACCGTTAATATTAATGTTTCGACATATATTTTACTCCGCTTCCGGTGGCGTAAAATACCCCTACAGCAAACACAATAGTTAATTGCATGCGAACTCTAACAAAACTACGTTCATAAATTAGTCAGTTTTACTACCACATTCGCTCTATTCGAATGTATTAACCCTCGACTTTTAGGGTTCCAAGTTAAATATGTATCTATGTCCGGAAAGGTTTATTTGCTTTACATCAATTATCGCATTACAGTAACAAAGGGCGTAAATGCAAATATTTTTAGGGAATCAAATATTTATACACACCTACGCAAATACGGTACATCTGTAGTAGCATTGTTAAATAAAACCAGGATGGATCCTGTTAGTTTCATAGCTTTAAAAAACCACGTGAAACCGCGCCGTAATTGGAATGCAGATCTGTATATTATAAGGAGTTTCTTGATACTTTCTCAGAGAAAATTGAAATATAACATTAAATTATTATTTATATTAAACGATTTTCAAAATTTTAAATTGTTGATCAAAAGCAAATCAAATATCCAAGATAATCTTATTGGATGAAAAATAAATTCGATAAGCACCATCTTGGAAAATTATACGTATTCGGGTAACGATCTTTCCCCGCAAAAATGTGTTCGGATACCGGTTTACTTGTTTATTGATTGTTGTTCCTCCCCCGTTTAAAATAACAAAGTCATGGAACATTTTGCATACACTAAAGGCTAATAATCTCGCAAACTTATATTCCCCGTTGTACTGTCGGCACATGAAAAAAATGATTCCCGGTATATTTTCTGTTAGCTTTTACGAATAAATAAAAACCCCTGGGAAGAGAGTCGGATGAGTTTTCAATCGATTAGTTAATTAATTCTTCGACTGCAGTTTCTGTTCGGGAAACAAATTGTACAATATTAGTTCTTTTGATTAATGTTAATTACTTGCTAAAATAATTATTTTTCAGAACGACACATACTGAGTTTGCAAAAGAAACCAACATTAAAAATAATAGATATCATTACTGAAACTAATGGCACTTCAGCTTACTGCCTCGACATCGCCATGGATTCAAAGTGACTTGTTTAAAGGCAAATCTAAGCAACCAAATCGATACTCTTAATAAGGTGGAACAAAGAATAAAATGAAACTAAACCGCTCTACCCCAGTTCATTGCTACGCCGACGTCATAACGTGGATTAAATCGTCGAACAATAGGGACGTGGACCTCCAGAGATCATATTCCCTAGTTAATTAAAATTTATGTGCAATCGATATACCAATGATATCGTTTGGTGTCATGAATATGAAATTTAATGAGAATACATTACCGCGCAAGAACTAATACATCGAATTGAATAGCGATTAAATGTATTATTATTAAAACTAATCCACAATTATGATCCCAAACATGATGCCTAGGCTACACAAATGTTTCCCAGAATATAACAAGGTCTTCGACTTTTACATCCATTTGTTGTTTGCTTTTATACAAGTAGAAAATTTATTATGAACTACATTTTTAAATAAACAGAAAGTGACTAATAATAATAATAATAATAATAATAATAATAATAATAATATATTTACCCAACATGTTAACCCCAATTACGGGCCAAAAAAATATATATATATACATAGATTGTGAATGCAATATAAATTTACAAAAGAAAGAAAAGAAAAACAGTATATTAAAGAAAATATACATAATTTCAATTGAAAACAGATCCAGTAAAAATGTCTTCATGGCGTATGTTAGTATTACGCGTCATGTGGAAAACTGGCGCAAGTAACAGGTTGGTCCTTGGTGTTGGCATACTGATGGTAAACGCATAGCAGGATGCCAGTCGAGGAATATTAAACATACCCCTGACAACAAGTAGGAACAATCAACTTTGTTGTTTAGAAGCTTCTGTAGGTACCGAGCGCTATGGAGCTCGCGCCGATTACTTAGTGAGTCAATTTGATGCCTACAAAGCAGACCATGATAAGATATATCCCAATCCGAATAAGTGGCATCGATTTTCCATGATAAAAACTTCAAAAAACAGTATTGAATCCGCTCGACTGGAAGCTGTTGAGACATATAAAAGAGATACCAAACAACACAGGCGTGTTCTAATTTAGTGACGACAAAGGCATAAAAAAGTGTTTTTAATAATCTGATATCATGCAAGTATCGTGAAGTTCTCATGAGAACTCCTAGCATTTTTGAAGCAGACAAACAAATAATTTCTATATGGTTAGAGAAGGATAAAGTTGGATCAAAAGTTACGTCTAAATCTTTGATCACATTTATTTTGAACAGAGTTTGGTTGTTAATCGTGTAGATGGTTTGGCTTCCCTTGTAAAGGACATGTAAAAGCATTTGGCGTTATTGAGCAGCAGGTTATTGCTCACTCACTAGCTAACCAGGAGATTACTATTACGCTGCAATTCATCAGCCTCCTTACTAAAATACACAACACAAAATAGCGATTGCAAGAGTTCATTTATAAATAAATTAAAAAGGAGAGGACCAAATTTGAGCCTTGCGGAACACCACTTGTAGATACAAAATTAAATGTCTGGAAACCGTTATATATTATTAATACACGTAACCTAGGAGAAAAACCAAAAAAACCTAGTTTGTCTAAAAGAAGTTTATGATCAATCGTATCAAACGCACGAGAGAAGTCAGTGTACACGGTATCCATTTCACTAAGTAAAGCATCCTAAATTTGTCGTTATAGAACGAGCAGTCATGAATCCATGCTGATGCGATGATATGTATTGCTTTATATTGAAAAATATAGTACGGTATAAGTATTGCTCAAGAACTTTAGAAAAATTATCTAAAATAGAGATCGGCCGGTAATTAGTGATTAAAGCCTTGTCGCCTTTCTTGCCCTCCAGGAAGGTAGGTGTACTAACTGCCAAATTAATCATTTTGGCAATAGGTTTGTTTAACACAAAGCGAGCATCTCTGATCAAAAAACTTGGTACAAGGTCTTCACCTGGAGTCAATTTGTTCTGAAATGAGGCCATAATTAGCTACATCGTCCTCACAGATCACAGGGATGTTAGAAGTTATCAGGCAAATCCACTGTGCAAGTTGGCGAATATGCTTCGGCAAACCAATAAGCAAACGAGTCCACAATTTCTTGAGGATCGTTCAAATCAACTCCATTAAACGACAGCCGACCAGAAATACGTGTCCTCCCTTGCCTTGCGTGAATAAAGGTCCATAACTGCTTACGATTAGATTTCATTGATGTTTGTATATGTGTTATGTAGGATATGTACCCACTTGAGATTTGATTTTTGGTTAGAGATCTTAACATACAATACTCTTGATAGTATTTAGGGTCTATATCCACTTCTGTCTATGGAAATCTTTGGTCTTTAAATTTTTCTTAATCTCAGATAAGAACCACGATGGGAAAGAAGATTTATTGGCCAAAAATTTGGGTATTTATTTATCAAATATAGCGTAAAGCATTGTATAGAATTTATTAACCGCAGTATCAACGGCAACACAGGAACCCAGAAAATTCTAGTCAGTCGCCAATATACCTTCATAAAGATTGTGAAAGTTGGCTTTGCGAAAATGATATCGTAATACTTTGCTACTAGGAGGAAAATTGATAGGCTTCTGAGGTGATTCAAATGCTATTATGATACATAGCGCGGGATACATTTTCTGGTAGTAGAGGTTGGTTTTCACGGTCAACATCAACATTACAATTGAGATTTGACAACACCAAATCCAAAAGTCTGTTGTCTTCATTTAAAACGTTGTTAAACTGTTGTAGGTTAACTGATTAACAAAAATCAAGAAAGAAGGTAATCAAAGGATTGCGAATATTACGGTGTACATGATCAAAATAGCGAGGTAAGTTAAAATCACCAACGAACAGTATTGGTTTATTTGCGAAATGAATTTCCATGGCGTCAAGAAATATTTCATATTCGTAACGAGGTAGATCTGGAGGTAAATAAACAACAGCCGAATAAAAAACAAAGGAACCCTTATAACATTCACACACTATGAGGTTAATTAAGGGTGTACGAAGTATAACATCAAGTATAACATAGATACATCTACTACTTCGCAGGAAATAATTTTTTAACGCTATTAAAACACCTCCTCCTGCGTTCCGGCCAGTTGTATCAAAATTGCGATCACATCTAATGACATTGTAGATGGGAAAAACTCAGGGTTACTGAAAGAGTCATCTAACCAAGTTTCTGATATCATAATAATATAAAATGAATCACTACTACTACTGTAAAAAGATATGAGTTGGAACGAAGGCTACGTATATTTCGATAATAAATTTTCAGGGAGAGTTCAGGGAGGTGGAAGTTACGTTGGGCGCATTTAGTTTTCCGAAGAAACAATGGATGGTATACCGCGAAAATATTTGATTTTCAAATTCATTTCTCCAGTGTTTAAGCGACTTTGTAGTTCCCACTTTTCCGGATCTTTTAGGAAATTTCTAACGCAATGATCTCTTCTTCGTAAGCGACGAGCAATTTCCTTCTTACTAACACCATCCTGGTACCAGGCTAGAACTTTATCCCTTTCTAGCAAGGATAACTGTTTTTTTCTACCCATATTGCAAACACTTTATAAAATATAATTTCTCGTGGTGAAATGTGTACACTTTACCAGCACAATCACTGCGTATAAAGAGAAGTATCAAATTAAAACTTCTTTGCTTATATTAATGTAATAAATGGACAGGGTCTAAATTTTTGTCGCATTTAAAATTCCTATTTCGATCTGGAAAAATCTCAATTACCCCTCATAAAGCAATAAATACCCAGAAATATCTATAAATGGACTATTTACATAACAAGTATTAATAACCCTCATTTACATTTTATATAATGTCTATAAACTTTGTTTCGTAAATAAAAACGATACCGCTTCTATGTTTTTGTCGGGTAGTGCATTTCTTTGCCAAAGTCAATTTTGTTTCTCAACATAGCGATGCTCCCATACCTTTAATTCTTCACATGATAGTTGGCATCTTGTTGCAAAACAGGAGTTTAAGAAGGTCTTCCGAGCGAAACATTAAGCCTTTAGCTCGTCAAGCCACCATGCGCAACATGCCTCCGTTATTGTTTTCCTTTCTTCAATGTAGTAGAATAACTAACTCCATGACTATGCCAAAAAACAGTTGCGATCACTTTCCCAGCCGATTGAATAACATTCGCCTTTTTTGGAGCCAAGTCATTCTCCGCAGTCCACTGTTTCGACTGTGCATTGGCTTCAGGAGTGTACTAGGACTGCATTCAAGTTTTATCTACAGTAATTAGTCGATGCCAAAACTGCTTCATCAAACTTTGAATACGTATACGCATTTTCGGTCCTAAGTGAATAAGCTCGGCACTTAACGCACGGTTTCTTTCATCTCTAATTCCTCAATCAACACGTTCTTTCGAGATGGCCACAGCCTCTGCTATCTTTCTAACCTTAATTCAACGGCCGTCTAGCACCATTTGGTGAAATTTTCCGATATTATCGGTTGTGGTTGCCGTTTTTAGTGTTCAGCTGTTCAAAATTTCAGTGTGACAAATAATGGGGCAGAGTCTCTGTAAACAGCGTCCATGGGCGTATTGCTTTTCAAATGCAATAATCTCGTGACGGTTCGATATTCTATTTTTTCCATTTTTGCAGAAATACATCAACTAACACAAACGACTGTTAAACAGCAACTGAGTGTACAACATGGCTGATGTTTAACGAGTAACGCCACTTTCATGTTAATGATTGACACTTTTCAAACTACCCTCGTATATAATGGTATAGTTAATTAAATTCATCATTTTGTCTTTACCTAATTCATGAACGAAGTTAATCATTCATTAATGAGAAATATGGCGGTCAATAGTACTCATTTTATTCGACACAGAGTAACTGAAATGCGCAGTTCCCAAACGATAACACTTGTACAATACAGTAACTATTGGGATGCGTGCACTCTCTCTGAACTTCTTTCAGAATTTCATTTTCACCAAAATGCAAGGAACTAGCTTTATTTTATCTCACTACGTGATTGTATGATAAGTGAAGATTACTTATTACTTATTGAACGGTTACTTATGTTATTCTTAAAAAAATATATTAGCAAAAGCTAGCGGTAAATCTACATAAACGGCTCGGCAATGGATATGGAGCTAGTTGCACATCCTTCTCAGAAATGTACGAGTAATCTGTTCAGCGTAAGTCGCACGTCTAAAGTAACAGAGGGGCCGATCAAGTGTCTGCTCGAAACGGAGATTTGAGCGACTTATATAGCAAATTTTGGTATGACGTTGCGCTTTTTCCTTCTGATGTGTATAACAAAACAATTTCGTGATATTCCTTTGCATAAAGTTAAAGTTCTTAGTTGAATTTAATGCTGTTGAGATCTGATTCTTTAACCCCTGAGTGTCAGATCGGCTAGCGATGCGACTATTTTCTATAGCTAGTCCTTAAACACATTTAGAACAGTAGCAGAATGATTGCCTACAATTTCTTGGACTTCATATGTTGCACTTCATAACCAGATAATTCGAGTGGATAAGATTGAGGAAGAAACATGTAAACTGGATGATTTTTTATGAATTTTGGAGATTGGGCAAACAAGACCCACGCCCGTTAACTTCCGCGCAAGCCAAATTTAAAATATAAGGACTCTGGCAATTATATAGGTAAGAAAGATATTTATAACGCAGAGAAAAGTTATTGGAAATTGCTGAATATCCGCTGTGCAAATATGCACAATCCATGAATCAAAACGTAATTATTCACGATGTAGATATTCGTTACTGGGCAGGAGAAGCCAATACTAAAGTTAACTTAGAAAGTTTTAAATCATCCCGCAAATGGATATTGCAGTTTAAACGACAAAATCGAATAGTGTCTGGAAACACCAAATTTTTAGGACGATCATATGGGCAAAACACAACCGAGTTGGAATTGAAGTAGACTGGAGCCACATTTAGTCCAATAATTTGCGAAAACTTATCCCAGGTTATTAATATTTCTCACATTTTCAAGTTATAACACTTTACATTTGCTAGGGATCGAATGTTAAGATTTAGGCTTCCACACCATTAATATTCGAAATATTTAGGAAATGGAAGGCGTATATATCTTTGCACCGAATAAGGAGTGGGACGCAGACTTTGCTGCTCAACCGTTGGACTACCCTGCCAACCTGCAGGAATATGTACCTGCCGATAAACCTACACAAATTCTGACCATTCCCAAGAAAATAACTGGTATGGTTTAACCACTGGATGTATACTGCTCTCGTGTATGAAAGGTATTCGTGAAAAGGTCTTCCGATCAAGTTTTACTGGATAATACGGATATTGATTTACACCGGCCGAATAACATAATCAAATTGAAATCTCAATCAACTCTCTTTCGCCAAAATATCGTAATTTATTTTTATATTCTTAGCATAAGAGTAGTTACATATACACATTTAATCTATCCAGTATACTTTTTCTTTCACATTATGATGAATGAACGTTTCCTCTGTGTTCAGCCTGCTTTTATAAAATATGCGCACTGTAATGAATGTATCTGATGATTTTCATTGTCATAAATTAGAATAATACGTACTGGAGACAATTTATAATATGCTAGCTTTAATTATATATAAATATACATATTGCAGGTATAGTCCTCTATTGAATTATTACATCTTCTGAACATATTTACATTCGCCAGATCGAATAAATGAAGTGTCGATTTCCTTTTCACGGGGAGCAGCAAATTAAATGTTTAAGTGTGACATATCACTGTATTCAAAATGAAGTGCGGATCAATTATAGTAAATAAAAATATGACATTCAATTATAAAAAAAAAAAAATTCCAACCTTTAATTTAAAGCATTCCCCTTACGTAAGGCTTCAACAAATTGTTTCATAAGCCCCAACTTTATTTGAAGTGAAGGCAAAATGATTTTATCCCTGTCAAGTAAAGACTCGTTTATGATGTTCGCTTCACGTACAATTAATTCTTCTCTAAGTGCCCATTTCATTTTCGTCCAGTGATCCTGCTTTGTACTTTGTACTTGACGTATCCAGTTTGCTGTCCAAGCAAAAAATTCACCATCTTTAAATCGACGCAAACAGCCCATTGTTGCTCTTGATATTGGATTTTTTGCAAAACCAACTTTAAATTTTCGTATTCTTCTTTGAGCTTCGTTGAGTGGGCAACTGGGATGGATGCATAGCGATTTCCATTGTGCAATGGAACACCTTTCAAGCTTCTTGTAGAACTGTCAACAAACAAAAAGTCACCAATCTTTTGATTCATATTTAGGTAAACCCATTTAAAAAAAAAGTCCTGGAATGCAACAGCAATAAACAAGTTCTTCACCAAAGTTTAAGCTTTTTCTCTTTCCTATTGTCCATTTTCATAGAGATTTTACACATGTTTTATATACTTTATGGGGAACCCAAGACTTATCCTGTTTTCCAATTGCAAAACCAAACTACGAAAAATACGCCTTTTGTACAAAATCGGTGATATTTTATCTTTGTTTTTCCGTGGTATATTCACCACAAATATATCAAAATACATCTGGATAGTTAAGACAATCTCCTCTAGACGAACTTATATTTATGCAAACCTCCTTCTTAGACAGTACTCTCTAAGCAATTAAATAAATAAACAATATCTGTCAAAGATAGTTCTACCCTCGGCCGCGACAACTAACACCTACTTTCAGCCAATGAGAAAACACCCGATCCTGTGCCATTTCGACAGTACCAACGCGATACGTGATACTACGCGTGAAAATATGTTATGACATGTCGGAAAAAGCCAGATCTCTCCTTTATCGTGATATAAAAATTACAATTGTTGGAAACGACCCGACCACTGTTCTAACTGGAATCAACTGAAAACTTTTAAAAGTTTCTAGGACACCCGAAAATGAAATTAAATATTTCTCAATACAAGTAATAAAAGATATTCTATATGATTACATAGCTATATTTTCAATATCAATTTTCTACTGGATAAAACATTAATTAAATGCATTTAATTATACAGTAAATATTTTCAGCGAAGTTAATGTCGAGATCTGCTTTCAGGTCGTAATAATTTCGCCACTCTGATGTATACGTAATAAGAACGAGCTCCCGTAAAACTTGGTGAAGTAAATTAGTGAATTTAAACTTGCGATAATTAATTAACGTTTTGAAGTAAGTTATTACCACTGCGGATCTGTTCAAAAGTTACTAAATTTATAGCTCAATAAAAGCACTACGCGATACATGAATTTTCTAGTTTTCATCTAGTATACACATTGTAATTGGCAAGCAACACTTTCACAATTGTTAATGATGATATGATATAAAATAATATATTTTCTATAAGCATCTTAATTCCCTAAAGATATTATTTAATTACTCATAACCTCGGGCACTCTTAGGCGGCTCTAATGTAATAATGATACTTTTAATTACAGATTGAAAACCTCTAATTAGACGTCACATTTCGATTTTTTCCGTGGGCCGGATTAAAAACAGTGACAGGCCGCCAGTTGTCCATTAGTGGTTTAAAGTAAATTTTTTCTATGCTTGTACATTTTACTACTATCTTTCAAATAAAAACATAAACACTTCTACAAAATTAACTTACGGAAATCAGGAAAGTACAAACCTGGCGTTGCAGCGCATTGGTCAGAAATTACGAGTTTCAATTGTAGATTTATACGTGCGTTAGCAATGTGCAAGAAAAGCAAAATTCAATTCATTCGTTTGCGTTCTCTGGATTTTTCGATTAAACATTAATCAAAACATTTTCCCGCACATCAGCGTACGCAGCATAAAGAATTTTCGCGGACGATAAATAAAAATATATGTGGCAAACACAAAAGCTATATTTACTGCAATTTTATTCGGAAATAAATCAAGTGCATTCATTCGATTCAAACTCTCTCAACACCTACCGGAGGAATAAGTTTTCATGGTCGAATGCTTACGACTTTTCTCCAACACGGAAAACAAAACAAAAAGAAGTAAAACATAGAATGTAGAACATAACACAATACACATGCAACCGGCGTAAAAGTAAAGTCTCTGGACTTTTCACTGCTCGCTGTTGTTATTCTCCCTTTCCGCAGATATAACAGTAAAAAAACAACGGTTACGGAGGCGACAAAAGAAAAAAGCAACAAATAACAAATGACCTACCATTCGTATCGGTATCACGTTATATACAATGATGTCATGTTGCTCTAGGAAGTTGGAACTCTATATTCTACGAAAACTTCTTTCCCAGTCGATAAGCCTAATAAATTGCCTACATTTACGTGGCACCAATGTTACACCTCTTTTTGCGAAGGAACTTATATTCAGTCTCAAACTAGATTCGCACAAACTATTTTTTGCTAAAATAAATGGTAGTTTTTGATATGGTTGTTGATTAAATAAATGAGTCTATGTATACAACGTGTGTATAAATAGTCACAAAAGCTACACATAGCGACATACTTATTCGAAAATCTAAATGCTAAAATCTTTATACGTCTTTAGGGACCACTTGAAAGTAACATACATTTGGCAATACTTTAGTTGCATACTGCTGTTTATCAAAATTGACAAACGGGAATTACAAATGACAAATTGGAAAACGCAATTGATACATAGGGAAAAGCAATAGGAAAACTCTTTATCAGAACAAAGTTAATAGTTTTGATTTTTCGAACGCATCTCTTGTAATAAATTAGGGACACTATTACTTACGCATTTGTTCAAATTGATATCCGTCTGTTTGTACAGTTTGCACAGTTGCAATCAACGAGGTACTTTCTATATTACTCGTGCTAGCCTTTCCGCTGTAATTTCTAATATTGCCGCGATAATGATTTTGATTGAAATCAAATTAGAATACAAGCTCATTGTCTTACAACGTTGCTGAATGTGTTTTTCATGAAGGGATGTTAATGAAGAAATGTTGAAAACAGACACAGAAATCAAAAAGAAACTGTTTACGCAACAATAGGAATAAAAGGTCGTCTAAATTCAAAATTGCGGTTATCTGTATCGACAGATATCGAACACAAACACTTATTAAAGCACTAAAAAACCGAATTTCAAGAACCTCGTGAAGACGGTGCAACATTTTACTACTTAGATTCTCGATTCAGAATCGAAGAATGTTGCTACGTGTGTCGTGCCGCAATACAAAATCGTGATTTAACAAATATTACAACAAAATTTCTTACAATTTATTTTTTTTTTTGTGGTGTCGGCCTAACGAGTACAAGCTTATTAAAGCTTGTCGTAACCTCAAGAGTTTTTGAGTATAATGTGTTCCACGGCTTTGTTACCACCAGTTAATTGTCGCCAACTGCGGATGGTGACTTGGAGTGCACCGGACCCACTAAGAAAGTTTGATCTTAGCGGGCGCAGTGCCCAAATGTACCCAGTCAGACGCAAGCCCTCTTACCACTGGACCACCCAGCGGGGGGTAATAAATAACTTACAACTTAAAAATAAATATGTATTTGTTTTGCACGCGATCTAAGATAAGTCGTCTACCATGTTATTTAAATGTGTAATCATCAGATATTTCGTTTAATAATTCATTCTCCTAAATTCGATACGCAATCATTTGTCACAGAATTCTCCATGTAGTTTTTAATATGTTTAAGCGTAGCCATACTTTACATTTATAGTAGGTACTGTAAGCACTGATTGTGGTTTCTTAGGAGACAAGATCTAATTCATTGTCTGCAAGATATTTTAAAAGGCAATCATATATGTATACGGGATATAGTAGCGATCCACAATTTGCTTCGAACGCCAGGATTCTTTAGCGTTTGTGCCAATTGTAAATATGGACGAAGCTATATCTATAAATAGGAATACACTAAATACACACTAAGTATGTCTCTTCGAATAAAATACAAATGGAGTCATTTATATTAAACTGTATATGGTGATTTTGAATCAATTCAGTTATGCTTCGGACTATCCTTAAACTGGCACGGCATGCACAATATCAATTTTAGAAGGACGTATGTCTATCGATTTCTTTTATATTTTATATTTTTTGTATTCAAGCATCGATTACGGTAATCCTTAGCTAACTTTAGTAGAATTTTGCCAAATTTAGAGGTGTTTCAACGTCCAGTAGAAATTTTTAACATGCTAACCATCGTATTGACGATTTTACTTCCTTATTCGAGAAGAAGACTTTTAGCCGCGATTAAAAACCAACTGTCCGGCTGGATTTGAACCCGCGTCATTCAGAACAAAACGCTAGTATGCTAATCGTTTGACCATCCCGACAGTCATCGACATGAGATTTTTCTTTTGTTCAATACCAGTTATGTTAACCTAACTTTAATCACCTGGCTCTCAATATTACAAAATGAAGCGAATAACAAATTTAATTTGAGCAGTCAGCACAATAGTCGGATGAAATAAAATCTATAACCATATTTCTTTTTTAATATTTAGAAAACTTTAAAAATTTATGTTTTTGTGGAAGACCTATCTTGAGGATGGCATATTGGTCCGTTTGAATTAATTAATTGATGTGGCGTTCGTGTTGGCCACCAAAGCTAGTTTCCCGTAGATTTCCTTGTAACCATGCAATACAAAATAGAGAATTGAAAGTCATATTATTTCGTGGACCACTTGGTTCCATTGCTCATTTAATGTTTTTGATAAGTCTGCAGGTGGAGAAAGGGAATAATCATTTAACACAGATCAATTTTTTACCATTAACTATATGATAATTGTGGAAGGTTTGTTTTACAACAATAAAGTAATACAATGATAAATACTTCCACTTTCATAATCCTTTACACTATCTATTATAATTACAGAAATGCATACAATAATATTTTGTAAAAATTCTTAGAGCTTTGTATTTTTAAAAACTGTAATGAGATACTAACATAAAGCAGCACATACTAGTGTTCTTCTTAAAAGCTGCCTTCTATGTTACTTTGTACGTGCAACGTGTACGTGTAAAGTTTCCGCTTTTGAACTGCTTGTGTCAAGAGTTTCTATTTTCAAAAGCACAAGCGCACACGTCGAACTACTAAATCGTTTGAGTTCAAAATCAACTCGGTAGTTTAAACTTGACATTTCCCTACATTAAATACGCCGACAGACAAATATCTCATCTATCGATTCTTTTGAATTGACCGCTATTCACTGCAAAATTTGTCTGGAGTCATGTCACTTACACTTGCCGCTTGTAAAGAACTTTAAAGGTGCGCTTTGTGTATGGCACGAAAAACGCCGAGTGAGGGAGACAGATGGTAAGCACCAAAAGCGTCGGAAACAAGTGAGCAGAAAACAGATGCCGGTAATACGTAACGTCTCGATTTGACGTCTCAATGTTGAAGAGGAGGATACTTCGTAAGACTGAAGTGGACATCGCTTACGAATATCTATCACAAAAGCGACAGATGAAATTCAACGTTCGCATTTAAACGTTTATCGCATTCGCAAAACTGTCGATTGTCCAATATATTACCTTTATTAGATTGGCGTCCAATAAGACTTTTACCGTAAAAACTTCTAGTTTTTCTCATTCTTGGAAAAGTGTGGTAAGGACTTACTTGACGCATCTATTAGATGAGAGGATCAAGATTAGAAATAAGTTGAATCGTCTACTATATGTTGTTATTGTTGTAACAATGTTAAGATTTATAAAAGAAAGGGTACTGCACTATGGCTTTAACACTTGCATACAGTTCCCCTTTACTTTGCTGGCTTTACGTGTTACTTTCCCAAAATGTGTTCTATAAAGTAAAAACCATGCAGTATGCTTCTAAAAGAACACAGTCTGCAAAGGAAATCTCTGACAAGGATTTATGTCAAGTATTTGTTTTTGCAAGCATTCCTTTCTATAAAATTCAAAATGTTCTTGTTCCAGAGTCCAAATGAATCAGCATTACGTATAAGTTCTGTTTCTTTTTACTTTAGTCTTTAAGATCAGCACTCATTTACTATCTTTAATTAATATCCCTTAATTCGAACTGTATTACATACATATTGGCGGTGGTTGGGGTTATTTGTGGTGAGAACAGAAACATGAATAGGACTCGGTGATATTAATTTTCTGCAACTGTGGAAATTTTGATCTCATTATGATTATGCGATAGTACCAACGGAACTTTAAAAATGTCTGGAAAAAGAACAAAAACAGGTATTTTATCGAAAAAAAACATTTTACTGTTTCTCAAAATATGGCCTTTAAGTTTTAAGCACTTTTACATTCGAAGAAACCAATTATCAAAACGTTTGTTCCAATCTAAAGGGAGTATCTTAGAAACATGCCTTTTAAATGCTTCAACGGCCTCCTCTGGTGTCGAAAACCGCTCACTTCACAATTTGTTTTTGACAAAAGGTAACGGGAAGAAGTCATTAGACGATAAGTTAGGCGAATACGGACAATGAGTCATTAATTTAATGTTATTCTCCTTTAAATAATCGACCGTTCGATGTGCTGTGTGAAAGCTGGTGTTGCCGTGGTGAAGGATAATGGGTCAATGTTAGCTGTTTTTTTTCTGATTTCATCAAAGACTCGAAACAAATAATTTGTTGTACACCAATCAACGTTTACTGTTTTTCGATCCTCAAGAGTAAACGGTAGCAACAGGCCTCGGAAGAAAAAAGCAATAATTTTTTTTTAAGTGCTTTGTGAACGAACAACTTTTGTTGGTTGAGGTTCACTTTGGAACACCCAAGCAGTGAATTGTTGTTTTGTTTCTGGTTCGTATGAATATATCCAGGTTTCGTCACCTGTTACGATACTATATACGTTGGCAGAAGCAATTTTTGAAACATTTTTTTGCATCAACTTACATGAGCCATTTTTCGAGCTTTGGTTGAATTGTGTGGAATCCAGCGACTGCAAAGTTTCTTCACTACTAAATGCCCACATAAAATCGTTTGTATTTGACTTTACCAATGCCCAAGGATGCGTCTATCTCCCGATATGTCGCATGTCGATTCGCTTCAGTCATTTTTCGCACAGCATCGATGTTTACCAACATTGATGGACGACCTTTACGACACTAGTACATCCACGCTTAAATTCTGCAAACCATTCATAAACTGTAGTTTTGGACAATGCTTCATCACCAAAGGCAGAATGCAGTCGATCGATGCATTGTTACTCAATTGTCACTTTTAAAATCGTAAAAGGTTATCGAATGTTCAAAAAAAATGTTCACGAGAAATTTCAATTTTTTCACTAAACTGATTTCTTTGGAACGCTATTAATACTAAACCACCCGGCCTACTGTTTTTCTGTCAATGGTGTTTCTCTCACTAAATGTCAAAGTTTAAGACAATCAAATCGAAATATACGACAAGTGCCATCTAGTGGTCAATTCCGAAAATTTTTAGGGTTCCCCTTATGGTAAGGAAAATTATCACTCGAATAGATGTAAATGGTGACAAGTCTGTCTTCATTCAGTATTTATTGAGTGGGTCTCCTATTGAGAGAGCGTTAATTTTAAACAGCCGAGAATTCTGTGCATTAGTTTAGCCGCACGGCTTTGTTATGGATAATATGCAATCAGTTGTGTACAACAAACTCGGGACTCGAAATCAAATCAAATATAGTCGACAATTGTATAAAATATTAGCAAATGAAGCTATTGACAACTCAGCAAGTTGTATCATCGTAAATTAGGTTATTTGAAGGCAATCAATAATGTAATATAAACCATATTTACTGAGTGTCATATCTGAAAGAGTTAAAGCTGGCATTTTACACCCAGTGATTGATGACAATGTAAAGTAAAATAATAGAACAGGTGCAATAAGATCCTTCTATTTGTTAGTGAAACAGAATTGCACTTTCTGTTCTGTATTATACTTATACATACATATCTGAGCACATATTACTATTATATTTAAAACATTTCCCTAGACAGGAAAAAAAAGCGAATTTAATATATCAACTTCAGTACGCTAACAGGAAAGGTTCTTTAAACCAAAGAAATCAATGTTTTAAGCATGTTTCTTTGTTTCAAAGCAACATTTACACTCGAAAAAACACTGCATTTCTAATGAGAGAAAATTTTCTTTTCGGTTATCCTTTTAACTCAAAGTACAATTGCTTTCTTTGAAAGAATATATCACTAATTCAAAAAACCTATAGATTTGAAACATATCTCATAATGTTTTTAAACAAAAGTTTATTTTCTTCCGACTAAAGAAACATTTAACTCATATTGAAAAACCAGATTTCTGCATGGAATAATTCTTTCTGCCAAATTTAATATTTTGTTGCAAAGAAATGTTCTTTTTTTATCTAAAGAACAGATTTGTTTATTTTGTGTCCGTACGTTTCTAAAAAAAAAAACTGCCGGATTTATGCATCGAAATAATAGAAATTTCCCTATATGGGATTTACTGTTTACTTAGTATTTTGGTATTTAAGTACTACTGTGCCACCGCTGTCCTTTTTTGGAAATCAATATTATTTCGCTTGATATTATGCATGAACCTTTCCATGCTAATAAAGTGTTGATTGTCGAATTGCAATAGTAATACTTTTGCAAATATAAACTTTGTTCTGTCGAAAGAATCACCTAGTGTTGTGTGTGAATGCCAAGAATGCAATGGGCTTCCTAAAATGAACAGGTGCGTAGAAGTAACCTTCCTAGCATAGCATACAGCACTAACTTACTCTTTCGATTCTAAGAAATATCTGTTCTGTACAGAGAATCCTAGTTATTCTACTCAAAAACATATAAATTTGAATGTAAGGTATAATATTTTTCACCAGAAATGTCGCTTTCCTTTCAGTGAAATAAAATCTTCTTTGCTCCGATAGAATTATTATTTTAAAACAAATAAGTTGAATGTTTCTTTATAACGAAATTGATTATTCTTTTATTCAAAGAAACGTTGAATATAGTAATAAGAGAAATAGGTCTTTGTATTTAAGAAATGTTTATTTGAAAACTACCATTTTATTGAGGTAAGGTACTGTAATGTTTTACCAACGTGAAATTTGGAAAATTTTAGGAAATTTGTCGAAATTCTAAATTTTCATTAAAAATTGCGGGTCGTGAATCCGGGAATGTCCCTAGACACTCTTTCGACAGATGAAAAGAGACGTTTTAAGACGTATAAATGAAAGTAACCACTAACCTTAAATCTTATCACTTTCTAATACATAAACACTACGTTTATGTCCTTCTTCAAATCTCTTTTCTTCTCAAATAAACTACCTAACCCACTTATTAATAAATTCTAAATTCGAATATTTACTCGGAAGTGTTTAAATTAGAGGAAATACTTCGTACAACTTGTCTGGACGACAGCTAGACATAAAGTTACAGATAAAATTGGCGTTGTTTTTCACCATTGTTCAAATACGTTGGCAATTGTTTTATTCCGATGACGCATATGATACTTTTTAACCATTGAAAATATACCATTATTGAAATATATGAACGAATATTGAACGCAACTGAGGATGGGATTGTGTGTTCTTTGATGACACTCCTGCCCACATACAACACTACAACGTTAAATTACACTGCGAATTGAAACGGACCGAAAGACACTTAATTGACAAAGATAACTTCTATACGACTAAAGTATGCATTAGAATTTGCTATAGAAGTCTTAGACATTAATTTGATGATGGATAAAAGTAGTTAAAATAAGTCTTCCCCACGATTATCGTTGGCTGGACTTATATTAATTTCCTTATCTTTACGCCCCATAGATATTTGGCTCAACGTAGGAATCTTTCTTTAGGTATCGGGCTTCCTACCAACTGATGGACCCTCATACCCGATAGGTGACATGCCAAGATGAGAAGTGAACGGCGCTGATGACAGCTAACCTCGTTGTTATTTTATATAACATTACAGTACAGTTGCTTTGAATGAAAGAAACCTTTTTAACAGTGTACCGTCCCCAATTTTCCAGACTGTGCATGTACAAAATGTACGTATTAAATTGGATCAACATTTTTGAAAAACTTATATTTAAGCAAACTGAAAAGAAATAACTGAACTAAATGAAACAGTAGAAAGTCTTACCAAAATGTAACACAAAAAAGACAGTTATGCTTACCAAACTAACATAAAAAACGGAACAGAAATTGGGTTTCTACAGGAACAAACTCGAACTGTATTTCTTATGGACAAATTATTCTTCTTTAGATCAAAACTTACGTGAAAGTTGCTGAACACTAAAGCATGCATTTTAATCCGCACCGGTTGACAAGTATGTTTAGAATTCGTTGTCAAAGATATGTTTATCCTTCCAAAACGTTAATCAACCAGATTTTAAATGGGTTTTGGATGTTCGTGTTTAGGCATTAGAAAACTAAATTCAAATACTTTTTTATTCAATATTATAGAAGCTTAATCCAAATTGAAAGTAATAATTATTTTTAGAAACATATTTGTATTGCATGTAAATAATTTCAATTAGGGCATCTTACCCCAAAAGTCAACTGTTTTCGAGATATTTACGATCATATTGAAATTTTCGCGTTCATGCCGGTTTTATTGAGAAGAAATATTTAAGAGTGTAATGAAAATTAAGGTATCCAACTTTTGTGGAACAAAGTGGAAAGTCATGCGTACTATACCTTTTCGTTATTGTTACTAATTTTTGCACAGGCCATTTCCAAATATAGATATTTTCAAACTGAAAAAACTCAATTTTTCCAATGGACCGTGGTTATTTAATTTCGACAAGAACAGTGCAAATGCTAAAATTTCAGTATGATCGTAAATACCTCGAAAACTAGAGTGTAGGAGTAAGGCGCCCGGATTGAAATTTTTTCATGCGAAGTGTACAATCGATTATTCTGAAAAAATAAAATAGTTGGTAACCACTTCCGGTTCAAAATTCCATTCATAATAACATCATTAAAACTTTCAAGTAACGAGTTTCGTGAAATAACGTGCCTGGTGTACCCAATAACAAATGGGAAACCTTTTTATTATTGGTTTCTCGACAAATTTTATTCTTGGTGAGACTTGATGCGTGTACCCAAATTTAGGATGAATGTAACAGATCTTAAAGTAGATCTGTTAATAGTAATAGCGGTAACGACATTTCTTTAAAAACCTTCCAAAAATAAAGTACTCTTTAATTGCTGCTATGGTAACGGAAATAACACTACTTGTACTAATTGTTTTTCATTTCGGTGTTGTCTTTGTGTTGAGCTTTGTTGCGCACCATTTTAGGAGCGTTCAAAAGCGAAACAACTTTCACGAATTGAGCAGAAGATAAGTGCAAACTGTTGTTGTGATGGAGTATATATGGATAGCTTAATGTATCAGGTGACCGATCAGAATGCCACAGAATGAAAATACAAACAATAAGAAATATTAACTAGTCCCTGTTAGTGTAAGGAAAATAATTTGTTGAACAATCTGTTACATATCAATGAAAAAATAAAAATAACTTAGCATTACTGCTATTTAAACCAAATAACCAGTAACATTCAGTGTTCATTATTATAATCAATTAGTGCTGTTTCCGCCACCATAACAGCAATTTATATTCTTTTCATTCACATTCTTTTGACACACTGCATATGCTTTAATCAATGCGTAACTAGTGACTAGTAACTGTTATGGAAGTCAGTACTAATTATTGAATACTATAGCTTTACTGTTGGTTGAAGAAGCAATAAGTTGGGACAGAGAAACAATCAGTTAATTAGTTATTACTTAATTGGTTGCGATTAATTAAATTATTAGATTATTTTAATGAGTAATAATTTTGTTTACCGACCTACTGGGACTAACCTTTTTTTTTATCACAATTTGAAGAGGGAGAGATGAAAAATTTCCGATCACCAATTGGTTTACTATGTATTAAATGTAGAAAGTTGTTTAGGAATTTCAAAATTTCTACTCTGATTTACTTTGTATACCTTGATATCTGACGTATCGATATTCCTGATCTTGTAAACCTTGATTTCTTTAATAACAACTTAATTTTCATGCAGCAATTAAACTTAACAGATTCACGAGACAAGGTTGGCCATGAATTACGGATAATATTATCCCTTGGAGAGGACGCTTTGCATTCAGCATAATTGTAGCAAAGATTGGAATTATTACAAAACATTACCTAACTGTACAACTTTTACAATTAGATCAGAAGTTTACTTTCAACACAATTTATCTTTTAAATCAAATTCTAAGAGACGGAAATTTCTGAAAAAGGGATAACAACAGGAAAATTTAACTATACCTGTAAAACCTCACAAGAATGATAATGTAAGTCATTTTTTGTTGCTTTTGTTCAGCATAATTTTCAGTCAAACGCTTATAAAATGAATTATAATTCTTATGTGTGTATTAAGGATATTTTATCGTTTGTGGAGATTGAAAAATGCTGTTTAAGAAAGGTTGTATCAGGTTTGAGCTCTGCTTGATGGTAATGACCTTAAGTTATCAATGTTGAAAATAATCAGTAGTAATGCCCCTTCTTAAAATAAGCTGTCCTAAAGAATTTCAAGATAAGTATTTTTGAAAAAATAATTGTTGGGCAAATATGGTATCAGTTGATGAGTGAAAATGTTTTATATATGTTAATTGTGTAGTTACTTACTTGTGTAACTGATAACATATACAAAGCGACTGATAATAAGTTAGATTATTCAAATGCATTTCATACAATAAATCCTGATATCACTTAGGAAACGGAAGGATACTTCCTAGGAAATTTCCTTTCCTGGACAATAGATTGAGCAAATTTTACAACAATCTTGTAGTGGCTCATTTCAATTAATTAATTAAAACCGTGTAGACGAATCTGTTTGTAATGTGTGAAGACTACAACATCTGAAAAAGACGACATTGTTTCGCCTAAAATGGACCACTAACCTTAAGATTGTCGCATTATTTAATCATGATATCTCGGTCTCTATTTTACATTAAACTAGTTTAGCTGCATCGTTAGTCATTTTTCTACACAACTATTTACAAAATAGAACAAAACTAGTGAGAGTTGGGAATGATTTGTCTGCATCACGGGCAATGTTAAATGGTGTACCATAGATATGCGTATCCTTGTCTCCAGAAGTATTGAAAATGTGTAAAAATCACTCATTCCTGTTAGCTGATTTGGATGAGGCTGTCTAGTTAATCATAATTTGACATGTAAACACTAATAATAAATATTATTAAAAAGTGAAATAGTTTTAGTGTTTAGTGTTGGGTGTACAGCACTACAAAATTGCAGTTTCAAAAACAATTACATCTCGTCACAATTAACAGAGGTACTATGGCGCCCTCAACTGATTGCCCCACAGTTTATCATTAAACATATGGCTCCCTAAAATAAACGGTAATTATTGACAAACATCCCCAAACATTTAACGCGGGTAAAGAATGAGAATTAGAGAGTATCTTGGTAGCACTCTAAATTCAAATTACAATAAAACACAGAAAGGAAAAAAAGAAATCCGTTGTAGAGACTCGCAAGTTTTATTACTAGATATCCAAGACGGAGGAAATCTGATAAGTCGCAAGGAGCCGTGTTTATTTTTTTCTCAAATTTTATTTTGAAAGACCTATAAATTCTGGCTAGCATCATTTCCTTCGTATACCTCATAGCGATGTTACGAACATTTCACGTGACACTTTGAATGATAACCGTCATTTTCCAGCGAATGAGATTGCAGTGGCGGCACAACACTAAAGAGAGTGTAATGATTTATTCCGCGATATTGTACGAGAGACAGATGTTATGAAGTGTTCCTCTTAATACTTGGTGTTTCGTTTTATTTACCGAGACAAGGCTTTGAATGAAAATTTCAATTTTCTTTTTGGCGCTACTTTACTCAAAGACTTCACGCATAACAATTGTGACTGCTAGAGACAAAAGAAAGGGTTTCTTTCTTTTACATTGTGTATTTAAACTTCATGCATACACCACACATAATGGCAGATACTTCACGCTTTATAATATACGCATTATATATATATACATATGTTAGAGACCGTATACGCAATCAGACCATATGTATACATACTAGGCTGTATATACACAGTCTAAGTACTAAAAAATGGTATATTATATACGGACGAAAACCTTTTAGTACGTACTAACGACATTTTAGATCGTCTGTTTTTATATTTGATTGCAAATGGTGCCCTGTGGTATTTATTAGTAGAGTAGGCAAATTTGGGTGCGCACCATCGTCGCAGTTAATGCATGGACTCTCACATGCGAAACACTAGTCAGTATCTAGTTCGCTGCTGCCTGGAGCGTACGTAATAGTAGCAGCGAAGTATAGATTGAGAAAACAGCTATCATTAAAGGCAGTGAATAGGTTCATTTAGGATTATCCGGATTTGACCTACGACGGCGCAAAAATTAAATGTTTAGTGTGTGACATATATCTACGTGTTGGTCACAAACACATTGTAAACGGCATGTCCAAAGTGCAAACCACAATAATATCAAAACCGGTGTCGCCTCAAAAT
Organism: Oryctes borbonicus; assembly: GCA_902654985.2. NCBI lineage: Eukaryota > Metazoa > Arthropoda > Insecta > Coleoptera > Scarabaeidae > Oryctes > Oryctes borbonicus. Next base: position 10,886,341 of record LR736859.1, on the reverse strand, counting down.
ACGAACAATTCTTATTTGATTTATGTACAATGATGATTCAATGTGATCTGGCGTTTACTTTGCTAAACAACGATTCATTTATTTCATTTTGGAACGAATACGCCAATATTACATTACCGAGCAGAACCACGTTACGAAATTATTTACCATCTGTGCGTGTTCATTTAGAAAATAAAACTAAGGCTAAACTGAAAAATAACAAAATGTGCTTGTGTGTGGATGAAACAACTGATTGCAAAAGAAGATCTGTACTTAATGTTATCGTGCGCAAAATGGAACCACATCAATCGTCATGTGGTGGCAAAGTGGTGTTAAGCACATTAGAAAAGTTTGAAATATCCAGAGATCAAGTCTTAATATTTATGACAGATGGTCCCGCAACCATGCTTTCTGTAGGCCGGTGTCTTAAGGAACAGTGTGGTAACTTTTTACATATTACATGTAAAATTCATGCTCTACATCTTGTGGCAGAGACAATTGTGAAAGATGTACACGCACAACTTTGTTCGGTAGAAGACGCAAAAAATTAGTGTGTTCTAATTAAGTTTTGAAAGTGTTTTAGAGAAAGATTCAGATTTTGCCACACTTAGATAAATTTGTGAAGGTTCGTCTACAGATGCATTAAGTTGTTTCAAAGACTCTTTTAATTATGGGAATATAACATCATTAGATGTAGAGCGATCGTTTTCTTTATACGACCCATTTTGCAGAAATAACTTTGGAAACGCACCTTATGTTCAAAATATTTAATCTCGCTTACCCAGTTTTTCAAGTCACGGAAGACGCTTAAGACGGTAAGTTTTTTTTTAATCACCGAATTACATACACTCGATTTTATTTTTTATACATATGACTAGAGATGGCAATTTCCCATATTCATTCAGTAACATAGAGATAATTTATCATGATCGGTTCGTAATCTACAAAAACCATCTTAAAAACCTCTTTTGTATCTAGCACTGGAACGGCACGATTCGCGATAATATATCGTTGCATACTGACTCCCTTCGTATGCAAGAGTCCATTCGTTAGCTATACCGATGGTGCGCACCCGAATTTGCCCACTCTATTTATTAGTTTTGTTTCAATTCACGAAGCATACTGTAACAACAATACAAGTCTGATCGTCTTTCTTGTTAGATTTCAGTATGGATACTCATAAGAAGAGGTAAATTAATTTGATTATTATAACATTCCCATTTGATTTGTAGATTTTACGAAGCAATAACATATAACAATTGAAATACGTTATAAACAAACTTAGCAACCTTCATCGTAATTTTTACTTCTTTCTGCCTTCTCAACATGTGTTTAGATAGCAGAAAGAAGTAAATTTGAGGAATTGTTTGTAAAGGCACTTTTCTTGTCATATTAAGTTGCACTTTGGAATGCTTGCGTTATCTTTAATTTCATACATATATATTCGTAAGTAGATACTTACAAAATTTTGGAAATGTTTAATCAGCAGTTAGCTACAGCAATGTCAGTATGTTTTGTTTACTGTTGCCATAGTACCGACGTCTGGTGTTCCTTAAGATAATAATTTGGGGGCTGTTTTGTTCATAATGTTTATTAACAATTTGTGGTCCCAATTGAGTTATCCAAAGTTGTTGTTGGCTGACGATTTGAAGTTCTATGTCACTATTAATAATACCCAAAATTGTAATTATTTGCAACTAGTCAATTAGATATATTCCGCCTATAGTGTATCAACAATAGTCCAGCAACAGACATCAACAAATGTAAGACAATACCAATCATTCATACTTACTCCTGAGTTGAAACTTTTTCACTTAGAGATCATTCAATGAGAGATTTAAGTGTCATCTTCGATTATATCATATATTTAGTATTTTTGAACATGAAGAGCTTCATTATATCGTGATTACTATACCGCAAAAAATTTAATACTTGCCTGGCGCAAGGTTTTAATCATAAAACTTTGCTTGCTTGAAACTTCGGCAAAAACTTGATGCTCTTAAGTTGTTGGCACATAAATTTCTTGTTCCTCTTCCTGCACCTAAGCAAACAAACCCAGGACTAACATTATCGTCAAGTCTCCATTACACAGGATTTGTAACTTCAACTCTATTATCAATAAACAACTGCTCCTTGCCATCATTGTTAGTGACGAGTACAGCATCAATAAATTATGTGTAAAACCATTAAGCATGTGTAACAATATTAATCATGTGTGAGACTGTTTATATATTCTATTAACTGTGATACTTAATTCAAATTTGATTTTATATTCTGATTAAGATTTTTTTTATATCTTGGATTCAATTTGCATATGTACTTCTTTCTATATTATGTCTTGTAATTGGAGATATTTATCTGTCAAGCAACAAGGTATCATTATCATTTTCTGGAATGCTGCAACTGTTAACGATATTCTTCAACAGCATCTGCAACATTCTTTGACAAAAACTATAAACAAACATCATATTTGCTTAAAAGTTTGAATAAGCGTGAGACGTTTCTAACAAACTAACGTGCAAACTCAAAAATGGACGTTAGATTACAGTCACAATACACTGGCATATATCAGAACAACAAAATTATTGAAACGTTCGTCCTATGTGATATGAAGGTCGTTCAAGAAGTCTTTAGGAAAAGATTGAAAAACGAAGTATTTTTGAAGGTTTTTATTTATTTTTCAACATGATCTGCACTTAACTCTATACACCTTCACAAGCGTTTCTCCAGCTTTCTTAAGTCCTCCAAAAAGTAGGATTTCGGAAGGTCCTCAAGATAGGCATCTGTTTGGGCGATGACTTCCTCATTCGACGTAAACCGTTATCCGGCGAGCCATTTTTTTTCAAATTTATAAATAAAAAGAAGTCACTGGGAGCCAAATTCGGTGAATACGGTGGGTATTGCACTAATTCCAACTTTAATTCCAAGTTTTTGGCCATCAAAATTGCGCAGGTGTGCACCTGTGCATTATCTTGATAAAGGGGATTTTTTTTCAAATGAGGACGTTTTTTTTTCGATTTCTTCTTTCAACCGGTCCAGTAACGACGCATAATACTTTCCAGTTATCGCTTGTCCTTTTTCCAAGTAAATGGTGTAGATAGTTCTCCACGCATCCCAAAAAACCGAAGCCATTACCTTGTCGCCCGATTTCACCGTTTTCGCCTTCTTCGGAGCTCGTTCGCCTTTAAAAACCCATTGTTTTGACTGTTTCTTTGTAGTAATGTATCCATGTTTCAAAGAAACTCATCAGAATTGCGTCGGAAAAGCGTCAAAACAGCCTCAGACTCGACCAAACAATTGCGTTTATTCTCCACTGAATAGAAACGCGCCACCCACCTTGCTACATACTTAATTTTTCGTGCAAAATTGAAAACACTATACCTAGCGATATGCTTGTGGCCTCAACTATTTCGTGCACTTTGATTCGTCGATCATTCAAAACCATAGAGTGGATTTTGTCAATAATTTCGGGGGTAGTCATTTGCACTAGCCACGTTTAAACTCATTTACCCAATTGTAAACGGTTGCTAACACAGGAGCAGATGTATCATGAACTTCATTTAATTCTGCTTTGATCTGTTTCTGTGTTTTTTCCATTTTTCTACATAAACAAAAATCCTTCGCTTGCTAATTACTTCGCAGATTAATTAATTACGTACAAAAAAATGTTCATCGGGTTCAATAATATACCAAAACTGACCATAATATCATAACTCTAACACATCATAACGGAACCGCTCTTAATTGTGCTTAACTTGATTAATTTTTAGAGCCAATATTTGGAATGCAGTATTGTAGAGGTACAATCATACGAGTATTCAAGTTTAAAAGCAAAAGTGATTGCGTTTGATTCTCTTTGATAATTTTTATCGTCCAAACACAAGCTGGTACCAGTATTGGAAATAGGCAATTCTGCGGAGATCCGTGTACAAATATAACGTTGTTAGCATGCAGATAACGCCCGTGTTGCCGTTGCTAACATCAAACAATTCTCATCATCGTTTCAACATGTTATTGCTAGCAGCAATTCAGCTTCTTTTATTCAATCTACCGTAGACAATTGATATTGAACATTTTGTGACCGCTTCGAAGAACACCGATTATTGACGCGTTTTGCTTTTATAAGTGAACGTATAAGGAGTAGCCACTGAGGTTGCTACCACAAATAAAGCACGGATACGTCAAATTTGACTTTTTGCCCCTTCAAGAGTTTCATAATTGATTTGCAAACTGTGTGAAATGTGAAGGTAACACTTGTTCTACTATGTATTTCCAGATTTATTGCCTTTTCAATATTTCTATCATATCGCCTTTTCATCACTGGTTAATTAGACAGGACTAGATAAAAAACTAAATATCAAATCTGACGTATCTGTTTTATTTTCTGTTGTAATTCCAGTGGCTATTCGCCACGTAAGGTATCTACGTTCAATTATAAAAAATACGCGCCGATTCAAGGAAGGTGGATGTAAATGTTCGGTGGTAAAAAAAATGCCGCCGTATGCTTCGTAACAAGTTGTAAATTCAACTTGTAACTTGTATATTCGAAGTTGTTATATAATTTTTAATTGCTAGTTGTCGAATAGCTAATTATACCGAACTTCCAAGTACTTTGTTATAGTAGATAGTAATTTCGAATTTGTTTTTGAACATGCAGGGTGAGTGGGGAGAAAATAATGTAAGGAAATTCATGTTCTCATCCAATTTTCACTTATTTTCAAGCTCTAGCGTAATTACAAATTCAAACAAAATTTTATACATTAAAATTTCTTTAATCATAGCGTTCTTTTATTAAATGCTCAAAAAATACCGTCGTTTACTTCTAAACATTTCAAGCTTTGTCTACGAAGAGCGACTGTAACTCTCCTGATTGTTTTATGTCTTTCTTTAATATCGCACGCAATATTTCTATTACGTGGAATTAGTGCATCCCGAGTGTTGAATTTTAGCTTCAAACTTCATGTTTGAACCAGCTTCATAAACAATAATCTAGTGGTATGCGGTCTAGAGAGCTTGGAGGCCAATTAAAAGGACCACCCCAACGAACCTGAAGCCCTGGAAACCTACGTCCAAATACTGCTTAATCTGACGAGCGAAATGTGCAGGAGTTCCATCAAGCTGATTATACATTTACATTCTAATATTTAGAGGAACATCCTTTTGTAATTAATTTTGTAAACCGCTTGAGTACTGGTCTCCTGAAAACTCGTGCCGAAAATTACTTTCAATTGTTGCGTGGGGATTTTCGTATGTCCACACATTAGAGTTATGAGTATTATTAATGCCATTGCGGATCAATGTTGCTTCATCCGTAAAAATTATGTTCAGTACAACACGACGACAAAATTCCATATACCTAGGATAATTTTCCGGTTATAGGTTCTGTATTAATCTGAATATGGTATGCATATAAGCATTGTTCGGGGAATGTGGTTATTACTCTTTTTTTGTGTGGAATGCAAAATCGAGTACCAATTTTTCGTAAGCAGGTCGTTGCATCTTCTTCTACCAAATCCAGTATATTTCGTACCTCTTCTAGTAGTTATCGAGTAGTTCGCTCAAATGTTATTTAACAATGGGAAGTATTCCAGTCTCGCATAATTTACTGAAAATTCGAATAAATACGTTTTTTCCAAGATTTTTCTAATATAGAAACCATTGACGATATTCTTCAACAGCAGCCGTAGCAATCCCATTATAAAAATCATGAACGTATTTTCTAACAAATTATAAATAAATAAAATGTACACACTTTAAAATAAACGTTACATCACTGTCACAACATATAGACACAGAATAACAAAATTATTAAAATGATTTTTAGCCTTGAAGAGACTGATTCAACCGCTACATATCATATGTGATAAGAAGCGAAAGAAACTTTTAATGCCTGAATTTTTGTTTTACGGGGGTAATCAATGCAGGGATATTTTTATTTTGTTTAAGACGTATTATGGAAAACTTGAAAACATGCGAAAATTCGGAGCATTTACAAAAACGATAATTATAGTTTCTTTAATTACACAATAACTTGAGAACAAATGAAAATCGGAAAAGATTATATGCGTTTTCTTACATTACTTTCACATGTACAATACACTCCTAAAGTTTGATACAGTAAAAGTCTTTTAGTGATAGCTTCTATAGTTTGCTAATGGCTCGGTAAATATCTCGAAGTGTCGTAAGTTGCGACATAGTTGAGTTATATACTTAGGCAGTTGCGAATCTGGGCTAGGAAAATGTATTTTTACGAAATAAATAAGGAGGTAGCAATTCTCACGTATGATATTAATAAAGCCGAGGGAGTAGTTGTGAAATATTTGGAAAACAAAACTTACAAGTAGAAGGCTATAAATTGATATCACAAACTTACGGGCCTACAAGCCTATAAGGCAAATTATGTATGGCATAAATATATTGCTTGGAAGGGATTGCCAAATTATTTTGTGATTCGTTGGGCAGATCCTGTATGAACTAGAAACAAATCAAGAAATTATTGATTGCGTGATTTAAAAGACCGATACACTTTGGAAAGGCAGGCAAGTGATACAATTTAAATAGCAGAAGCATAATAAAATCCATTACGAAACTTATGAATTCCTACTGGCCTAACAAAAGAATGTTGCATTCATAAAATTTAACTAACGTAGAATTATTTGTTGTTTTTAGGTGTTAGATATAAGATGGATGTAAGGCAGTTAAAGTAGTAGTCGCAGTTGTTCAGACGGGGTTGATAATTGTAGTTGCAATTGTTGGGACGGTTTCAAGTGTCGAATGTGACAGCAGTTGTAGTTTCAGAGAATGAAGTGATCCCAGGAGTCGCGTATGCAAAACAGCGAGTGCACATGCAAAACAGTCAACCCATCCAGGAAGATCATTTCTGGGAGCTGCACTCCTGCCAGTGCTACGCAGTCGCACAGCACATGGCCGCCAGCCCCTTCTTCCGTCTGGCAGAATCTGCATGGTCAGGCCCAGATTAATAACGTGCTTCTTAAGTACACAATGTCCTATTAGCGGGCCTGTCTTTGCTTAGTAAGGCAAATACAGCATGTTTCGTTCGAAATAACAAGGTAAATACCTGGATTGCTTGTTATCGATCACCATGTAATATTATTGAAATAGTATTGGGTAATACCTTATGGTATCTATTATATTAACTGTTTACTTTACCAGTTGCTCGTTCACGCAAGAGGTACAATTCTACAATTTCGCAAGATTGGGACTTCCTGTATTACATAGTGAATATGTAACAGACCCGTATTATTTATAATTTTCTTTCAGTAATAAAAAGAAAAACGTACATTTCCTAAGTTCATCATTTCATAGAAAATACTGGTTACATAAAGAAATTCAAATAGTTATCCACTTGTAGGAGTCACATAAATGGTGTTTTTGTTTTAGTTTTGTAATCTTCGCCTTCACCACCTTCTCCACTAGTATAAACTTTAAGCAAGTTCTAGAGAGTTTCTAGAGATTTCTTGCATGCGCCTGGAAAAATTTGATAAAATAATTTTAGAGTAAATTAGAATAAGTCTGTAGAAACCATTGAACCAAATTTGAAAAGAAATTCATGATTTACAACATATCGATACAAGTATAAATCTTCATAAGCGAAAAGCCTATACTATCTGTTTCATATATAGAATGGCCTCAAAATACCTAGACTTTATTAAACACAGAGGAAATGGAATATGTTCTATGTTATAACCAGAATTAAATCTAGAACATCTATTAACAAAATGGAAATTAATAAAGTTGGTTCTCCAGATTGACCAGCTTATTTAAAATTCTAAATATTTGTATTAATATTCCAACAAAAATTTCTTATTCGCCCACAGAACAAATTTCAATCCGGATACCCATTTACGAATCGTTAAATCAATCCAAAAGGTTAAATCTACAACGGATAGCCAATTTCATGTGGGTAGAGTGCCACGGCGTAGATCTTTACCGGAAATAAACGCACACTGTAACAAGAGAAATGAACAAAAGACATTATTTAGTTTCCGCATTAGATTCGATCCTTTATCTCAACGAGAATTCTGTAGGGAAGAATATATTTTCCGATTTGAAAATTTCACCGAGTTACAGATCAAAAAGTTTTAAATTGGCAACGCAAAAGAAATGAAGCTATAAAAGACACTGTATATTATATTGAATCTCTGTTCCGGTTTTCGAATTTGTATTCAACGTCTTCGATTTTTGTCGTACAATATATACAACAGAGAACTTTCAAAACATATCGTTGAGGTACATACGTACATATGTACATCTTTTTCGTTGTCTGTCAATCTACATGCATATGCATAACCAACATAATAAAGCAAGTTGTATTTTGGAGTACGTACTAAAATTGGCTTGTGAATCAGAGTATACAGTAATTACTAGCATGTAACTTGAAATCCTAGTTGATCTGCGGTCTGCTTCCACATCGAAGTTACATTCCTAGGGATATTAGTTAGCTAAACATCAATCAACCAATTCATTCATCAGGGTAGTGAATAGGAAAATATATCTAGGGTTGATTGGAGTGAATGGGACCTGCTTATTCATTTCCCGAGTATTTATGTACTGTCATAGTTGTAGAGGCTATTGACGCATTCTAAGTAGAAGATAAACTATTCATACTCTCTTCATCAATGACGTGATACGATATTGCGTGGATAACAAACCATAACTTGAAAAAATTGTACAGCGTTTACAATAGCCCCTAACTAGTCGACGTAATTGTAAACGCGAAATTGCAGAGAATTTCCTCATAGACTGATAGTATGACAAGAAGTTTTAACACTTAACTTAACTTAGTAATAATAACTTAAACTTATAAAACAAGACTAGCTTACTTTAGCTACTTCTGTACAGGCGCTACCGAAGAAAATTTGTAAAGAACCCCTCTTCCTTTCATTTTTACGAAGGCGGATCAATAAATACATAATTCAAAGGGCGCCGTATAATATTTCAAGCAGATTCTTAAGTTAGTTGTGATTTGACAGCCATTTATATAACACGTGTTTGATGTTTTTGTATCAAGTAAAAAAGAAACAATTACCTTCAGAAATTCACTTTCTCTTTTTGAATGGAAAAACGTGCAACGAAATCATAACAAAATTCGATGCTGCCCACGAGGGTCCTTCATCATCTATGACAATTGTTAGCTGCACGCTTAATGAATTCAAACGTAACCTTAAATCAGTTTCTGTGACTTTGTTGCCGACCATATCATCGAAAAAGTCCACGACCTGATTCTCTCTGATCCTGTGTGAAGTTGCAGAGACTGTAGATGTATCGTACAGTGATAGCAGTCGCGGTACTCATTGCTCACAGTGGATACGGTTGTCATCTTCGAAGTATGTATTTAGTATTTAGAGAGAAATCCGCAAGAATTTTAGCAGCAAATCGTCGTTGTTGATGAAACCTGGATCAACACCTGAGACGAAGTAACAGTCAAAGTGATGGACTTTTCAAGGCGAATCTGGTCCAAAGCCCATTACTGTGCAAATGTTTGCCTTGCTTGAATTCTAAACAGAGTACCCAAAATTGTCTTCAAATATCTTTGAAAGGAAACTATATCAGCACTTTTAGAAAATGTACCTCCAGAAGGCAGTGAAAAATCGGCTAAACTTAACATGAAAGCTTTGAAATTCTTGCGACATGTTAATATTATGCATTATATGTGCATAGATGAAGATAAAATTCCGATATTCAGTATACTAAATTCAATTTCAGTTCTAGACTACCTAATATAAGTACTTAACGGACATCGAGATTAGCATCTCATTTGGGGTAAATACAAATCGGTTCTCCGAAGCATTGTGGCACTTGTGGTAACATTAATACTGCGAAGTTACAGTCCCTTATTTAAACTTTGGCAAACGAAAATTATGTATTACATACGCGAACCAGAAAGCCCTTTCCAAATCGGCTTTCACGTTTCACGAACCACCGCACGTCATGTCTGAACGAATCAATATATCTTCCCAAAGCATTGCGGAGATTACAAAGTTGTAGACTGATGGTAATTACGGTTATCAGAGTAATGTCTCACAACACTGAAACACTTACACGATTCTTTTACAAGATATGGTGAAGAAAACATGTTTTCATCTCTTATTTAAAGGACCAGCTGATTTACGTATCGAGTAAGTGGAATCGTTTATAAAGATCTGATCTAAATTTGAATTAAAGCCCTCTAAAGAACCACCAAGAGTTTAAAAACAGTGATAACTTGTAGCTTTCTACTCTATTTGATGCTTTAGCAAGGCAGGTTGGTGCTACATACTCACACTAACTGAGTCTTGGTTTTAAATTTCTATGAGAATAAATACATTGAAAGATAACAACTTTTTTAGTTTATCCTTTATTAAAGCACCAAAATGTACAAGATAACAACAATAAATTATTTCATGAATTAGAGGAACACGTCCAGAACGATGTTATACAAAGATCATCAGAATGATATTCCTAAGACAATCGCAAGAGCGCAACATCCTCGCTTGCCTTTCAGTGGTGTTTCACCGCGAGAGGTTGAGGGATACAAAGCTGCTTCGTTACATGTCGGCACCTTCCGGCCTTCTATGACCGTATAAAGAATTTCTATGTGCTCTAACGATGATGCCAAGTGCGTGCAATATACCGTTTGCAAAAATCGGACAAACATATTTCGTCAGTTTTTGGAAGAAATACAATCCAACGTGAGAACTACCAAGTCCGTAGACCCTACGTAGGTATTTGCCGTCAGTGCGCGAGAAGATTGAGAATTTTGTGAAAACCGCAGTAAAAAATGAACGGTAGTAACTAACTATAGAAGAAACTACAGACATTAAAAAAATTCGCTGTAAAAGACAGCAAAGGTGTACTGCCGAAGCTGTTCATAATGTACTAGTTAAAACACTAGACAACTTTGAAATTTCACCAAAGCAAGTGTTAATGATGGTTACCGGTGCTCCCGCGGTTATCCTTCGCACAGGTCAATTATTCAAAATTGTTTAACCGAATTTGCTGCACATAACATGTCTGCTTTAAACCTTGTAGCAGACACTATACGCAAATGTTATCCCGATGTAGATCAACTAATAGCATAGACGAATGCGGTTTTTCTTAAATAACCGAAACGTATTCGACTATTTCGTTCGCAGAGTGCTGACATACCGGATCCGCCGCAGCCAATTCTTGCACGATGGGGTACATGGTTAGAAGCAGCATTCTACTATTTTAAATATTTTGAAAAGATCAAATTAGTGATTTTACAACTGGACGCTAAAGAAGCAGCTACAATAAAGCCAAATCAAATGCAAGTTGCAGCAGATTTAAAAACTACAAACAGCAATTTCGTTACAGTAGCCGACGCAATAAAAAAAAATTGCAGAACACTTCGATGTCCTCACAGGATTCGTGTGATATTGTTGACCACGTACAAACAGTGCTACATATAAAAAACATAAAAAAGTGCTTCAGTTAGGAAAAAACTTAATGCAATATTAGGTAAAAATATCGATTTTTCTAGATTACGCCATCTTTTTAACAATAGTGTTGCGGAAGATCCGTTATACAAATTCAAGGACCACTTTAAGTACGCGAATATTACATCGCTAGATGTAGAACGATCTTTTTCTGAGTATAAGCAGATATATACGCCACAACGGACGGGTCTTCAAGAGACCACTGTACGCTATGATGCAAGTGTTGAAGGCCTCACTTCTGGATTTCTTTTCAGCCATCTAAGCATATTCGGTAAGTTGTTTACTATATTATGTTTACGTTTGCATAAATTCTCTTATTGTTTTTTGTTCTAGATAACGCGCACGTTTATTTCGGTTAATGCAGTGCAGTGATGCTAGGCAATCAACTTGTTGCGCTGTATTTATTACTTCCGATATTCATATATTTATAGGATAGGATATGAAATTATTCAAACATGCTTGTAGATTAAAATTTACAGGTGCTAAAACAAAAAAAAATTATAGGAATCAATTTAATCAATTGATGTGTCTGACAGCGAGGATGATGATGAACCTGCTAAATATAATAAATCCTCTCGGGTCATCCTGTATTTCGGCCAATTTCTACATATCTTCCTTAAAAGAAAGCAACGACCGCGAAAGTCTACAACAACATGAAAAATTTAGTTGGAGAAGGTAATAAACGTATAGCAAAATATTATTCCTTTCATAACATATCTGAATTTTGCCAGTTCTCAACAGTAATATTTTGATATCCTTCATCAATAAGAACAGATATTTGACTAACTTCAAAGCTTGCGTTATTATGCTTTATAAAGTTTTTCACTAGCACCTAGACCATCTCAATCGATTAACATGGCAAATATAGAATAGTGTGTTACATTTCAATGACTGCTCCATCGAATATGTTTTGCTGTTGTAAGAGACCACGTTTTAACCATACTTTCTTAACCGCGATATTTTTTCTCTTAACCAAAGCAATATAGCATTTTCATGGTAGCTGTGGTAAGAAAACGTTCCACCTTGCGAAGCATTTCGACAACTCCCCCTGAGCTTGTCCGTACCCGATTAAGAAACCACTCCTGATACACTTCAGCACAAACCTCATCGTGAGTATCGGCTGTATTTTTCTTGTACAGAAAATGGTGCTGCATCTGGGACAAATCCTCTCTCGTTGCCAGTATCGGCTTTTCAGTACATTTAGACCAGTGCTAAGTTCAGCACGGAATGCTTCCTGTTGAAAAAGCGCAGATGTACTTCATAAAGTTTTTTTTTAATTGTTTGGCATGTTAATAATGCCATGAAATTGCCAACTCTAGGTATGTTTCAATCTTTCATGCTAAGGTATTATTAATTGTACGAATTTAATTATTAATTTTTGCATATTTTTCTATTACTTTGCGCTTATGCACATGTTTGCTTCTAGGCAACAAAATTTAAGATGCGGACCTGTTATTGTAAGATTTAATTTATATGGATAGATTTACTGACACTTGTATACATGAACCTTCTTCGCTAAGAAGATTTCTTGAACAAAACACTGATTTCAAAATACAAGTGGATACTTTGGATCAATACATCCAATATATCAAACATTGTAATAAATGGTGTAGTGATATATGTTATAATATTATTCAGTATCGTTAGCTGTAACTAGCGCCATGCAGACATTACGCATAGTGACTTCAATGTGTCCACTCGCTCATGGTTAATTTCCCTCTAGTGGTTGTCAAGTCTTTTTTAGAAGCGGCGATTCTTTTTCTACAATATTATTTATGGAGTGTGGGAGCTAGGAGCATAATTTAAGTTCAATAAACAGCAGTAGTGGTGAAGCGGTATAATAATTTCTCCCCTGTTCATTTCCCTCGCCTTCTGGAACATAAAATTTAATGTACAGTTGTCCCACAACCATCTCCAATATAATTTTAGGCGTATCTCAATGTAATATCATCATTCGTAAGATAGTCGTATCATTTGTCAGTAAAATGTAAATTGTACAGTTGTTTATGGTGTAAACCTCACAGAATAGCATAGTGCATCATGCTGTATTATCCTCCTTTTAAAATAAAAACTTCCGCTTATCAAAATTTGCTGTGGTCCGAAAGAATCGCTATTATTAGTTTACATATACATACATCGTTAATGATGATCATTTATTTTTGTTTTGAAAATTCAATATTTTACTAATGTTACTACTAGTGTATGTCTAGCATTGAATTCGTCTTATTTTGTATAAATTCATGCTTCATATTTATATTCATTACAAATTTAAGGTGTACGCATTTAATATAAAAATAACGCAGATAAATGCAGAAACAACTTTAAGAATAGACTATCGTGTAAAACCCAGCGCAAGAAACGGATCTCGCCGATTCTGTTGTGTTGCGGCAGATCAACGTCTACAAAACATTAGAAAAAAAAAAAAACGCTGCGATTCCAACGTCGTCTATTCCTGGCTTAATAGTCATTACGATGGAGGTGCCACTAACGCATGTATTAGATGAACACTAGAATCAAAAAGCAAACATGTTTACGGATATACATGTCTCCGTAAGAATACACAACACTTCAGCAGATCACGGGCGTCGCGAATACAACGATTGCCATTCGTCGCTCCTCATCTATGAATAATACACCGTCTAACCATCGCACAATATTTGGTTTGGTATATCAAATAAATATACTGAATTACGAGAGCATCTGAGAAGTTATAGGTTGTTTGGCGTTACTTTTGTAGTGATCGGTTATTTTGCTATTGACGTCCGACCAGACGCTCAGACTCCAGCGGGGGTGGGTTTTCACATAAATTTTTCAAATCCTCATTAACGATTCAGCTGGTCTAATAATTCAACTAACATATTTATTTTCCTTGGTTAATTGAAAACGTACGAACTTCCACATATAAAGAAAAATTCGTCAAACGCGGTAGCTGTTCATTATTGCGAGGATATACAATTATGTTTTTATGGGATCTACGCCATAAACTAATATTACATAAGCTAGCCCCTTTCCTCTACATTAATCTCAGAATATGATAGTAATCGGACGTGCGTTGTCAGCAAAAGGCCAGGACGTAGCCTAAAAGAGGATGTGAAATGTCCCCGCAGCAGTAACACGATCGGTAAATATTATCCGCAGTTAACTGAATATTTACTTTGCGTCTTTGTTTCATAAAATTGCCCAAACATTCAGAAAGATAAACTGAAATTTGGGCAAGTCTCGTAAAACCACGCCGGCGACAACGCCGGATTTTTGTTTATCTTTGTTGGGGGCTCTCCTTTTTTCGTCTTTTCTCTGTCTATTTTCCTTCCTGCATATTGATTTAGTTCGGATAACATGACCTGCTACATTCGGTTAGTTAAACATTTACTTTAAAAGAATCACTTCCTCTAATGTACTTTCATTCTATTTCATTCTAATGTGGTTAAATTTGGCAAACTACTGTTAAAATTTTTTCGTATGTTGGGGTTAGAGTTCCATATATATATATATATATAGGTGCACACAGCAACATCTAGATACTAGATCCTTCTTTGATCGCTCGTAGCTCCTGTTTAGCAGTCCTAATCAATAAATAAGCTCTACATGGTTCTTTCTTACGAAGAACTTTATTCTCAAAGTAAGGTACTTTTAGATCTTGCTTTTACTATTTTCCTTTAGATCCTTGCGTGTACATATTTTAAAGAGAAATACGATCAGGACTTTATTACTTTAACTGCATCTTGCGATTCTTATAAACTTAATTATGTTTGCTCTCAAAAGATTTTTCGAATTGAACCAATTTTTAAAATATCATACAATTATACTTAATTAGAAAAAAGCTGTTTGTTTTCGTAAAATTCAATTGTTAGTAGAATAACTTTTCCATTATCTTTTCATTTTACCTTTTCAATATAGTGTCGTATTATTGCGTGAACTTCGATTACCTTGCTAGGTTTATATAACAGTTTACTAGCTAAGTTACTTGAAACGTTACGGTGCAGTCAATACTGATAATCGTATTTCAGCAACTTGTAGCTAATATAGGTAATAATTATAAACAAATCATCGCTGTTAATTCAACGATCTAAATGTGTTTGGAAGTTGAGGAACTTGATATAATTGGACCAATACCGTAATCCGATGTATTTCAATTAATTCCGATGCAGCTTCGACAGGAATATTACGTTTCAACGTTCGCTGTAGGGGCTCGACATCTTAATTAAGATCAAAAGGTTTATTTTGCAACATTGCAAATTAATGTGATGATTACATGTTATTCAATGAATTAACTGCCTTACCACAAGAAACACAAGAAAGTCCATATATTCAATTAAGTAATGAAAAGCTTCTCAATAATAATTTGCTAACTTTAACAACTCATCACTATCACTATCACTCACGTTATTAATTATTTCTAAAAATGGAAAGAATCCACGATAGTTCTAGTGAAAAATCTAGGAGTAAATAATTCACAATTGAGGAAGGTAGTATTGCTTTATTCTGGCAAAACCTTTTTCAAACGGCTCGGTGGCCCAGTAGTAATAGGGCCTACGCTCGACTGGACAGAGTTAGGCGCTGTGTATTCGAGTCCCGCTAGGATCAAAAAATTTTCTTAGTGGGTCCGGTACACTCTCGAGTCACCAGCTTCACTTAAGGTGCAGTTAACTGCGCTTCACCCTTTACGGCGAGGGGGTGACAGTAACAAGGCCATGGAACACTTTACACACACAACTTACACACTGAAAGGCTCCTGAGGTTATGGCAAGCTTTAAAAGCTTACACATCCCGTTGGGCCGTCACCACACTTAAAAAGAAAACAAATACGCGACCGATTTCGAGAATACGCTCATCTTGAAGCCAGCTAAAAGTAACAATCAATATAGTTGGTCATAAAGTGTAAAATTTAAAACCAACTATATTGATTCTTGTTTTTGACTGAAGATGAGCGTATGCCCGAAGCCGCTTCCATTTTTGCATTAAACAGAGTTTCATAAAAATAAGACCCGAAGATATTATTTGTGTCTGACGATGTGTGCCTACCACGAAACTGGTGACCGCCCAATTACACAATAAAAGATATTTGTGAGAATTAGTCCCCATTTTTTCCAACATATTAAACATCAATGTCTTCTATTCGATATTGCCCATGTAAACTAGTTTAGACATTTTTATTGCCAAGCACTCTTTATTGTTATAAATATATGTACATATCAAAAATGTTATACAGAATGTTCCAAAAATCTAGTACAAACACTAAAATATTGAGCTAAAAAAATTGCAGTTTTTTAAATGGCAACCCTTATTTTTAAAAATGTCTACGTAGTCTAGTACATGCCAAAATCTAAATGGTATTAAATATTTAAATTTACTCCCGTTATGGAATTAATTAATGATCGAAGTAGGGATGAAACATGAGCATGTTGATGCCAAATAGATGGAGCTCCAGCTCACTGTATGCAATCTGCGAGCTAACCCTTTCATTAGTACAATTTTAAAAATATGCTCTGTTAACAGTTTTTATACGGAGTAAAAGCACATAAATTAAATAAGTACCCGGTAAATTCTGGTTTGTTGATAATAAATAATCGATTTAATAATTTTTTGAATAACTGAGAAGCGAGCGAATTTTGGGTATAGAAAATAAAGCATGTTTTATCCGCATCTTTTCAAGTAGGATACGTAGACGTTGTTAATAATTTAACAAAAATTGATTTTTTTAAATTGAATATATTCGTATTTGGAACAATCTATACAATATTTTTGATATGTATTTGCAGCAACAACGCAACAAATCTCACCACTGATTTACCTAAGAAAATATATTTTTGCCAAAGATAGTAGATTCTACATTTATGATATTGCATATCCTTGAACTTTGTCTTTGGGCGATCTGTCTAAAAAACAAATAATATGCAGGTTCTACCATTAATCAAGAATGCCATGAAACTGAAAATGTTATTAGGACACACATCATTATTCATAATATTGCTCACCAAAATATCAAAGAGATACTCTATTTATTATTATTGTTATTTACAGAAATACTTTTAATAGGTCGCCGTCGTTAATGACGCCGCATGTTTGCCTAAATCGTCCTCTGTAACATAACTAACACCATCAAACATTGGTTCTATGCCCTACCCGAGAAAAAAGTAGGATTTGGTCCTTATTCGCTGTTAACGGCCAATCATTTACCGCATTTACAATCTAACCCATTCGAAAAGCAGGCAGACAGAATGAATTCCTTTTGGAGTCGAAAATCATAATTTTTAACATAGTTGCAAAATTTTGAGTCTTCATGAGGTCTTGAAAGTCGAATAATCTTATAATAATAATTTATATTATTTATATTATAATAATAATATAAATAATAATAATTATAATAATAATATCTTATTTCGGAAGAGTTGCTTATGCTAATGGTCGCGAAACCATGCTTATTTCCTCGCAATTTAGACAACAACTTAACCTTACCCTATTTGTAGCATACGAAATTAAAATCAGTTACGGGTTGTTAGCAGCTAAATAACGCAGTACTTGTTTTATCATGCGCATAGTTTGCTTTGAAGTTACTGAAGTGCCATATCAGAAACGTGACCCTAGTGTACAAAATCGAAATAGAATCTGTACCTCCTCATAATTTCATAACATATAGTATGCTTAGCTTGTAGCGTTTAATAATGAATATTGCATTTGTTATTCAAGTGGGCTGCTTTTAATTAATTGTCATTAAAACAAGATATTGGAAGAATACATTGTTTTCAGGCATCGGAGTAGGACAATAATTAAATATATCGCAAAGAATGTTGCACGGATTATTTTAATTACTATGAAGTTAAGTATGTTGCAGTAAAAGTCTTCAATTATAGTATAAAATAAATAAAAGAAAAAAAAAGAATATAAAATAAGTGTGCGTCTTTTACATCCTATGAAGTAGGATATAATGATCATAGTTTGTTTGAACTATTGAGAAAGATTTTCGTCTTTCAAGATTCCTAATATTTACGTTTTCTATTATTATTTAAAATAGAGTAACTAACCGCAAAAAAATAATCGAATTATTGCTTTTGCCGTGCATTCCATCAATTCCATGAGGTATATTACGAGGGTCGTTCAATAAGTTCCATAAGTAAAGTTAGAACAGCAAAGTATCTTCTGTAGATTTTTATTTATTTTTCAACATAATCTCCATTTAACTCTATATACTTTTCCAAGCGTTTCCCCGAATTTTCTAAGCCCTCTAAAAAGCAGGATTTCCGGAAAGATCCGGGTCCGCAAAATAGGCATCTGTTTAGGCGACAACTTCCTCGTTCGACGTGAACCGTTGTCCGCCGAGCCATTTTTTCAAATTTGGAAAGAAAAAGAAATCACTGGGGGCCAAATCCGGTGAATACGGTGGATGTCGCAATAATGCAAATTTTAATTCCATAATTTTGGCTATCGAAATTACGCAGGTATGCACCCGTGCATTATCTTGATGGAAGAAGATCTCTTTCTTTTTCAAATGAGGAATATTTGTCTCGATTTCTCCGCTCAACCGGTCCAATAACGACGCAACAAACTTTCCAGTTATTATTTGTCCTTTTCCAAGTAATCGCTGTAGATGATTCCGCGTGCATCCCAAAAAATCGAAACCTTGCAGGCCGATTTCACCGTGTTCGCCTTCTTCAGAGCCCGTTCGCTTTCAAAAACCCACTATTTTGACTGTCTTCGGAGTGTAGTAGTGTGCTATGTTTCGTCCGCAGTTATGTATCGATGGAGAAACTCGTCAGAATTGCGACGGAAAAGCATCAAAACAGACTCAGAATCAACCACACGATGGCGTTTATTTTCTACTTAAAGCAAACGCGGCACCCATCTTGGCGAGATTTTTTTCACGCCCAATTTTTCGTATAAAATTGAAAACATTGTACCTTGCAATATGCCTGTGGTCTCAATTTTTTCGGGCACTTTGACACAGATATCGTGGATCTTGTTAATCATTTCGCGGGTAGTCAGTTCCACTGGACGTCCAGAACGATGTTCATCTTTTGTGGATGTTCTAACTCATTTACCCAATTGTAAACAGTTGCTAACACAGGAGCAGATGTGCCATGGACTCCATCCAATTCAGCTTTGATCTCTTTCGACGTTAAGCCTTTTAAATATAAGTTTAATCACCGCTGGCAACTCACTTTTTTTCCATAATTCTACATAAACAAAAATTCTTTGCTTAAATGAACAATAACAATGAAACCGTGATGGATATAACTGAGGCTTTGACAGCTGTCTAGTGACTAATGATCCTTACTAGAAACAAATCATTTTCAACACTACGGGTGCCATCTCTTAGATTTTCTAAGGACTTCTTGAACCACACTCGTAGCGTTGTCTCGGTTGTTGTTTCTAGGCATTTTTTGTTAGATATCTTATAAAATTCTACCCAAATCCGCTTCTTCCTCCAAAAAATGGCAAAATGTAGGTATGGGAAATAACAAAACCATGTGCATGTATGTACTGTATGAAGTAAACAAGTTATTCACTTTTGGCATAATCGAACCCAAAATGGCCACATAAGTCTTGTCATTCGAAAGATTAGTACAGAATCTATACCCTATCTATAAAAAGCAAAGAATTTTTTTTAATACAAGGTAGGCAGTATATTTATTTCGATGAAATAGAGGTAATTGTGGTACTATAAAACGTCCTAAAAAAATTGCGACGTAAGGAGACTTGTAATATTGTCTTCGAAGAAGACTAACTCATTAAAATTAAATCTCTACGGTACAAGTATACATTATAATGTTGAAAATAAAACATGTAAAATCGCTGCCATTAGCCCATTAGCCATTAGCGTTCCAGCAAGATAAGGCTTTCTGATTCCAATTTCGATTCTGCAGCGTCTGATATAGCCTCTGACTTCTATAACAATAATTCCACACAATCACAATTCCTCTTCTCTCTACTTTCTTCAGGTCCTTAATCTTCGTTTTTAATGTAACTTCTTCCCATAAATAGACAAATTTCAATAACAGATAGGAAATAAAATCTAATTTGTCTTTATAATAATTTCGAAAACTAGTCCGTAGGAAATATCCATGTTTTAAGATTGTCTATACTTGCTAACATCAGTTCGTTAGACGATAGATCACGAACTTGAGTAGCAGACTATAATATGGTATTAGTATCGAAAAGAAAACGCGAACAGGCACTAAGACAAGCGGTTTTTTTAGTTACGCTTTAGAAAGAAGCCGTATTTCGCTGTGTGGTATAATTTGAAAGTAATATCAATCATTGTAGTGTTAACATTTTGTTAGTCCAAGATTAATTCTAGTTTTGTCATTTGAAAATACATTGATTTTTACGTAGAATTTTGAAGTTCCATTTTCACTTGCAATTATTGTTTGTAACTTATTCATCTAAACTGCCGAAAAAGTATCTAGGTGATACGGCCGAATCGAGGACAGAAAAAATATCGTTGTTGATATCTTGTTTATACACCTAATAATCAATCTGTATTTCGTGTTATTTATTACAAATACCTAATTACATTTTTGCAAATGCCTGTATGTGATTCTTCGTTCACTAGGTTTCATGTTTCGGGTGATTTGGCACACAAATAAATAAAGTCGAGCGTTTAATGAGCGACCGTTTATCAGATATTTGGGTCTGAGCAACTCTCAAGTCCATAAATCATTCTTTTAATTACTTAATTTAGAATTTTGCGCAGGACCGCTGTATATTTGGTGTAATGAAAGCACCCATTTTGTCTACCGTACCGTCGCCATTTCGTTATTGTAACTGATGCCGCATTGTTTATGTGATACAAGGTCCGACCAGTTAATAACCCTTTAAATTAATTTGTGTTCGTTGCGTACATTTCGGTGGATGTTCATTATAGTTTAATTACTCTTTTAAATCTAGTAGGCGAGCCGTTTATTCAAATTTATCTCTGCAATTTGAAAGCATTATCGCTTCCAGGTTTATTTGTTTTTAGTTTGATCAACTTTAGAGCCAAATGCTGCTTTGATTGATTGTTCATTACACTTCTTTAACGCCAGAAAAGCGCTTGCAGTTTTTACACATTTAAAAAAATACTGTATATGTTTAACGGAAAGCTATTGGCAAATGAGTTTTTTATTTTTTTCTGAACATCAAAGTGTTTCAATTGTTTGTCTCGGAATATTTATACGTATTCAAATTAAATGCGAATCGAAGCTAAACATATCTTCGATTATTTCTGCAAACGAAGCTACACGTATTGCATACCTAGCGACAGGTAATTCGGAGTTTTTCCTAAAGAATTAATAATTATTTCTCAAGTTTTTATAAGAAGATTTGCGCAGCTTCGATTTGCACTCAATTTTAAAAAATGGTTCAAATATCTGTAATACATCCCAGTTTAGGGAGCACCTTAAAATACTGAATTAAGTTAATCTCGAGTTAAAATCCAATTGATGATTAAACCAATACTATTTACATACATGCATTATGACTTAGTTAACGCGAAAATATGTTCTAACCAAAATACTTAAATGATTATCTGTTCTATGTTACATAAGTTCTTCATTGGATGATCTCTTGACAGATGTCACACTGACATCTGGTATTAACCACGAATTAGTTGAAGAAACGATTAAAGTTATTTAATCATGATTAACGGCGCCACCAAGTTAAGCTGATCGGAAATGAGCGTGCAAATTCGTGCCATGGTAGTTAATGGAAGCTCTACGTTTCGCGCACAGTCATATAGGGCTTCTTCAGGAGAGGGAAAGGTGGTAAACCACAGCTATCAACATGTAAACCATGCCAGGGGTGAAACTAACAAACCGGGAAGCAAGTGATCACGGTAACTCAGCATGTGAACCATGCCAGAGGAAAAAATCAACTGCGGGGCTACGAGGGGAGCAGCGCGCTTTTATATCAACGGTTTCGCTGATATACACTAGCCACACGAACAAGGGATACTATAAACACCTTTACTCATTAAGGGAAAACATTTGTCTTTGGGATATGAAAAGATCGGCTACCCAGATGTTCTCGTGTTAGTAACTATTTGTTGTGGTACCTCTTGTATCCAGCTAGTATATTCTCCAAATAAAAGTGAACCCAATATGACGCGTTGAGGTAAACCGTATAAATCTGCTCTGAATAGGAATTGGTAACCACCACCTGCTGCACTCCCAACGATACGCCGAGCACCACTATTAGTTAAAATTAATATATAAAGAAATATCTATTAGCAATAACAAAGTTTGTGCACTGCTTAACCCTTACTCGTTTTCTAGTGGTACGTAGCCTATTTTCTCAAAACGGTACTAGATGTTTTGAAATCGGGGGTTTCATTAGACGGGTACTTATAATTAGTTTGAGTTGTTATTTCGGGTATTTCTATTGTTTGTGATATTGGTAAAATCAAATGTATCGGCAGTGTATCTACTGTCGTCTTCAAACAACAACCCAAAAAGTAATAATATTATAATTTAATATAAATTAGTAATAAATTATACCTACTGTAAGAGATTATTACTTATAATTATTTTTTCTTAAAAATGAATGTGTACCTATTATTCCATCGTTAATGCTTTCAATAAATAATTTTTGCGAAGATACAAATACATTAACACATTTATTATTCGTCAATACACACATAACATTGTATTCATAATGTTACGAATTTGAATTTTTCAGTATTATCTCATATGCTAACCGAACTGAATTCTAATCTCTACTTCTAATAAGCAAATTCAATATAATCTTAGCAACTCTTGCCAAAAATGCTTGGAAACGTTGGTTAACAATTTTTAATTGAATATATAATATTACAATGGATCTCTATAGACAATAAAAAGGGTTTTTTTCAAATAAACCTCGTATGAATGATTATTTTTGCAGAATTTACACGAGAAATGTGTTTCATTAGTCATTTAGTGATTTTCCAGATTTAGTTGTTTGAGGACATACTACATGGTTCACGTGATCTTATGTAATACACTATTATCATTTTCCACCAATTATTTTCATTCCGAATGACAATGTGAACTGTTTGCAGTTAATATTGCATAAAAGCATAACAATAATTCTTGAATACTTTACTGATCTTGAGTAATTGTAATCTTATTGTACTGATCACACGAATAGAAATGCCTAAGGTTCAGTATTGAACGCAGCTTTCCTTTGTAAACGCGGTAGCGTAAGGGTGCGTGAAAGATATGGTAGAAGAGTTGACTTAATGCGCTATCAATTTTAGCTCAAAGTTTTCTCTAGCACAGATTCGGGTTGTCGAAATAGCTATCGGTCACGTGAAGGTGGAGTCGAACCACCACCACCACATGTAGCATAATATATTCACTCTTACCATTTTTTTTCTCGAATAAAGCGTACACTTATGGAAACAACTATTTATTAATGACCTTGTGCCTTAATTCCCAGTGAAAGTCACCTTCTTTAATTTGGTAAATCGGAACAGCCAGAATGCATTGCTATCCCTTCAATCACTCTACTTACAGTAGTTACATAAAAGTTGTACAGAAGTATTTTTCACATAGTTCCATTCATCATTCCTTATGCTACATACATGAATAGTGTCATCAGGTACATGGAAAAGAGCAGCTGTTTTGCCGTCATTCAAACGCAAAATTGCGCTTCCCTAATGTGACTGACGACATCAATGCAGCTCGTGATCTCGGTCGACTCACTATTTTAGCAAACCTTTCGACAATCTAAATCATAGTCTCTTATCTTATACTGCATTGGGTTTAGTGGTGTGTCGACTGCGCTGATAAAGTCTTACTTATCGGGTAGACAACTCAACTATGGGTTTTCTTCTTCTTCGCTTCTATTTTCTATATATACTTGTCCTATACCAACTTCTATTAACATTTCCTTCATTACGATGTATGCCCACGGTACACAGATATATAAATAATTTTTTCCAAATTAATTACAGGCAGCGGTAATGGAAATACAAGAAAATCTTGATCTTTCTCAATTTTCACAGCAGCTAGCTTTAATTTCGAATCCGGCTAAGACCATAGCTATTTTATTTGGTAACAAGCAGACCTGTAGTAGAATTCGCATTGCCTTATCTCTCACTATTGATACCAACATCCCATTTCGTTCAGAGATGAAAAATCATTGCTAGCGAATTCCGTTTTAAGCAATATATTGCCAATCTTATTAAAAATACTTGTTCCAGCCTTCGGGTTCTTTACTCTTTTAGAAATGACTTTAGCCTTAATTTGAGAAGTAATCTACATTGAGCTATGGTATTGTCTATTCTTAAGTGTTGCGCCATGTTGTGTAACTTATGTTTAGATTCATTTGAGACCCAGCGTATACAGAAAGTGCAGGATATCTGTTTCTGCTTTATTTTTGGTCTAAAAAAATATGATCATGTTGCACATACGCGACAGGGTTTACATTGGCTAAACATGAGGAATCGTAAGGTGCTCCGATACGTATGTTTATATTGAAATCGCCATCGTATCTTTACAATAGAATTAGGTTTACAATAGATATACACAACATTAATATTACAAATAAGAACTTGATCATTTCGGCCACTCGAACATCATTTAGCTTCAGTGTATACAAGTTGTATAATCCGTTGCCTATCCATGTAAAGGAATCTATCTACGTTTTGAAACGCGACATCCGTGAGTTGACCTTTGAAATACAATATGAAGTATGATTCACTTTTGCTTTTTTTGTTTCAACTTGGCCTGGGTGTTTTTTTATAACCCATTGCAGAATTTATTTAAAATTAACTTTTTTAAATTTATAGGAATAGGTACCTCTTTAACCAAAATATTTCTGTCTAATTACTAAAGGTTAGATGGTAAGGGCAGCGCCTGTTAGCCGCTGCTCGCCTCACCATTTGGTTTCACTTTTGTTTTTCTTTCTCGTATATTATTAAAAACTCTAACTTTTGCATTATTCGAATATGAAATAAATATGAAATTTTTTACTTTAGTAGATCTTCAAATATTAAGCACATGTTGTCCCAAAGGTCCAAATATTAATTTTTAAGTTTTACAATTAATTAAATCCAAACAAGATTTCTAATATATTGCAACTGCTTAAAATTTTTTTAGAGCAAGGTTTTCTTAGCTTCTACAACTTGAATTATAACACGCCTTTAAGTTTGACTTGGATTCTCCTCTGACCCCTTTGCTTGCGGACATATTGATGCATGACTTCAAGTCCAAAAACATTTTGTCAGAAAACAACTTCTTAGACAATATCAAGTTCTACTTATATGGTAGTAGTAGTTTGGATGAGTTTCATGATTCTTTAAATTACATTAATATAGAATTTGCTTTAAAATTACAAGCCGGTGACAGAAGTATTAAGTTTTTAGACATCAATACTATAATTAAACATAACAATTTTACGATAGATAATATCGTAAACAATAATTAGCAACCTTCTTAACCACGCGATCGGATATAAGTTGTCTCCCTTTTGCAATTATCTATAGATCCGATCCTCTTTCACAAGAAAATTTTAACGCTGAACTGCAAATTATCCAACAAATTATTTTATTAAATGACTTTGGTCCGCCCCTAATAGACAAGATATTAATTAAAATACAATATAGAGTTAAATAAATGGAAACTTGTATTGCAGAAGATCTCACTTTCATTGATTACATTAAACACATCAATAGAAACGAAGACTAAACCCTTCATATCGATTCTTTACGTTCTCCCCATACCCTACAGGATTGCTAACGTTCTTAATAACCACGTCAACGTGTGGTTTAAGGCACCCATTTAAGAATTATATCCTAAATAACAATGAGAAAGGTAGATGAAATAAATAGATACGGCGTCTGCTTACTGAACTGTGGAGATTGCGACGCCAAATATACGGGTAGGTCTTTAAGATCTGTTGACGTTAGACTTAAGAAACATATACGCTGTCTTCAGCTTCGGATTTCTCCCACTTTGCCTCACAGTTAT
Organism: Oryctes borbonicus; assembly: GCA_902654985.2. NCBI lineage: Eukaryota > Metazoa > Arthropoda > Insecta > Coleoptera > Scarabaeidae > Oryctes > Oryctes borbonicus. The sequence continues at coordinate 10,859,976 of LR736859.1, read as the reverse complement.
TAGTCATTCATTTGACAAGGATTCACACTTTAAAGTTCTACATTTTGATAATAATATTAAAGGTTTACCTTTGTATGACTGAGAAAGCATGGAAATTATGAGACTACAACAACTTTGTGTTAAACATAATTCTGTAATTCACATATCTTTCGCTCTTCGCCTACTTTTCACGTATTTTTCGAATGTCGTATTACTCATACTTCAATTGTTTTTTAACTTATTGCCTTACTTATTTGCAAACTTTTTGATTATTGGTTGAGACTACACTACTGAAACACTCTATATTACAATTTTACCTAAAATTGAAATATTTACATTATAACTTTTATAATCTTTCATTACGATATCTATTGTTTTCATATTAATTTATTTCATCTGGAACACAAACTTCAATACATAGACCCCAAAATAGTTGAGACTCAGATTTTCGTCATACACTAGTCAACGATAAAACCTATTGCATAACATGTCCATCGAAGTGACAAAAATAACGTGATTCGCCTCCTGCGTGTGAGTCATCACGCAAGGTTTGATCAGCTTTGGTAATAACATAATATTCATTTTATTTGTGTTATTTTACATATTAATGTGCAGCAGCTATCAGAACATTAATCAGAAACTTAACGTAGGAAGCGTTACCAAAGACATCAAAAATTTTGGCATTCTAAGAAAATAACGAGGTTTTACACTTTTTGTTTAAAAAATCTCTTAAAGCTCATAAAAATAAAGCTTTCTTTAAAATTTTTGATTAGTTGTGATGTAAATCAATTATTCTACATGCAGTTCCCCAACCCACTCCTGAATAATCATTCACATGTGCAGCTATGCAGAGCACTCACGTACGGCGCCATCTCTAGCAGTCCAAGAACTGCTCAGGAGCGGGTTGGGGGTATCCTCTAGACGTCAGACGCGTGTATTTCTTAACACCACATGGCGCCAAGCGATACATCTGGCTCGTCGTTCTTAAAGACGGGAGATATAAGCCTGGAACTCTTTCCCAGTGCGAGATCCTCTGAATGCCCTCCCATGTCTTATCTGCCTTTTTATTTCCTTCGATTCTCTCAACTCAAAGCAACGTGGTTATTACGTCCTAATTGCCTTAAATTATGTATACATTCGTATGTGTAGCCTATAGAACTGCCTGATTGTCGCTGAATATATTTATAGTTGAATCTCGTACCTCTATCTCAAGATTCTTCCTGGAGCACAGGTTCAAAGCAGAAATCTCTGATTGAAATATATTGGTGTGTAGTCCTGGAAGTATTTTTAAGTTGTAGTTACGCCCACCAATGCGTATACCTGTTCCAACACCTTTTATTCTTGAACCTTTCGTGTACCATTACAGGCTATCTCTTTCAATTTGGTTGATGAAAATTGCATTGCATAGGGGTAGTTCCCTTTGTAATATACATCAGATGATTTATGTTGGGATCTTCAAGGCTTCTGAGACACCCTCTAAAATCTCCAGGCTGTAGTCCCTTCGCACTCACTCAGGCACTCAACATAGCCTGGTTCTGAATGTGAATGTGAATCGGCGTTAATCCCAGCGAGACTTCCAGCGCTGCTATGGAACAGGTACTGGTCACACATGTAATGTTGAAATATGCAAGTGTCTGAATTTGTTGAAGCTGCTGTTGCATAGTTTTTCGACTTGTGTTTTGGTAACCAAACTAAAGAGATGTAAGGTGATGATGGGGATGATTATTGCTCCATATGCCCAAATGGTCATTTGAGGCCTAAGACCACAATTCTTACCCAGCAGCCTACGGCATACGAGTGACACCGTAATAGCTTTTTTCTGTAAGTTGGACTGAGGGAGTTTCAGGTTAGTTTTTTCTCGAACGTGACTCTCAAGTCTCAACATGTGTATATAAAATACTTAAAAATTAAGTTAAAATTGAATATAGGCATAAATATAGCCATACCAGATGGGACAACATAACAGATTATGTGTGAGAATTAAGTCAATCAACGTCTCTCATTCTCTGCTTACAGCATTCCTTAAAATGGTGACGTTACCATTATTATTTTCTCTTTCATTGACCCTATTCCAAGCCAGAAAATGCATTAATGAAATGCTGCTGCTATATTTACCAGTTTTTTTGTCTTTTATACAGGAAGTATTGTATTTGCAAGTCACGTTGGACCGTACAATACTACATCGGTAGCACCCAATTTTGATATCCCCTTGTGAAAGTTAATTAATTCTTAATATGGTATATTTATGGTAATAATTTGACTTTTCTTTGTGTTCTCTTGCTTAAGTTGGTTCCTAGTTATCTTCTTCTAATAAGTAGGGTAATGTTATCAAGTTACACTAGATATGATGGATTTCCGAAACATATGTTCGAAATTTATTACGGTGCGGTGTATTTACCAATAAGTGAGGTCCTATATTGGGCCTCGATTCCCTTACTATGTTCATAGAACTAATGACCAGTCGCACTGATATTTATATTTGCCAATGTTTTCACAAATCGGGATAAAAAATTACTTTTTAAACACTTCCATTTGAAAAGCTGATAACTTTTATTAAACAATCTCCTAGAATGTTAAACATAAAAAATTATCAATAGCTTATGAAGAAACCCGATATCCTATTTCTAGAACGAGCGTAAAGCACTTTATCTCTAAATACTTCTTATAACACATCATCGATTCCGAAAACGAAACCGAAAGGGGTTACTTCCGAGTGCCGCGGTGTCATAAAGGAATTGCTAACGGCTGGATATAAATTAAACGGAAACTGGTAACTAAGCCCCGCTAAGTTTGAAATTGGGACCGAATAGGAGTTTGGCGCGGGTCATTAATTATCTCGCGCGCTCCGACTCGGCGTATCTCTCATTTCTCTGACGTAATTTCATTAAGAAGTCGTCCGGTGTATGACCAACGTGCCAAAGAGACTAGAAAGACGGGATCAAACCTAATCCATAAAATGCAGAAGCATTTCTGTGATATAAGCCATATTAAACAAGTTTGCATCGACCTCTGAAAAGGGAGTTAACCAAAGTGTTAATCGCCGATTTTAATGAAACTTTGTTAGTTTTTCAGACCCCATCGAGTGTTGCTTAATGCTACCTTCCGTTCCTGCAGAGCTGCAAATTTGAAGGGTGAAATTTGCCCTTGACATTCGTGTCAAAGAAAGACGAACAAAAACTGGAGATTTAGGAAAGGAAGACATTAGGAGGTGTACGAACAAAGAAAGGTGAATGGAACATAGAAGTACTGGATCCGTACAAAAAAAAAAACAAGAATAACACGAAAAGTTCGAACACTCGAATACCGAAGTAAAGAGTTTCTAAAAAAGTGTTATATGAAGGAGAAAGCTCGAAAAAGTGAAGACGAAGACCAAAGAAAAACGGACTTTAGGAACGGCAAATTGATATAGAGGAAACAGGTATAAACAATTGGGAAGTAGTAGTAATGGACCGAGGAAACTGAAAGCAAATAGTACAGAAGATTGAGGCCAAGAGCCTCTGAAGCCTGTAACGCTATATAATATTAATACATTATGACTTGCGAAACATCCAAATGGGACGAAGACGTTTATGCAACTTTGATTTTCTACTTTATCAATGGAAAACTCGGCTACAGCAGAAGATCCTGCTTAGAATTTGGCAGAAAAGTTGCAATCGCTGTAGACAGTTTTCTAGATCGGTTTATCGCTATGGGAGCGATAACTATTAAGAAGCAAACGTTGAAGAATCCTGTGTACTTGAATATAATTTAATGTTGTGCAGTTCATTTTCTCTAAATTACTCCGGAAAGGAATTATTTTCCACCCGCGCACTATCTAGCAAGCACATATTCGCCTATTAAAACCGTCCAATTAAGTTTCTAATTAAATGATACGACTGATTACATTCCAATATTTTAGTATACTTAAAATTTGTACTCTTAGTCAAATACATTCTTTACTGAAAAATGTGTACATAATCACTCAAATGTTTACTACTCTACAAAATCTCTGTATATCGAACTGAAAAGACATTGTTCCCGATGATAGAACTAATTCATCTTGACAATGCGTCTAGTATTACTAAGTTGTGAATCCTGCTCCATGACTGATTTCCCCCTAGGAAAGACGTATTGTTATTTTCCTCGCTGCATAAACTCAGAAAACGAAGTGGGACAAATCCTGTTCGCATAAAATGGTAACAGAAAAGATAGAGAGAAGAAGAGATTGAAAAGCCAGCAAAACTGGCGCACAGATTGAATGCTCTACATTATTTATAAGCCAGCAATGGAAAATCGAATAAGTTGAAGCTATGCACTGTAGTCGATTTTATTTTCCTTTCGAGTTTTTTACTTTATGAAGTAAAAGCGTGGAAAGATTTTTTATATCGATACAGTTCCTTTATAGAAGAAATAACGATTTTTAAAATCACTTGGAGCATACTAGAATAAAACCTTTTTTATCTAAAATAATACCTCACCGCCTCATTAGCATTACATGTTGGTACCACAATTCAATTTTAATACAAAAGATTTGCACGGAACTTATATAAAATAGACTGCGTGACACAATAAATAGTTCCAAATAATAATGGTTAATATTGGAATTTTATCTTTTAGGCTTAGTAAATTCCACATTACTCTTTTGTAGGTAGTCAATATTTCTATTTTTGCAGCAGCATTGAAAGTTGCATATTACCTACCCAAAAAAGCACTCTTTAGGATAGGATTAACTGAAGATCCCCCATGCAGAGGCTCTCAACATGAAGAAGAAATTGCGGAAACCTTCCTCTCCGAGTATCCAGCGCTAGCATCAATAGAAAAAACCATAACCATGTAAAACGAAATGCAAATTTATTTACCTGTCAGTATAGAAAACCCCCTAGGCAACGTCCTGGCCCATACATATACAAACGCCATGATTGGTTGATAGCTCAAACGTTCTCCAGGATAAAGAGGATGTACAACGGCCTAAGAACTGTAAAATAGCTCACTCTCTTGTTGCCTATAACCAAAGCTGTAAGCTGTGTCGAAATAGTGACAAAAAGAACTAATTTTTTACAATACATTGCATCCAACATTATTCATTTAGTTATTATTGTTTCAAAAAAGATAATAGTAATGATTCAAGTAAATATCGACCAATTTCTATAATACCCGTTTTTGCAAACATCTTTGAAAAGGCTTTACAAAATCAAATAGTCAAATATCTGAAATCAAATATTTTTTTTTGGTTTTAGACAAGGTTTATTCAACATAAATGCTTTAAAAAAGTTTATAACTTTAGTGTGTTGGTGCTTACGAGATTCCTATCCATAAATTAAATTACTATGATATTACTATATAATAGTGCTACTCTCATGTTGAAATTTTTTTGATTGATAGATGCCAATATATTGTAATGTTGCAACTAACGTCTACGAGATACCTGTCATCATCGTCCATCCACGCATCTCATTTAGTGACTTATCGAAAGTAAAGGTCCCTCTCGTGGTAGAAAACTCGATTTCTAAAAGAAAATTCCTTTTTCTGACCCATTATGTTTGGAGCGTGGATAACTGACATTAACTGGTTTTGTGTTCTATTTTCCCATTTTTCAAAACTTTTGAATTAACGCCAAATCTAAGTACAACAAGACTCAGTGTGGTTAGGCATATCAAGAAAATGTAATTTTATCAATTAATAATCGTTTTGTCCGTCTTCATAAGAATTCGCAGTAAAGATTCACGTTCTAGTATGTGGTATAAAATGTCATCGAAGATCATAAAACCTCAACTACAACTGCTACCCGATTAAACAATGGCATTAAATGACGCTAATCTTCTAATAACTGACTTTAAATCTATCTGTCATCCAGGTAACTTGTGCCTAAATAAATCTCCAATTAAAAGGTGATAATCTGAAAGATCTCAAGTTGTAATTCAAAGAGTGAACCGCAGTAATTAATCAGAAGTAGCAGAGTTTCAAAAAAAAACACATAAACGTAGCGTTTATAGAATGGAATTTTTCCACATAATATTAATTATTGTTCGAATTTCTAATATTTGATTTATCTCGTCAAATCAAAATTTATATTTTCGAAAAAGTGTCTTAGAGACATTCCTAAATACTTACATCTCTCAATTCCATCCAACTAATTTCCAAAAAGCATTGATTTCGATATTTTCTCTATGTTCCCCCGCGCAAAACATTACGATATATATCAGAAGGACATCTGACTCTACCGATTTCAAAAGGTAAGCCGCAAGTGTCTGTATTATGTCCCATCCTCTTTCTACTATACCCTACTGCAACATAAACATCGATTGTATGTCGATAGCCGACGATACAATTATCGGTTATGGCTATCGATGAAAATTTGTTGAAAAGGTGTTCACTGTTAAAATGGTTCAATACAAATGAACTTGTACTAAATGATGGACTATAAGGAAAATTAAACTGGTATCTGATCCTGTAAAACTTTTGATTTCCTTGTTGATAGTAAACTAACTTGGATTGTACATATTGATTATGTTGCAAACAAATTCTCGGCTGTTTACGTTTTACAAAAACTTGTTGATATTGTTTCGAGTTACGTTGTTGCATATTGTAGTGTGATATATTGTATCTTCGTGTGGTATCTTTCTGTGGGACCGGCGTGCTCGTACTCGGATGATTGCAAAGAAAAATACAAAGAGCTTAATATCTTAGCTTTACCACCAGCAGTATATAGCTTACTTAAAAAATAATGCCAATGAGTATACACTCCCCGACTAAAACTTAGACGCGGTAAGATGTTTCAAAGGTTTTAAGTAATATATGAACTAAATAATAAATTATTACTCCAATGTTTAAACAATTTCTGCGACAACAATTTAGACGCTCTGTTGCAAATGTAAAACAAAAATCAACAAATGAGTGATCAGTAGTGCGTGGACCCTCCATTGTTCTTAATCACTTCCAATAGTCTGTTATTAATAGATTTATATAAATGTAACACACAATTTTGAGGAATATTCTGCCATTCAGTCACTATTGAAGTTTTCAGTTCCTGGACCGTGAAATATTGACTTCCTCCGCCATAAACGGGACGTGCCGATTCACCCCACATGTTTTCAATAATGTTTAAGTCTGGTGACCGTACCAGCCACTGTAAAGTTTTAATCTTTTTCCCATTAAACCATTCAGGAATGGTTTTTGCTTTATGAATTGGCGCGTTATCTCGTTGAAAAACAAAATTGCGCTCGGCCCATTGGTTTCCAAAACGTAGAAGATTGTCACGCAATAAGTCTTTATACGTCACAGATGTCATTTTGTTTGTGCAAAACACTATATCACTTTTATCGCGGAATCCAATCGCTGCCCATATCATCACAGATCCACCCCCTAATTGTCTGGTCATTTTCACTTTTGGTTCCTTTCTCAGATTATGATAATAATGCGAGTACCCATCCGGTCCGTCCAAATTAAAACGTTTCTCATCGGAAAATATAACTTTTTCCCATTGTTGCTTCCAGGACACGTGTTCTTCAGCAAATTTCAACCTCGCTTCTTTGTGTTTCGCCGAAAGTGGCGGTTTTCTCAACATTTTCTTCCGTGATATTACCGGTGACGCCTTTAAAATCCGTTGAACATTACGCACGTGCGTTTGTACCCCCGCCTGTTCTGCAATAACTCTCGTAGACGCAGAAGAATTGGATGCACACCGCAATATCATGCGTTTATCTCGCTCACTTACAGCTTTCGGTCGCCCCTGACCTTTTGGTTTGCCGTAATTGTCTGGATCTTTTAGGAAATTTCTAACGGAATGATCGCTTCTTCGTAACCGACGAGCAATTTCCTTCTTACTAACACCATCCTGGTGCCAGGCTAGAACTTTACCCCTTTCTATCAAGGATAATTGCTTTTTTCTACCCGGATTGCAAACACTTTGTAAAATATAATTTCTCGTGGTGAAATGTGTACACTTTACCAGCACAACCACTGCATATAAAGAGAAGTATTAAATTAAAACATTTTTGCTTATATTAATGTAATAAATGCACAGGGTCTAAATTTTTACCGCATTTAAAATTCCTATTTTGATCTGGCAAAATCTCAATTACCCCTCATAAAGCAATAAATACCCAGAAATACCTATAAATGGACTATTTACATAACAAGTATTAATAACCCTCATTTACATTTTATATAAAGTGTATAAACTTTGTTTCGTAAATAGAAACGATACCGCGTCTATGTTTTTGTCGGGTAGTGTAGTTCGATATGTGACAGTCACCATTACGGTGTTGAAAATTCAAGATTTGTTGAATTGTATCAGACTAAATAAATCAAGGGTGGGGACCAACTATTGTAAACCATTATTCTATAACTTCCAGAAGAACTTCAAGAAGTTACTTCAATAGATTTAAATAACAAATTAAAAGCACTTTTAATATCGAAAGCCTATTGGCCGACACGAGAGTTTGCTTATTGCGTATTGTTCTTTACATGTTAAGATTAAGCTGCATATATAAAATACTCATTCGTGCGGTAGAATGGATCCAGTCCGTTTGTCTGATTCTATCTAATGAGCATCCAAAATAGTTATAATTTAAGAAAATATAAATTAAGTAAATCTCAAATTAATGAAGAGAAGGTTCTCTATTCAGCTAGCAGAACTGACTCAAGTCTACACAAAGAAATTTTAAATTTTACCACTAATAATAACAAGCTGTAAAGGAACGCAATAGTTAAAATAGTAAAATCTTAATTATATATCTGTTGAAATATCGAAACAAAGCAGCGGGAAGGGAATTTATAAGCTAGCGGCAACAAATAATGGTAGCGGTGGGATAAATTTTAGGTAAATAGCATTACAAATCTCCGCAACGTAAATCTAGCCTCTTGGTAGTACGCTCCACCTATCGCAAGATACATATATTAATATGTCACATTTAATAGTGACATACACCAGTGAGAAATTAATGGATGGTCCAGAGCCTGGTTACATTTGATTTTGCGGTTCCAAAATTTGCGTTGGTGGCGAACATCTATTAAGCCAATTACCCCAAACATGCATTATCGAGAAGTACATCGCATCGGTCGATTAGTCAGTTCGTAATTTAATGCAGCGTTATTATACACAAATAGCAGTAAAATCCTGAATACTTTGTAAAATCAGATAACTTTCAGTTCATAACAATGATGGAAAAATCTATACACGTAAACATTTTACCCTGATGTTGATTACCGTAAGGTAAAATAAACTTCCAATTAATTTGTTATTATAGCAAATGTACGGATTGGTTCGATTTCAATATATGAGCAGCAAGTATAAATATACACTAATCAACACAAATTCTACCTCGTTTAAAATAGTCGAGGGTTTTACCAAATGTAAGGGCAGTAAATTATGTGAACAAGTGCTGCAGCGCAACAGTGCGAGAATACTATAAATCATCGAACATCAATGCGCACAGTTTATATAAAGCTCCGTAGTTATCAACCATTGTTGAAGAAAATCAACGGGTCAGATTTACATGGTGAAAGGAATGCCAATTATGGCAATAGGATATTCTAACAAAGTAATTTAAGGGCTTGCACAACCTAACCGGAAACAATTGATCGTGCTTTCTATGATCACCTACAATCACCTGAGTTTTTATCAACATGTGTCTTCGGCTTCCATCATGAAAGAGCTATAATAAGAAGTGTGAAGAAGATCCAATTTATAGAAAAGTAGTAGGATGACTATAGGTTCCATTAGAATAAAGATGATACCTAACACAATTACTGAACATTTTAAGAACCGTAAAGAAATTATATCAACCCTTTCATGAAAATTTTAAACTATGGAAATTAAAAAAAATTGCAAACATCGGACTTAATGAATTGCTCTCGGAAGCTAAGAACAATTTTATGTACTTCAGATACAAAACACATTTACCTTTAGTTTGCATCGGCCACCCCGTGTATACGGTTTAACCAAAACTACAACTAAAATAATGTCTGTTTACATAAAAAAAATTATGGATCTCTAAACACGCCTTTCATAGATCTATCAAACTAGCCCAGAGAGGAGAGATTTTTTCACACCCCTACCACTATCCCCCCACCTCCTTGCAGAGAGGAGGTTGAACGGAAAACCACACAAGTGATCCCTGGAAAATATCATGTCTACCATGTCAGTTCAAATTGGTGAAAAGAATACACCAAGTATTTGCAACAAAGAATTAAGAAGAATAGTACAGTGCATTTCGTTGCAGAACACCACATTGAAACGTGACTGACCGACAACCATCGGCAGATTTCAAAAAACTTCGACCAAGCAAAAACCCCGGATGAAGTTTCTGGATGTGTACATGATCAATAATTTTTATATAGAAAATATGAGTCTTCTTAGCACTGAGATGAAAAAAAGTAAACAGTCAAAATTATTCAAGCATGTTTATTATTTATTTTATTAAATTGCAAACCTCCTAAATTTTCGAAATAAGTGCAATTAATCACAAACTAAGTAACACAACCACCCACGCTTACTAGAATTAAATTAATGAATAATAACGTGTAGTATTAGCGGCAATGTCGCATAAATTAAGCGATTCTATTAGTCCATGCTGAACAAATGATTTGTTCATTCAAGGAAACTTGCATTGAGTGAAAGAAGTATCGAAAACTTTTGGTAAATCGATGTATACTCGATTATAATTATATTATTTTCTTAAAAATTAATACCAGAAAAAGTAATGCAGGTAGTGTCCTAAATTCAGATGATATATTTTTTAATGACCAATCATCGATTGTAAATGATTTCAAAGACATTTTCCAATCAGTTTATTTTCATAACTCTGACTTTACAGGACTTCTTGCAACGTTTTCGAGGAACTGGATAATTGGAGTTGATCATATTACTGAAAACAAAGTTTTTAATACTATAAAATCACCGAAAAATAACAACTATGGGCTAGGATAATACACCTACTTTCACTTTGAGACTAATCGAGTATTTATCCACCCTTTATACCACTTCTTTGATTTATCTCTAAAGGCAAATATGTTTCCGAATCTTTAGAAAATTGCAAAGTTAATGCCGGTGCATAAAAAGCGCAATAAGCAATTAATCGAAAACTATAGGCCGATTACTTTTGTAAATAACTTTCCGAGGTTTTTTGAGTAGTGCTTACATTCTTTCCGGACATGAATCTCTACATTTCTTCCCCACTTCTGGGGTTCCTCATGGAACGAATTTAGGTCCTATTTTGTTTACATTATATATATTACTTTTCGCAGATGATTTAAAACTAATAGCGTTATCAATACCATAGTGATTGCATTCATTTGCGAAATCAATTCGATGAACTTCTGACTTAGTGTATTAATAAGAGATTGAACATGAATGTCGATAAGTATACCTGATTGTGAGCTACACATAAGATTCGGCCAGCATATCATGTCTATTATATAGATAACAATGCAATCATCATTCAAAGGTCTCGGCGTTATTTTTTGACTCGAAGTTATCCTTCGACGATCATATGTCTTCTATAAGCAGCTCGACACTAAGAACACTGAGATTCATAGTTCGTATTACTAGGCCCTTTACAACCGTTAGACCTATACTATGACATCTGTCATCGCCAACATCTTTATGGAAGCGTTCAAACAAGAAGCCACCGAATCTAGAAGAATTAAACCTAAGCACTGCGGAGTCGTCATACAGCGAACGACGCGATTCATCGGAGCGGAACAGAAATGGGGTATATAACCAGGAGCAAGAGACAACAACACCAGTCTTTAGAAATCTTCTGAAGAAGCTGACAGCATGATCAGCGATACGTCAGGTCAAACATCAAGTACGCGACAACACCCGAAAGACATTTCTACTATGGATTACGGTCGTGAAAGCTTACACTCAACTATTTATATTAGACTTAAGTTTGTTTTGTTTTGAACAGTTTTATAAAAACAGATATAACTGATATATCTCTCGGGCAATAAATTATCATTATCAATTATCACTACCGTTGTCTGTTTCGATCAGGGCCGCGAAATCTTTTAAAAATGGACTGTGCGGTTGAATCAACCAGGACGTAATTGACAACAGAATTTTGGAAGACGCGACTGCTCTCGCGTTAAGAAAGAGAAATTAGAAAATTTTGCTGGATATGTTTCAAATAACAACATATATAAAAAAACAAAGAAGTTTACAGTTGCTATAAATAAGAAAAAACAGGTTTTCGCTACGATTTGTTAGAAAGCTAAATATTTCCAAGATAACGTAATACATTTTTTACAGATAATAACTTTCAGTCTAGGGCCTTATTTATCTTTGTTGCTAGTTCTTGTAGTTTACTTTTCAATAGATATATCCATCAAACCAGACAATATATCGAAGATATCAGAAAATATTCAACAAAAGTTATATAGAAGCTTGCCTCGACATTGTTTTATAAATGGCTTTTTCTCCGTGTATTACGTCTCTTCCACAAAAACTGTTCGTGAAAATTTAGATCACTTTATAAGTTTTACTTTTCATATAAGGAAAGAACAATGGAAATGATGGACACAAATTTATTAGGATGAACCGATATAATGTTTTTCGAAATTAAAACTTTGGTAGGTATATTAAATTTCAACATTTTAGCATATCAATACAGTCATAATTTCAAATTTTAATTTAGAATATTTAAATCATAACAGTCAAAGTTCCTTTAATTTATTGGCTATCTACTTGAAAGAATAAAGCTATCGATATGTTCAGAGCCGATGAACCGGAAAAACGAACAATCAAAGCAACGATGCAGTAAACAAATAAAACGGTTCTCTGGAAATTATAGAACTTAGCACTTAATCGCTATAAATTTTGTTTCCGCACGTAATAGTCAAACAAACAAGAGTAATGATAGGTTTTAATGCTTTATAATGGAAACCAAAGATCTGTTATTTCGCGTCGTTACTCAACCCAATCGTGCGAAATGGTTGGTGATATTTTTATTCCGAGGTTTTAAAGAAAGTAAATATTCGTCTCGGTAAATTACATCTAACTAAAAATTAATTTCGAATACCTCTTCGAGGATAGTAGTACAATAACACACATTTCTTCTTTGTATTTTTCTTTCTTTATGTAAAATGTACAATTAACATAGCTTGTCGATAAGCTAATCTTATCATATTATCGTGTTATCTTTTTGAAATTCTGGTGGGCGATATTATAGATAATGATGTATTTCCTAAAATAAGTAAACCGGAAACGGATATCAACCTTCTTGTATCAAATGGTATATTACAGCAAGTTCAACGATATAAATATAGATGTAGAATGTACCACCTTTGCGAGATTTAGTTTGAAAGTAGAGAACTCACCTGAAATTGTGACGTTTCAATACAAACTTGGCTCTTACTACGTAATTAACGCTGAATTTAAGCACTCGAATCTTAGATTCGCCAGACACTTAGCCAAACACGTTGTAAGACAACGATAGTTCGAATAACACTGAGAAATTCTTGCCGTCCTTTGACCCGTTTGTTCGTAATTCATGGCCACTTAGGATATACCTTTCGAATTACAGTTTGATAACAAATTTAAATTAACATTCGTTATTTTAAAAATAATATAATACACGGCGACTCAAAAAGTAGGCTCTAATTTTGCCTATATACAAAAAGGGTGATGAAACTGACTGTGCTAATTACAAGAGCATTGCTTCTGTACTGCTGGATGTCGCTTACAAGATACTATCAGCATGAATTAAAAGTAAAATAAAATTGAAAAAAGAAAAATGAATCGAAGACCATCAGGCAGGGTTTTAGAAAGGGACGTCTGCAACGGATCAGATCTTTACATTACACACAAGACAAACCTTAACATAATGTTACGAATGTGAAATATCTGTACACATACCGTTCGTTGATTTCAAGAAAGCGTGCGACTCTGAACAGTAAGTAATTAGGCCCTGGAAAAGCTACAAATTCCAGAAAAACTGGTTAGATGTCAAGTCTATTTACCATTTAACGTGATTTTGGAAGACCGTCTAGCTTACGCAGATAATGTAGTAATAAATGCAACTAAACTAGTAATCACTAATATATCCTATGACATAGAACGTTACCAAAATGTGCATAGCATTAAATATTGCCAACGGACATAACCGCATCTTAACCAGTAGTGTTTAATTTATATTGATATTCTGATAAAGATAAAACTTTAAATAGAGGAAGAGGGAAAATATTAAAATTAAAATGTAGAAAATGGACAAATACAAGTTATTTATCCGTTCCACCACGATCACATTTAACTGGAAATGAATTAATCTTTAAACACTCCCGGAATGGAAAAGGGAGACCCGAGCTGTAAAAGGGACTAGAAACAAAGAAGAGATTTGACCGATTTCGGCGTTGAACAAGTGGTTATATGTAGTTGACTGAATGCATTATACGTTGCGCTAATGATTACATTCGATGTTGTACAGTTGTAATATTTCAATACAGGTTACCTCACTGAGAACTACATCATTCGATATACGAGAGAGCATATATTAATTATACCGTAAACAACTATTAACTTCGTTATTTTAAATAGAACACCCTGTCTGTCTGTATTTCTGCTTTCAACATTTCTAAATTTCTATCGAAATTACTTGTTTAACATGTACCCAGAAATAAAAATCCATAGGCCAGCATATTGACCAGTTCCGATCCGCTTTACAAGTCTTCGGCAAGTGACTATTTAATCGATTTAATGGAGTATGTAGAACCTTCTGCCTGTTGAAAGTAAATTTCCTCCATATTCCTTCCATATAATATCCCTTAATAACAATAAAAACAGTCTTGTATTAAATTATTTCGGGAAAAAAAAGGATTAATAATTTTATTTTTAAGATTCCACACCACACATTTACTTTTTAGGTCGTTCATTTTTAGTATTAATTATAAATCTTGCATTTTTGTCTATGGAGGCAAGCGAAAACTTTTATAAATGATAATATTTTTTTTACAACACTTGAAACGGTTTTTACTCTTTTAACCAAATCCGTTGACATCCTTATCTTTTCCAGTGTTTTGTTTAGTTCCAATTATGGTGAAATGGATCTATATCAAATTCTAATCTATAATTTTGTAGTTTGTTTGCTTTTCCTTTTTTAAATATGGTTATGATTACAATCCTTCCTAATTTTACTAAATCCTTCTTCTACAGGTTCGCTTATTAATTTACATAGTGTTTGAGCTAACATTTGTTTGTTTTGTGAAATTCTATGCGTTGTTATTTTATCGAAACCTTTTTATTTTGTTGTTCATATTCATATTCTCTTCTGTAGTTATTCCTTCCAATTTGAAAGTTTGATTACTGGTTACAGTGATTTGTAGATAAATATTTTTATCTTCATTTATTTGTTTGCTCATTGTGGAAAAATATGTATTGAATTCCTGTACCATTTCTTTTAGATTATTGTTAGTTGATACATCTGTTCTTTTGTTGTTCCTGTAATTGTTCTTCTTTGTTTTTGTTTTCTGATAATTTTGGAACGTAAAATTTTCCAGATATTTGCTAGATATTAATGATGTTTTATAAATAAGATTCCTTTTCAATGTATTTTATTAACGTATTGTGTAATTCTTTTGATGTTTGTATTAGATTTTTTTTAAATAATTATTTGGATGTCATCTTTAGTTGTTACGCAATTTGTTTCTCTTTTGATTTCTGCTGTGGCATTTTGAGCTATCCAATTACAATTCTATCTTCTTCGTAGCTTTCTTATCACATGGTTCTGTTTGATTAGTCCTTGCTGCTTTTTATTTTTCTTAGAAAGGTATTATAGAGTTGGATCAATTTTCTCTGTTTATGGAGATACATTTTTATAATCTGTCTTCTTACAATTTCAACTACTTCATATTTATAACTGGTTGTTTTCGTATTTATTTTAACTTTTACAATTTTCAGCGTAGCTTATGTAATTGTCATAGTGTAGTTTAAGATTGAATTGTTAGGATTTAAATTTTTCATTTATCCTATCAGTGAACCCGTGGTAGATGCTAAGAGGTTTATACAAGTGAGATTTCTAGGTACGATGTAAGGGGTAGCTATCGCCACCATACTCTTCAGGATAGACATAAGAATCATTTTCAATCCCAATTTCGAACTATCAGACTACTTTCCCAACAAAGACCGCTATCATCTGGAAGCCCCTGGTGTCTACCAAATTCCATGTTTGTGCGATAGTGTAAACATCGGTGAAAGAAAGCGATCGGTCAGCACCCGTGTTACTGAGCATGACCGTTGTACGCAGTTGTTACGTGTATCCGGGTCGGCCGGCTCGCAACTTACTTCGTATCCCTCATAACTATAGTAGAAAAATCCGTGAATTTATGTAAATCTTCAAACATCGCAACAATTTAAAGCGCGATCATGGCTGCTTCTTATATCATACTTGGAAATCTCAATTAACTAAACCTCCTAGCAACCAACCTGATTCATTAATTCGGGACCGTTACGCTCCATTGACCCGTAAAAAAAACCTTATATAAACCTCTCCGGAACGAAGAATTAGTGTGCAGTAACAGCTCTGAAGACTGAGAACGAACGTCGGCAAAAGCTACGATAACGACGCGGTGCCGACCCGGAAACCAAGAGTATAGTTTGTAGTGTGTTTAAGATATTTTGTGGAGGCTTATATACAACGTACCCACCTAGTGCGTGGACGGATGATAATTCCTTTCCAGAGCAATTTAGAGAAAAAAATTATATTCGAAGACAAATGCTGCACATCATATAAATATATTCAAGTATCCAGACTGTTCAGTTTCCGTATCGCACGATAAGGTTTGGTTTTCTCTTCAATTCATGTCAACTTTCATAATTATTCCCTGTACCTACCTCAATTCGTTTTTGAGATAACTGACTACATAATTTGGATTTTTTCTCGCTGTTTCTTTAACGGCCAATGTCTTCAGCGCCTTACATACTAGAGTGTGTGATTCAAATTTTATTCGATCGAACGTTTCTTGGAGTTTCTGACAAGACATCAAAGATTTCTTTCTATCAACCAGATTCTACAAGGATTTTTGATATCGTTGCCAAGTCTGATTCGTGTTTCTGTTTTTTGAAATGGAACATTTTGTACATATTTACAAAATTTAGTAAATAAAAATCAATAAAACACAAAGCATCACATTACAGTTTGTATGAAACAAAATGGCACTTGCTTCGAACAGATGTGACATTATATGCATAAATTAAATTTTGCAATTTATTTTTGACGAGTGTCTTTAGCATTTAGCAAAACACTTATCCGCAAAGCTTCATATTTAATTTACTAAAAAACAACATATTTTAGGTTCAGGGAAATATTTGTAAAAAAATCCACTATCAGATCACGGAACAATGTACAGATTGATCCATTAAAATAAAATCTCATCTTCTAGATTATCCAAAGCCCCAAGAAATTAGTACTGCAGGTCTTCGCTATTCGATTCTCGGATCCAAATCCGCTATTCGATTCTCACACCTGGATACGTTATTATTTTGCAATTTACACACACAATACACACTCGACTTATTACAGGTAGTTTCTCGGAAAAGTTGTTAGAGAACGGGGCTGAATTTGATCGGATAAAGAAACCCAATTCAAGATTCCGGATAGCAGATCCGAGTTATCGAATAATGGATCCGGATCCAAAGTTTCGGATATGCATCTGGATCCGAGGCTTCAGATATTGGATCCGGATCCGAGGTTTCTAATAATGGATCCATTTAACACCAACATCCAGATAGTCGAATTGTAAGATATTCGGATTCAAAATTATCCGGATCACATCCAGATACGTTATTACTTTGCAATATAAAAGGTGTTTAATAAAAAAATGCAAATATAATCCACG
The DNA here is from genome assembly GCA_902654985.2 of Oryctes borbonicus. Classification (NCBI taxonomy): domain Eukaryota; kingdom Metazoa; phylum Arthropoda; class Insecta; order Coleoptera; family Scarabaeidae; genus Oryctes; species Oryctes borbonicus. The sequence continues at coordinate 10,842,186 of LR736859.1, read as the reverse complement.
TTATTGCTAGACAGTTACTCGACTTTTTACAAGTATTTTCCTGGAAAAGTTGTCAGAGAACGAGGCTGGATTCACGTTATCGGATAATAGATTTGATCGGTTAAAGAAATCGAATTCAAGATTGCGGATAGCGGATCCACATCCGAGTTACCGGATAATGGAACCGGATCCGAAGTTTCGGATAATGCATCTGGATCCGAGGTTTCAGATATTGGATCCGAATCTGAGGTTTCTGATAATAGATCCAAATAACATCAACATCCAAGACTAACGTAACTACTAAGACATTCGGATTCAAAATTATCCCGATCACATCCGGATACGCTATTATTTTACAATATAAAAGGTGAATCCGGATAACAACTCTACAAGAAATACTCAGTTGAATAAAATTTAAATAACCACCATAGTGTAAGATATTGGTCATTAACCAAACAGCGGCATTTCGCAAAAATCTCAAACTGTATCACTTATCGCAAAAACCAAGATAAATACGTATTGATGAAAGTTGACATGAGTTGGAAGATACTGGGTGTTCCATTACGAAAAATAAACTTGTACCATGCCGTACGGAAACTGAATACCTTGTATACTTATTGTGTTTTTATGTTATGTGTTTTTATATTGTGCATCATTTCCATAAAAACCTTTTCTCTAAATCGGTCAGGAAGCGAATTATGCACTAAGTGGAGCCTCTATATATATATATATATAAGTGAACATAATCCTTCTTTATGTATTTGATATACAAATACATACAATAGAGATTCTACAAAAATCAATCATTGTAAAAGTATCCAATTAAGCAAAAAAATGGATTGAAATTTAACCTAATATTTTATAATTAAATCAGTATGATCTACTGCAAAGTCCAACTGTGAGTCTTTCAAACAACAGTTGGAAAAAGAAGTAAACAAGCAAGATCATGTGTAATTTTGAAATTTAATATCAATATGGTTTTGCGACTCCTTGTTGCATATTTTTTTTATGTAAGACTAGATTTAATATTAAGAAAATAGCCTGCTTTTACCAGAGTACACAATTTGTTTTCATCCTTCCGTATATCACAAGACTAATGTTATATGCGGCATATTTAGAGAACAGTGGCTGAGAATATATATCCTTTATGTATTGTTATTTTTATGACGGTTACAAATAACTTTAATTCCGTCTTATTTACTATTCATTTATTCTATTCAGTTGACAAGTCGCAGATAAATCACAATTTAATCAAATAAATTCAGGGTAAAACGTTAAAAGCTTCCCTGCGAGTTGAAGAGGCCGGTTTCAATTTTACGGCCCGTATCACTTAGTCTACAAATCAGGCAGTCGGAATTATAAATACGGCAAAATTTTAAGCTCTCTTTTGTTTTTCACGCAGACGTGCTTACGATCAAACATCTTGCAACCAGGAGATATCGTTTAGAATTTAAGAATGATTTGAACTTGTAAGAAATAGAAACAAGAAATAATTGAAAATTACGCTGTTTTTATGTCGCTTCTGACTTTAATTGTTTTTCCGGTTTTAATGAGGTAATATTGGATTTTTTTCTTTGAAGTTGCTTCCATTCGGCTTGGCAATTTACTCTTTCGGTATTTTCAATAGCGTTTCCTTCATTCCAAAAGAAAAACGCTTTTTCTTAGAGTGTTTTTCTCAAAGGAAACTGTACGCAATCAGAAAACCTTTAACATTAAGTAGATTTTAGATTTTAATAACGTTGATATCGGTTTCAGATGAAAGAACGTTTCGAAACGTACAATCACAAAAGATTTTTTCTGTTTTGTTACAACTTTAAATAAAGAATAAATAGGAACAATACAAACGTATACAGAAAACTCTTGATCGAAACTTCCTGAATTTGTAACCTGTTATATTTTAACGTAATACATACATACATTCGCATTTTTCCGTAATTGTGATTCCGTAATGTGTATATAATATACAACTATTTCAAAAAACAACAAATACTACAGCTATTTATTGCAAAAGCTATAGTAATGAACAGCAATGCCCATCTCAGATCTCGTTCGCACTAGACGTAACTATGTGAGGGATGAGTAAAAGATCTGCGACGTGTGAGGTAAACATGCTGTACTGGATATGAGAAAAATAGAATTACTTATCCAAGAAGTTTCGTTACCGTATTTTGATACATATGACGAATTTATTTCACTTGTTTTATTGGAAAAGATTGATGGTTGGAAAGGTTGGTCAGTGGAAAAAAGTATTAGTCGCAATAGAATTTCACACGCCAATTTTTATTTTCAGGTAATGTTGATATGCAACGTAAGTGGCATAAGTAGTCTTAATGCAAAACAAGAATAAACACAGTGTAATCCGTAAAAAAATATATCAAAATATTATTTGTTCACTAAAGTTGATTTTGGAGAACGAAACAATATTTTTGTACGCGTGCGTATATATACAGGACGTCTCGCGAGGGATTGCATCGATCGATATGTGAAAGAGTGTACATTGAAAAATTCTGAAAACTCAGTAATGTACTAAAGCTTACATGTACGAACTATGCTGAACCTCGGATCGTATAGCAAGACCATTAAGTCAACGCCACGACTTGAGTAAACAATACTTGGACTTGGTTAACTCGCCTTTTGACACTTTCGAATATCGTCAGCGTAATTTCAAATTTCAATTTATTCAATCACCTGATTAAGTCCGATCACTAGTCAACTCACTGGCTTGACGATTTTAACTCGACGTAAGCTTAGATGATCTTAGTAATTACTAGAGATGACAAAGGCAGGTGAAATTATTGCAGCGACTAGACAGACTCGTGTTTTGTCAATTTTCGGGGAAACCAGTAGACAATACGAACCCTTTCTTATGAGACGAATAGACACGAGTCTGTCTAGTCGCTGCAAAAAGGTAATAATTTCATCTGCCTTTCTCATCTCTAATTATTACCCCGTAACTGCCTATACTCAAACTCAACAGTCTAGCTTAGTTATATATTTAAAAAATGTAGCATTGTACAAAAGCTTCTATCAAGTTAATGTTCAAAGAAATAAGTATTAGTACTAAACAGTAACGTATTACAAAGAATACTTTACATGTCTTTTGATTATTGACAAAAAGTAATCGTTTAATGCAATGTATACTGGGCGATCCAGAAAAGTTATCTCAAAAAGAATTAATTTCTCTGAGGAGAGTTTTACCTTCTTTACTTAGTGGTCTTTTCGCTATTCTCCTTTTCGTGTACATTGGCCACCAATTCTTGTTTTTTGTTCGTATTTTCCTAGATTTTGCCTATTGTTTTCAAAAAGCATTATTTTACTACCACTACATATTTCCTAGATAACTAGATAATTTACATTTAGCGAAATTTTGTATTTATGTTAAGAATGCGTCTAACTTTAGAGCAAAAAAGTTCCTTTTTCAAGATTTTCAAACGTTTTTAAAATAAGTAATTGAATTCAATTGAATATTTACACGATTACGTTACTTATTCCGTCTGTACAATAAATAGGAAGAGTTTTAATGGAGCAGCATATTTTCCTACGATTGCGGCATAGACAATCATTCTGGATTGCTCAATCGCGAATTTATTGGTGAAGTATACAATCATTATATACATCAATTTATGAATGTCCTATAAAATTCAAGTGTGTCTTTAATACAAATACAAAAGTTTTATTTACTAATAATTATGTTGTAATTTTTGGAAATACTGTTTAAGGTCGATGATTTTTAAATAGTGGAAGAGGTTTCTTAGAAAAAAAAACACAAGTTATAACTTTTTAGTATCTACATAACCAGTTCGACCGATTAAATTAAAATCCATTAGTATAAATCCTCCCAAATTGCTTCTGGTTGCGATATAATTGATGCACGTAAGTTGCCTTACATTAAACTCGTATATATACTGAATTAAACTGTGTCTTTACACAAGCTTATGCCTTTTGATGTCAGCACATTCATTAAAACTTGATCGTTTACTTGATCAAAGCATAATTTTCTCATGTCAACTAGATACGTTTACATTAACTAGAAATTACTAACTTGAAGCGCATGCTGCACATATCGCATAGGTATGTACATAACGATATACGAGTTAGAACAAAAATTAAATCACTAATTAAAGTAGCAAGTAATACAAATGAAAAATTACACACACATTAAATATAATATTAACAACAGGCGTTCGAAATCGTCTACGTTATTTGTGAAACGAATTAGAGTTAAACAGGTTACGATAAAACGTTAGCGGTACCAACAGATTTTCTAAATAATAATTTGTTTTACCTTGCGTACGGCTTCATTAACAGTCATTTCAAAACACATTTTCTAACACCATCGGATTCAATAGCGTTGTTTGCAGAATTTACCCATTAAAGGATCTCACAGGTAAATTCGCAGCTGCAAATTAATTACGAGCAAATGAATACGTTTCAATTCTATTTGTAAATTGAAATATTAAAAAATACTCGAGAATCCATTTTAAAATGTTTTGGTTTTCTTTTTAGAAGCCAACCACATTACGATGAATTTATGGGCAATAAATGGAAAAATCCGAAACACCTCCTAAAACTTCAAAAATGAAAATGCGCGGTTGTGATGTTTACGGATGTTTCATATTTACTCTTCATAATTTGTATGGGAATTTGGGGAAATATTTTTTCAGATGAGAATGTCTTGTATTTCAATGTAAATTTCGAGAAAATAGTACAAAAACCTGTAGGTAAGTAGATCAAGTGGCAAAATATTCCTTGCTTGTTGTGAACCAGTATATGCTGCCCATAACTTTGGCTTACGCCAACGATGCACGTTTGTATTAATTTGTTCAACACAATAACGCTATTAATAGTGCCACAGTATTTCGTGATTAGTTTGGAAAGCATCGAGATAGAAGAGATAGATTGGCGAGCAAAACCTCCCAACCTCAACCTAATTAAGTACTTATGGTATCATGTGGTTAACCATTGGAATGCGGAGGAGGAAGATCTGAATTTAAGGAATCGTGAAGGTTTGGCAAACCACGTCAATCGGTTGCTTAACCGATGGGGAATCTGTTGTAGGACCTTATGATTTCAATGCACAATTGTGTTAATTTCAAGTCATGTAACCGTCAACTAAAATCTATACTTTTGAATAAATACTTCGAAATAAAATCAAAATGAAGTGTCATAAAATACTTTAGCTTTACGCCTGGTACGCCTGGTTGATTAGCAAGACAAACAATCGTAAATTTCTCTTTGTCTTAAACGCAGAGTTGTTACTTTTTATAAGTCAACGATGTTACTATTTTAGATGTAGAGCTTCCAGGATAAATACTTAAACAAATACAGGAGTTACTAGATATGTACTGATACAATAACTTGTAACAACGTACTTGATAAATTCTGGCGTCGTTTTATAGAGAAATGCAGCACACTTCTGCCTCTGATGAGAGTGTGAGGTCTAGTAAAATTTAACGAATTATGGAGTGGCGTCCTTTTCCAAAACGACTCCTCATTGGGTTACAGCTTGCAATAAACAAAATATCATAGGAATTTTTTTAAAGAAGAAGAAGATATTAGTAAAAGCAATATTAATTCCTTTTTAATTTAAAAAATAATCAAGTCCATTAAATTCAAGTAAATTTGACACGTATGTCTAGCAATTTTCTCATTTTAAATCTTTCTTTTAATAATTCTAGAATCGTGCCGAATGATTTTGATGCACCTTCCTTGTGAAGCAAATTTACTGACGATAAAGTACAACTCTGTATCGAATCTTTGAATGTATGGCTTTCTCCTTTTTTGTGTAGGTTTTCTTTTAGATTTAAATTTTTTTTTTGGATTTCAAATTTGTGATACTTAGGTGTGTCGGTGATGATCGCGCATATTCAACTTAACGTACTTCCAAAACTACATTTACTAAATTCTTATATACTACTTAAATTATTTATCAAATTTCACTATCATTGTCTTTGACTGTTCTACATAATGTTGATAACTTGATCCAAATAACATTATACAGGATATCTCTGTGTAAGTTTACCTTTAAGAAATTGTTGAGTATCTTTTTAATGGGTGTCTTTTGGTTTTAATTTCATGGTCACCTCATAAGCAAAATCGGCTATCACTTTACTGTATTTAGCGGAGAGCAGTAAAAATTGCCTATAAGACGGGTGTTTTAGAAGATCTGCTCGTGATATATATTGCCTTAATCAGGACGTTATATGGAATCCAAAGCTTAACAATTTGTAAATCAAGGAAGTTGATTCATAGTGCCACAATATTTTCTGTAATATTGAACCAACAACGTCAACACATGGTTACTTAAAATTTGTTTAAACATTATTGATGCATTACGCCCTTACTCATCGCTGAGTATTAATACTTTATTCTTTTTCTTTCCCGTCCTAAGTTGAGAGATCAATCCATTTGGACATCCTTAGCGTAAGAGGTGCTTTTATTTACTCTTTTTGTGACTGGCAATTTAGGTTTAGAAGTTTGTCCATTTCCCGAAGATACCGTTTTCCTCATTTACAAATCATCAATTGCAAGAATGGAATTCCTTTCCAACATCTGCTTATAGTTAAGAATTTTGAAATAGCTTTTATTGTTTCTTTTCGAAAACTGTCTAACACTGCAGTCAAAGCTGTTTCGAGGTGGCTCAATTAATATTTCCTTGGAGTTCAATAACCTTTTTAATTTTTTAACTAACTTCGATTTATTTCCAGTCGCAACTGCTCCCCGCTTCTCCAATTCTTCTTGATATCACTCACCGAGAAATACCTATTAAACCAAAATTACCAAAATTAATGAAGCTACAAAAGTGCCATCACTACAATCACTAATCATTGCTCTATCTCTATTCAAAAAGGATAATTAATTGCTTAGTCAACTACAGCCCTCATGTAGTTCCCGATAATTTTATATACTATTCTACTAAATGTAGTCGTAATTGCAGCAGTATTGCATACAAACCGGATAATGAAACAAATAAGCATGTTAGCATAACCAAAGCGAAAATCCATCGATCTAAACCACGATTTATGACAATCATATTTCCTGTCGTATTATTTCGAACGCTGTAACGCTCGTAAGCAATATTATTATCTATTAGTAACATTCAACACCCATTTGATACGGAAATGCTAAACAAAGCATGGGAAATACCTAATACATTAAAATTATGAATTCGACAATTCGGATACTACTGACAAATTAGTGTTTGCCTTCCATGGTTTGTATGAAGTGTAAAATTTATTGAATATACTTACTTTACAGAACATTCAATATCAATGTAAGAAAAATTTTTCATTTGCGATATCTGTTGGACAATAAATGTTTATTATTGTTACATTTATCCTCTCATTAATTTATAATATAGAATCGAAAAACTAATTGCAAACATCTGTACTTATTTTATTTACGATCTATAGAGATCGCTATTAAGAAACTTAATCCATTAATTAAACTCCCGCGAAGAAGTTTATTCAAAACTTTGATAACTTTTTACCGCTGCCGCTGGTAGCGTAAACTTTTTAAAATATCCTGCAATACCCGCAGATTTCCGAAATTCATTCGAAATTTTATTTTGCGACCCTTATAAATCAATATGACACAATCTACTTGTGGGTAGCAAAAATCCGTACACGCGGAAATCTCGGCGGATAGGATTTTAATCCTGTAATCCTTAGTGGCCTTTCAGCATATCGGACGGTAAGCAGATTAATTGAAAGTGGTGGTCAAATAAAAGCCTTTGGTAATCGCAGCAATACTATAATTTTAATTACCTTCATGTTGGACGAAATCAAACTAAAAGGGATACTAATCCGAAAGGAATTACGCGAATAGGTACTTTCTCTTAATCCTGTATGGGATGTTAAAAGTAAATTCAATAATACTAACTCATGAACCCGAAAACTAGTTCGCCTGTAAAAAGTAATTTCACCATACAGCCACTTGCAAAAAAAAATTTAAATCATTTTTCTAGGACATTCATTCGTTTCACGGAATGAAAAACGATTTCTTTTCTATTGCCGATTTAAGCAAAGAATTTCTGTTTATATAGAAAAATGGAAAAAGGCCAGTTTCGAGCGGTGATTAAATACTTATATTTAAAAGTTTTAACGCCAAAAGAGATCAAAGCTGAGTTGAATGAAGTTCATAACAATGAATTTAAACGTGGCCGTACATGAACATCACATTCTGGACGTCCAGTGGAAGTGACTATCTCAGAAATGATTGACAAAATCCATGATATGGTTCTGAATGATCAGTGAATCAAAGTGCGCGAAATAGTTCAGGCCACGGGCATATCGTAAGATAAGTGCTATAAATTTTGCATGAAAAATTGGCTGTGAAAAAAATCCCGACAAGGTGGATGCTGCATTTGCTCTCAATGGAGAATAAACGCAATCGTGTAGTCGACTCTGAGACTGGTTTGACGCTTTTCCGTCGCAATCATCACGAGTTTCCCCGTCGATACATAACTATAGACAAAATATGGATACAATACTACACTCTGGAGACAAACAGTGGCTTTTTAAAGGCGAAGACGGTAAAATCGCCCGGCAGAGCCTCGGTTTTTGGGAAATCATACGGAATCATGTACACCGATTACTTGGAAAAAGGACAAGGAATAACTGGAAGGTATTATGCGTCGTTATTAGACCGGTTGAGCGAAGAAATCGTGAAGAAAGGCCCTCATTTAAAAAAGGAAAAGAATTAAAAAAATATGGAATCAATGTTTAAATTAGTACAATACAAACCGTATTCACCGGATTTGGCCCCCAGTGTCTTACTAGTAGTTCAGCATGAAAATCATTCTATGTACTATATTTTGTTCATTCCCGTTTAAAATATGTGAATAGCATTTAGAGAATGCAACATAGGTTTTTAAAAGCTAATAAATTTAATTTAAGCATAAAAAAATGAGAATTATCCCTTGGACTGTTTACATTGTAATATGCATTTCCTAATGAACAGACGTTTGGTGAGTGACATTTTATTCAGCATCCAATAGTTAATAACTTAATGGATGGTCTGGAGTTAGTGAACGCGGCGAAGATTCTAGTTTCTCAACGCTTTGTACGCCATTCATCACTCTTTCAGGTAGATTTTCGGCACACTAATTATAATGTTAACATTCCAACTGTTAGGATTGTTCCCACAATATATATTGATCGTTTTACCTACGTACTTATATATTACACATTTAATTTCAAATACGGGTATAATCGAAAGACCAGCAAATTTAAAAACACTACGAATTTAACCTTTAATTTAGTCCCTTTTTACTAATTTATTTACATATTTATATAATCTATTTAGGAATCTTTAAACAACGGATAGGAAAATTTATCAATATGAAATGGAAAACATAACCCCGCTACAAGCCTTCCAATCTTCTGAGAATTGTAAAATTGCACCTGTTGTACAGGGTAATCGATAAATAGCAAACCAGGCAGCTATTTTTTTATTTTAAATAGAGATCTCTATAAGTTATTATACTTTTTGTTTCTCCTTCTAAAAATGATCAAACATAGGTTTCATATGAAACATGTACATATAATTTTGTCCTCAATCGCCTAAATTTCGATATATATTGCTATGACTCTTTTCTAATAAATCAATCTAGATACCTAGGGTTTCTTTTTTGAGCCCGAAAGTGGAATCTGCTTATTTTTTCCAAATTGAGAGTTAATTAAAAGATATAATCCATGCAGTGAGTGTAATCTAAATAGGAAGAATAGAAATCAGAGGAGGTCCTTTCTCACAAAATTCTATTTCTTAAAATAGTTCAGGCGACCAGTTTCGTGCTATATAAAACACATCTTCGGGCCACAATTTAGATGAAGGTATTAGAATTATCAAAGTGAACTAAATAAAACAGTTAGTTGAGTTTCTATTCAAAGTCTCTGTAAAAGCTTTAAATCTGATAAATCTGATAAATTGATGTTGGAGTGTGCGAGTTACTGTCTTTCTTTTTAATGAACTTTAAAATTATATTTTCCTTTGCACATTTTAAATGTTTCTTTTAAAATAAGTAAATACAAATTCCTAATGTAATACCTAATCGACAATTGAATTTTGAATAAAATATTAAACTTGAAAATTAGAAATTGATTCTAAAAATTGAATTTGTGCTTATTTTTTACTAAGATTTTACGGTAACCTGAAATATGTTCTCGATGTCCTGATCTTGACTTCCTAATGTTGAAATCCTTGCTTTGAAATCCTAATCCTGAACCCGAGTCCGATGTATTTAAATTATCCCATCTTCGTGAGTGGAAATTTTTTGTTGATTAGAAGGTCCAAATGCTATTACTAAATGTTATCTTGAATTGTTTACAATGAAAATCTCATAATAATATTTAATTTTAAAGTCTTTCTCGAGTAATTTTGGAAAATTGTCGTTGTCGAAAGATTTGTTTGTTTTTTTCTGGATTATTTTTCTTCCATCCGTAGATTACTAAATCGGTTAAGTTAAATGACACCCTTGATGTCATTAAAACCTTTTGAAATGCCCTGTTATTCGATGGGAACAATGTGAACATTTCCTGGAAGGCCTTATCAGGTACTTCGAAATTATGTCTGTTACCATTACCGATTCTAATTTTCATCGTTACATACGAACAACAGTACGCTTATCTGGATTTGAGATGATGATGAAACTATCATATAAAGAAATATAATTCTGATTTACATTAGTAGTATCGATTTCTCGTGGCCTAAATTGCTTAATGGACACTTATTAACAAATCTATCTTACTATATATGTAGGACGAGCATAAAAACTCAATCTGGATCATCAACACTACTTCGTCTCGTAAGTAAAATAAACTAAAAATGTAAACATGTTAACTTGGAGCGTTTTCCAAACTTAGTAAACAATATGATAACAATATGTATATTTCCTTCAAACAGTCCAAAATCCAAATACATTCTGGTGTAAATGTCTAGGAAATTAAATTACATAGTTGCTTCTATTTAGACGTGGTGTTAGATCATCTTCGAAATATACAAGGTGTTCAGTATTGAACACCAAACTTTACAAACCCAAATACTAAACTTCTTTTTGAATGGCGCCATATGTTTTTTATTTTTTCTAACAAAAAAAGCAAAAGAAATGCTTACAGTTAAGCGCGAGCCTTGCATTTGGGTATTACATCCAAATGGTTTCTGGTATTAGTACTATTTGATCACCATGACAACAGTAAGCAAAAGATCCATTGATAGTTTTCTATTTAGTTATCTATTGATTCAAAATTTTAAGCTACTTGCTGTCCAAGGCACGCCTACCACTTGGAAATTGCATCCAAATGGTTTCTAATGTTAATATAATTTGGTTACCATAACACTGAAGACCTTAAATTGTTGTCTCAATTCTACTTTCCATCTGGGTAGATTTGCCCAGTCGTCTATAAAAGATATTCTGCACTTTCCTTAGCACAATAAGTTCTGCACGCCCTTTTTCCTGCATTGTTCTTAATTTCACAGATAAATCAAATGCATCAACTCTTTTTTATGTACTTCATTTCATAAATAGTTACTTAGGCTTAAATTTTGAAACAGTAATATTAGTATGTTCTATTTACTGTTGTGACGGTAACCAAACAATACTAACACCGGAAACCACTTGGATGCAATAACGAAATGCAGGACTCGCATTTAATTGTAAATATTTTCTTTACTTTCACCGTTAGAAGTATGCATCATCATACAAAAACGTAATAGATATAAATTTCCAGTACGGTGGACATGGTGCATTTCTGCTGTTTCAATTTGGTGTTTAATACTGAACATCCCGTATATTTCGCATGTGCAATATCTAGATAGAATGTCATATTCGCTACTGATTGATCAGCCCGTATCTATTGAAACATACTCCTATGATGTCGATTATGTCATCAGAGAATTGTAGCTTCCTGCTGTTTACACAATAGGTGCAATTTTAGAATTCTTGAAGGTCAGGTCAGCTTATATATCGCTATAAATCAGTTCTGGGTTCTAAGTGTTTGGCTAGTAGATTAAACCCATTAATACATCTTAATAAATTAATATCAATTTTAAGCGAAAATCTTCTTATTCTCGCTTAACGAATAATTACGTCACTTCCTCAATCATGGTGTTTGTGCAGATACGTACCTTGTTGTTCGTCTTCATTAGTGTTTTGTTCGTCTATAATTAAATGTGCTACTGACTTAATCTAAATAGAAAAGCTCCGTATTTACTGACAACACCAATTTTACACGCGCTTTTAATCCAACTTCCCATTAAGGAGGAGAATAATTTATGAAATAATTAAAGAAGTTAATAAAGATAAATATAAGACTTAGCTTGTTAGATATAAAAAAGCAGTTCATTATTGGGGAGTAGATAATTATAACAACGAATGTTAAATATTTTACAAATTATTCCCGGCGTTGCGGTTTTCCATGTTCATTAATATTAATTTTCATCAAACTAATGAAATGTAACGTAGAAAGTTTTAACCTTCCCCGAACTTTACAGGCCTGCAAACTGTCTAACTTGGAACATGACATGTTTCAGATTATAAGCTAGATTTAATTTACAATTAGTATCATTTCAATCAAAACGATAAAATTCCGGTTAAAATTAATCGATTTGGTCCATCAATACGCAATTATCTATTCGCTCGCTGTTGAAAATTATTCATAAAAGGCGAATACCTAAATCGGAGAGACCAAACAAAATGAATGAAAATTAACGACAAACAAACGTTTATCTAAATTGTCCTACTTATAACGCAGCCCCTTTTAGACCTTGAATATTTTGGTTTCAGTATCCATTTAAAATTCAAATTACATTACTTAGCAAAAAGAAGCGCTAAAATCGTTCTTGATTTGTAAGATTCAGCATCACAGCGAGAAATTTAAATTTGAATTTGTGAGGAGGTCAAAAGTTAATGCATCTTAATTGCAAAGCAGGAAAATTTGAAATTTAACCCGGTAATAAATATACCCGGCAAATTTTTAGCAATAAATAAGAATTGAATATTTTGTCAAATAAAAACCTGTACGTTATGATCTCACTAGAAATACACAAGTGTATAAGTATAATAAAAACTATGATATCTAATAAACTGCGATTAAACTAAAATTCATTCAAATTTAAAAGTCTTCAGTTTACTCTGGGAGCGATTGAACTTATCTTAAATATTGAAATTACAGATTAGCTAAACGGAAAACTTACATTGAACTTCAATTTTCCATTATTTTCTCATATAGTGATGAAGAGTGTAACAGTTAATTTGGATTTACTATTTTTCTCATCCACAGTGCTACACTTACAGATATTGTCATAAAAGTTTTCTAGGTTTTTAAAGTTCACATTTCCACGTGATTTTTCACAATACGGTAACAAGTTCTGTCCGCCTGTCCTCAGTATTTAACGTTAAAAACGTTTATCAATTTAAAATTTTAAAACAACGTGATGAAACGCGATGTTCTGCGTTTTGCCGCTAGGAGGCGCGCACGCAGCTCGCGGCTGTTTGTTCAAACCCCGACTACCGCAGAGCCCGGGCTGGACCAGGATGCTGAGCATGGCGCACATCCTACGGTTATGTGCGCGCGCCCTCATCACAGTAGACACTCTTCTCTCAACCCCTGGATCGATATATTATCAACTATAGAGAGAAAGTACTATAGTATAGCACTCGACTAACTCTCAGAACGATTTTTTTTTACTTTTTTTTGCACATCCAATTGATGTGTCCTTGAAACACCACGTTCCGCTCCATTTTTTATTAAGCGTTTCAATCTACCAGTGAAGTTTATATTAAATGTACATATCTGTATGTGTCTCCGTAGAGTATTTTCAAAAAAAGCGAATTTCTTTTCAAATAGTCTGATACTAATAAAAATTCAGACATATTCCTAAAACTAACATTCTCAACGTCTCAAAAATAAACAGCGTTATAGTCAAATGTAAACTCTACAATATATTTGTCAATTAACAAATTTGAATAGTCGTATTTTAACCTATACTTTGCTTCCAGTTTCCCGGGAAGTGCCATTAATATTGTTATTTCCAATACAACATTGGCTATATTTTAGTAGACTTTTATAGACAGTATCTACAAAATAAATTACATAATAATTGCCGACAAGTATTTTTCACTTACAGTAAATGTTCAAAGTTTTGCCCATTTGCTTTTGTGCATATCTAAAAATGAAGGATTACTTCTTGTCGCAAATTTAATTTTATTTATTTTTTTATTATTATTATCATTATTTCCTTTAATTCATCATCGTGCTCGAACTAGCAAGATAAACGTAAGATTGTAAACAACTCCCCAAGAAATTTCAAACAATTATATCCGGTAACTTCACTGGCCACTCTGTATGTGCTTTCATTCCAATCTATTTATTAGGAAACATTGTATCTAGAAGCTGATGAAAAGCGATCGCGTAGTGGAGGACTGCCCCGTCTTGCTCTAACCAAAGGTAAATAAATCGGTATATCAGGAACATATGGATAGGTAAACAACATACCTAAAGTTCAATTTCAGCGTCCTTTTGAGAACGTATGGTTATAAAATTTGATTGCCGATAATTCCTGACCATACATTAATTTTCCAATGACGTCGAGTGTAAACTGGCTGCATCCAGCATGGATGCAACCAGTCTGTTGTTCAATATCCACAATTTCTAAAATGGCGTCATCAAAAAAATATCATTTTGCATTCTGCCTCCAGAACCGTCGTCCGTCAAAAATCATCTTCTGATAATTGACATACCAAGTACACGTTGTAGAGATGCTATTTAGATGTTCAAAGTATTTTTTATACTTCTCCTGTTCCGAAAAACAGAATTTCTTGTAAGGTCTATTATCGTCGCATCGTATGAAGATTATCGTGAACATTAAGCAAAATGTCTAACTTATCAAGTACTTTAAGTGGTCAGCCTTCAAGCAAATCTCTAAACTAACCAATTTCTGGCTGGTTTGTATGATGCGTGCAAGTATGTTGCATATCTCTTGCTTACACTCCCTCTTAGACCATCGACTCGTCTGCATCAAAAGTCATGATTATGACCCCCCTTGTTCCCTCGTTTCCAACGCTTACCAGTATATTAGTTCAAACGCAGGAAATATTTTATCAGTATGACAGAACTAATCGCGAATAACGAATTGGCAAACCAGTAGTCGCCTATCCTATCGAAAATGTTGGCTATTCTCGCAATTGGGTGTTTATCCAAATTTGTAATGCATAGAAAATGAGATATTTACGTTTCTTACTCTCTCACTTTTACTCGTTTCAAACAAATCGCCAGAAATCTCCAAAAGCACCGTTGATTTCAGAAAACAGTATCTACCCCCTTAGAGTAAAACTCCGCCACTATTAAAAATAAATGTGGAATATTTCCAATTTCTCCACAATCCTCCCAACTTTCATAAAAATCTTTATTTAGCGCTTGGCGAAATTCCCTTAGCAAAAGAATTTGAATGGCTTGAGGTTGTACTGCAATCTCACAATACTAGCGAACATACAATAAGTTCAGTACGTTTTCGTTCGTAAGCTGCAAACAACGAGCAATCCGTTTGAGTCGCTGTGTTGTTAGATCGCTTTGATGTAATATTATTTCCAGATTTTCGTGTGTTATGTTAAAAAGATCTTGTTTTCCTGCATTTATCACACGTACGTACAGCTTAGGCTCTTCTGAAGACACAATTACATCCATATACAAAATAAATCCTGACAAACGAGGATAAGTCCCAGTCTTTCAAATAAGGCTCTGGGCAAAGTCTAAGTATAGGTACCTCTAAGCTCACAAATACTCTTCCCAGAAATTTATGAAAATATGTATAATAGTGGAACAGCCCGCTAATAAGATATTTCTCTCTAATATTAGTATCACTCCGGGACTCCGAAAATATGCCCTCAACAGTAAGTCAATTTATAAGGCTTGTTTAAAATAGGAATTACCAAATTACATAATTGCTTCTGAAGACATAACGTTCAAAAACCAGCCACAAACATTAGTTGTCGCATGATTGTAGCAAAAGTATTGTTAAATGAATGCACGGACGATTAGGGATGAAAGCCCCGTAACAGTGCCAAGTCATAAATACTTTACTGCCTTTTTGTAATTTTTTTCATCGTAGATACCGCTCTGATTACTCTCATAACTTTTAATGCCTTATACTGGTCGCATCGTTAAAATACGTATAATTGAACATTTCTCCATTTATACTGTCGCAGCGCGCTATGAACGACATGAAAATTAACATTAACTTGGGTAACATCCAATCAAAAGAAAATAGCAATAATAGGATTTTTGCGGTATAATCACCTCATAACCTCTCAATATTTTTATTGTATAAAATAGATGGTTAAATAAAAAGAATGAATACATAAAAAATAATGTAATACATATATAATAGCATAGCATGAAATAATATCTAAATTGTTAAGCAAATAGATCAAAATTTAATGCACATCCAATAGAAATTTCCTCACTTGCATTTTCAGTTTGTCAGGTATTATTCCTCTTAACCCAAAAGTTGGATAATTATTTATTGATTAAAACCATTTTTCAGCTCTGAAACAGCTTCCACATAATCCGTTACCTTTACAGCCCCCTTCTGAAGTAGAAATAACCTAATTTTGTTAAATCTAGTATTCAATTAACGTGGCATCTTTCAAATATATAGCTTCACTTCACTTTACTTCAAAATTACCATTTAAATTGTATTCAACTGAAATTAACCGCTATCAACGATAGGTTCCACCTAAATTCTAATTGAATTTGAACAATATTTAAGAATATATATCCCACCGACTACCAACGGAAAAATAAAAACTTCTCTGAGAACATAGCCGTTATTAATTTTTCTCTTTGTGAAGCACTTACATAAGTATTTCCAAACTTACTTTTTACAAAATATTGACCACGAACTATCAATACTTGTGAAAATAACATTAATTCTGGCAACGAGGGGAGTAATTTGTAACGTATGGTACGTAAATCAATACTACGATTCATTTTCCCATTGCTACACCAAAGATTATAATTTCTTAATTGAATAGAAAATACCTGTTATGTTCTCCTGATTTGGAAAACAATCGTCTACTTTGGTATATTTTCCTTGTGAAAAGGGAGAACCAATTACTTATAGAATGCTTGAGTATTTGCTCTCTAAATGAAACACGATACAATAAAAATGAAATAGTACTCTTGTTACATGAAAACAAAACAAAGCATGTGCTATTTCTCATATATAAAAATATGCAAATACATAATTTACCCCGATTGAGTTAAAGAGGTACAAAATTTTAATTTTTAACTTCACAGAGAAAATTATTGTATGCCATCCCTCAGTCCAGATCTGTCAATTTTAGACTTTTATCTTTAAGTTATAAGGAGTTCAAGATTCAAGTTATGCTATGTGCTGATGAAGGCTGTGCTTTTAATTGAATAATATTTCCTGTTACTGCTTCAATGTCTGTTTCGTTCTTTGTAACAGTAAGTAAAGTAAATGTTTTTTGTTTAGCTTAAAAATTGATTTTTTTTCTCTTTGTAACTCAATCGGGAAACATACTGTATATTAATTACACAATTCAGTTTCCTTAAATCGATACATATTTCGTATACGAATCTAAATGTACCGCAAAGTTCATGTGCATGTATTAAGTGTGCAGCGTTTGTGCATGTGCGATACTAGGGCCACCACCAAACCGTATATCACAACCTGAACGTCTAGTCGAGCGACAGTAACAAAAATAGCCGATCACTATATTGTCCTACAATTCACGGTTAGCCAGATGCTCTCGTTATTTTGGAAAATCACATATCGTGCAGAAGAAGACGCTGCGTTACGTATAAGCGAGGAAGCAACGGATAACAATCGCGGTATTACGTGAGACCCAACTCCGTTATATTCCTGCACATTCGTAACATCACTTCTTGCTTTACGACACAAAGTTAAAAAAATTCAACATACGCTAGCGATAGCTCCATCATACAAATATTTAATTGACTACGTTTTTCTAATCTATACGTTGCTCATTTTGCAATATTTGCGTATATTAAAAGGGGTTATAACTAACGATACAAAAGTATGGGCACCACGCAAGTCTAATTAATTAATCCGAGACGACACCATTCTCAACCGGTGACTGAATGAGGTTGAGAATGGAGATCCTTGCATTCTCGAAACGGCCGTTTCGGATTAATTTATTACGCCTGTGTGGTGCGGAGGTTGCCGATACTTTTGTGTTGTTAGCCATACTACACCATAGTCATTGCTACCATTATTAGTGGTTATAACTAGTTTCTTGTTTAAAAAAGACAACCCCTAAAATATGTATTTCTTGTCAAATTAATATTTGCATCTGTCAAAACCATCATAAACTAACATCATTTAATATGCATTTAAGAGGACTACGGAAATAATTCGTAATATACAGAGTGTTCTATTTGAAATAAGAAAGTGATATTTTTAGAAAATTACTCTTTACCCATGATAAAGTCTACCAAAATTAACTACTTTCAAATACACGTTTAATAAAGTAACATCTTAAATTAGAAAATAATATCGAATATTCAATTAGATTTTACTCAAATACGACGGTGATCCGTATAAAATCAGGGACATGGCAGCATTAGTGCCTATCGAGGTTATTGTCAATTAGTAGCCTCTCTTGGACACTGATTGAACTGATACCAAGTGTCAGCCATATTAACTTAATATTTTGTATTTAGCGTTCGCTGGAATTGTGCAAGTTGAATGATTTCCAAAATATGGATGGGTGTTGCGATTCGTATAATGTGTTCCGAGGATGGTTTGCAGCTGTTCCCACGGAATCGGTAGCACTTTTGGCGTCGCCACAATAAAGACAATGGTCGTTCTTTCAGTCGAGAAGCTTATGGAAACTGTTTTTTGGGATTGTCAAGAAATAATCTCCGCCAACTATTAAGAAGAGGGTAAAACAAAAAGTGCTGAAGTATGGAAGCATCGCGACAACGCATTCCTCTGTAGTTGAGGACTCGAAATTGCTGGAGTTGGTGTTTCAACTTTAGCCTACCTTACTGTCCAGATTTGGAGGTATGATGTTTACCCATAAGGCCCAGTAACTTCACTACTTTTCACTACTTTTCAAACTAAATACCCGTTCCCAAGGTATTTTTTCATTCGAATTTTTTTATAATATTTATTTGACATGGAGATGCATAAAAGCATTTTCACGTAAAGGTATGTGCCTCCGTAAATAATTTATTAGGACATCATTCAAAAATACGCACGTAGCGTTAACGCAATTGTTGGTAGATACGTTGAAGGAGATAACTAGATCTACACGATGGATTAGCCAATAAAACTGTCACAAGATCAAAGTAATTAAATGTTGCCGGATGGTCGTTTACTTTCAGTCGTTTTTTTCTTCGTCTGCGTCGTCTTCATCCGTTATCAGAACCGGACGAGCTTCCACCGTTACTGAGCTTAAAAATTAATTCCGGGAAATTATTGTTGAGTCGCATTAACAGAATTTATCGTTTCGGTTTAATTTCCAACGAAGAGAGATTTGGAGAAGGTGAATAGTTTCGATCTTTTCCCGTTAGTCTGGAGATAAAAAGCGAGAAAAGATGATAAAAAGGATTTGAAATCTCATTATGCCGAATAGTCGGCAAGTTCGTTACTTAACTTGCTTGGACTGCTTTTCCGTTATCTAATTTTAGAAAATGAGGTTCCTAATTAAATAAATCACCAGCAAAATACATACATGTAAGAAAATCAGTCACCAAGCTAGATTATTGGTAAGATGCATCCACTGAATGTAGTCATAACTTGGAACAACTCGGTAATTATCTCTTATATTAAATATATAATTTTATATAAAAGGAAGCAATTTCAAATTTGCGGCCACCTATGCGTCCCTTCTAAACAGAAAGAGCATTCTCCTCTCCTCCTTACAAAAACGCTTCTTTGAATTCATTACGTATGTAGTCACAACATCCATGAATAAAAGAAAATAGGAAATTGTGAATTTACATAATTTCCAGTAATGTGACAGTCACCCATTTATTTTGCTGGTTCAGCGATTTTGTAGGAAATACAATGTATTTTTACATATATTTTCCCCAACACATTTTGTATAATAAGCTGCAACAGATAATAGTAACTACTAAAAATATTTTCATTTATTTTTTCTGCTTCTTCTGCAGTAGTTTTGTCAGTATTTAAATTAGTTTCGAAATTGACACTTTTTTGTTCATACTTTATTACCAACTATATCTGAGGACTTTTCCGATTTAGATAATTATTATTCAGGACAGGTCATGACGCAGATGCCTACTCACTGCGACCTAAATAGATCTATTGTGAACGTGCCCTTTGGTGTGTTCGAATAGTTGGAGACTTTTAATAAACCTTAACACTAATTTAAGATCTTTCTCCTCCAATTCACTAGGTGTAAGAAGTGGCCTGCTGTAGGCGTTGACGTCATGTGTGACTAATGGCAATACATTTACACAGAATGTACTTTACCGTCTCCAGATCTTAGCATAGGCAATGGATTTGATCTGCAGATCTTTTTAGTTTATAGGGGTGGTATTTAAAGGCTGTTTAACCTGCCAAATATCCTGCCATTAATCTAGGGTCCTCTTGTTGAACGATAATACTAACTTTGCTGTCTTTGGCGAGCCTAATTTTATCCTGGCATGTTTTGTCAGTGAAAAGCCTTTTGATTATCCTCCTTTTTCTTGGTTTCTTATTTTAGGTGGCTCTTGGATAGACCACCATAAGGGTTAGAAGCAATGAAAGGTATGTTCGCTACTTCTTTGGAGAATTTATTTGCCTCTCCTAATTCGGAAGCCACCGTAGTGTAATTTGGTTATTACGTCACAGTTGATTACATCACGTACACATTGAAGTATCAGGTCAGATTCGAATGTGTAGACTGCAGTACTGCCTAAATATCAATAAATACATTTATACCCCTTTTTTTCGGGGTTCCTTATAGCGCATAGGTTTAAAGCAGAAATCTCTGCATGAAATATGTTAGTATGGAATCTCATAGGTATTTTTAAATGGTAGTTAGAACCACTATTGCCTATATGTGTCTCAACTCCTTCTCTTCTCGAAGCATCTGTATACCATACCAAGGTTCCTATTTTCCATTGAGTGCATTGAGCCTAGTGCTCGCTCAGTACAACTTAGATAAATTCGCTTTCTAAAAAACTAAGGTCTTATCATATATCGCGATATAAAGAAATACTTAGTTATTTCTTTTCGTGCATCTTCTGATGTATTTTATAAGCAATCGTTAGTATTTAGACTTTTTTTCTCATATCACCGGAATTTCATAAAGAACATTACTACGCGTAGTTTTCTCACTACTTTCTACACACTCTGTATAATATTTCTATGTGCTTCCGAATACTAAAAGCGATTATGTGCAATTCCGGAATCTGCCTTGAAATTATGAATAATATTTGGGAAGTTTCATAAAAATTAACTTGCAGATTTTTACGCAATAAATGTTTCTCTTACTCTTTCTAGTTATTGGCAAGAGAAGCACCTCCTACGTAATGGCTCCTTTATATTG
The DNA here is from genome assembly GCA_902654985.2 of Oryctes borbonicus. Taxonomy (NCBI): domain Eukaryota; kingdom Metazoa; phylum Arthropoda; class Insecta; order Coleoptera; family Scarabaeidae; genus Oryctes; species Oryctes borbonicus. The sequence goes on along the minus strand of LR736859.1, from coordinate 10,820,663 downwards.
TTAGTAAACTTTCTACAGTGCACTGTATATCTATTTGAAACGGCTTTATCGCTTTAGTATTTCCAATCGTAAAGAGATAGAGCCACAAGCGCATCTCCTGCTGCAACAGAAAATGAAAGGCCGCAGAAAGTTATAGAGCCAACAGAAAACAAGGTTTACGAATATAAAAAGATAAAGGAGAAATTTTACAATAAATGTTCTTATGTAGGTAGCGACTATAAAATCATTCATTCTTGTAGGTATTTTATTTTAGCTCCACGTAATTTGCAATGTGCCTTTATTTAGTAAAAGACTGAATAAAGATCAGTTAATGTAAATGGGCGACCTCTGCATATGGAGAGATTAATCATGAACCAACTATAACTGTTGGGTACAGCTTGCCATCTGGTAGCTGTTAAGGAAACTTATTCTATTAGGCGCCTTAGTGATAAATCGAAAAGTTATCTGGTGCAAATAGAACCAAAAACATCATATACGCTCATGTTTGTTCATATTATTATTTTCTTTTTTTAATTCAAGTGATTTGATAGCTGTTTTCTTAATAAGCATAAATTATTATTATTGCACAACAAAGTATACAGTGATCGCGTCACCTACACCCCATTATCTAAAAGAACTGGATGTAAATTACCCCAGCGAGTGAAATAAAAATAGTGGTATTTAAGAAGTTCTTTCTATTTTCATCTACACATATAATACATGGCAGCAAAATATTTCCAGGACGTCAAAACTTTCATATTTAATATTATCTTTGTTTTTTATTTTTTTTTTTTTTGTTTTTGAATCCCTCCTCGAGGCACGTTTTCCAAAAGTTCGCTGCAAAATGTTGTAAATTATGCGAATTATTGGGTTAAAAAAAACGCAAAGAACATGCAGAGAAAAGAAAAACAAATCAAATAATTAAACAATCCACAACACAAATGTATATTTATTAATTAAAATTATGTGTATCCACGTAATTAATTTGTTAATTAGAATACATCAGGAAACAATACAATGGGCTAAAGTATTATTATTTAAAGAATAAACAAACAGTTACAGAAGTATTGGCCCCAAAGCGTATTGTGCAAAAAAGACATTATTACCTATTCCTGTTTGTTCAGAAATTATGCCAAATTACCTTATGTTGCATTTTGGCGGAATTTAGGCCGAAGTATGTACACTGGCCGCAATTACAAGTGCACCACCAAAAGATGCTTGCAAAATAATGTTTATTAGTATTAAAAATGCTTATACTACTAATATGTAAATGAAAAACAATTTAACAAAAGAAATGCAAATAAATTAAGTTAAAAATTGAAATAATGGATAGGACCACCCCTTTATTGAATACGATTAAGCATTGAATTAATTAAAATAGATATCGTTTCTTTGGCTACTTCCTCCTCTATTAGCGAAAGAACTGGCAACCTCGCAGGCCATGGAAGTAAATTTATATTGTTATCGGTCAACAAGTGCTTAACTCGTCAGGGTATATGAGACCGAGCATTTGTTGGAATATTCGGTTCGCAGTGGTCTGCAAATAGGCTAATGGCACGGGCAGTACAACATCCTATGTAAATAACTGCCAGCTGTTTCGGTGCCAGGAATTAGTACTAATGGTGACCTGGAAACAGAAATGCTAGCGCACCAAATCATTATGCCGATTGTAGGTGCTGGCCTGATGGTACTACCTACCATCATGGTGCTGTAAAGAAAATCGGGATTCATCACAGCTCTATTGAATTTCATTTATCACGCCATTGTTGCCGTTCCGACCACAATTTTCAAAAAGTATACGTCGATAATATTTTTCGTAGAAAACACAAAAATAATGCACAGCACTACTTACGTGGAATCTAGTAATCAGAATTCTCAATATCGTCTGTAACATCGGATACGATCATGGATAGCCAATCATATAATATCGAAATCGTTGGATTGGCAGTTCTGTGACAACGAAGTAAACAAGAAGACAAAAATTGAACTATTTGATAACACACAGGTTTCGAATAAAATTATTTCGAAAATTAGTTTAAAACAAACATTGAAAGTATTTTGGTTATAAAAAGCAATCGAAGGAAGTCTAAAGGCGCTTAAAATAAAATAAAAACAGAAGAGAAAATTAACCCAAGGAGATAGAAAAATGAGTTGGATTTTACATCGGGCGGACCTAGAACATTACCTAGAAAGAGAATTTAATTGCGAATTTTAGAACATACACAGACACGCCACACTAGTAAGTAGTTTTTTCAAAATTGATTTTAAGTAGATTATTGCGACGTGATTATTTTTTAATTTTACGTTTCATTTGTATATTGTCCTGCTCATGAATTTCGACTCGGCTCTTACACAACGTGTTCACATTACGTCGGTCTACAATAGCTGTTTTATTGCTTTTTGAGTGAAAACTTATAACCACAGTAAAGATATTCATGCCTATAATTAGAAAAAATTATTAAATAATAAAATTTATCCAAACCATTATTTCATTTCAAATTTGGAAAACTTCTAATTACAAAATCCCGGGAAACTTCCAATAACTTTTAATTAACAATTGAATGAATTAGTAATTAAATGAATCTTGCAAATGCGATCTATATCATTCTAGAAACTCACACACAGCACAATTTTAATCACATTAACTGCATTGCCTACCATTACTTCATACAATTTATTACTGTCTGTTTAGTACTTCCTTAAAAGCAAAACATTTTAACAGATCCAATGCTTGGATTGTTTTATGTGTTAATTTACAACGCCAGCAATTTCAAACATCAATTAAGGTCGATGTATTTAATAGACAGTAATAAAAATCGTAAACTTGAATGCACTCGCTACTGGGAAAGTGTTAGTTGAACATATATAAGTACCACAAGGAAAACATTTTCCACATTAAAACTATAAATAAAAAACTATTAATATAATAAATAAAGTGATTTATTAGAGGAATTATAAATAAATACACAGCACCATTTTATTTATTTCAACTCCTATACTCTGGTTCGAAGAAATATACACCTAAGTCAAATAACGATATTGATAGACGAAGATCGCGCCATTTAGGGCATATATATTTATGCAACTATGCAGTCGGAACCGTTTAAGTTAAAAAGGGAAATTTATTTTCATACACAAAGCTCTAATAAGTCTTTACATACATGCAAAGGCTTTTTCCGCTTTACAATTTCAGAATTCTACAATACACAAACGCATTTGCATATCTCATATGCTTGTAATAACCATTTTCAAACGTTACGTAGTCAATCTTGTATAATTTTTATATAAAATAAGATGCAATATTTCCCTGATTTTAACTATGAAATTAAATTTAATTAACAAAATAAAAGGCTCAAGTCGCCGATATACAACTCCATCGGGCGTAAGTGCCATAGAGTCTCTGTAGGCAGGAATCCTTCCAAGACCTACATGTTGGATGCCTGTAATATCCCAACAGAATCTCTGTAGAAACGAATCCCTTCTGTGGTGTAATCGGTGTATCGCTGCTCCGGCAAATGGGATTCATAGGTTCAAATACTGCCGGCGCCTAGTGAGATTTTTATTTCATCAATTAAATTTAGTTACATTGGTAAAATCAAGAAAACATCTGTTTTCCAGTATTCGCCAATGGAAGCCAATATATTCATTATTAGTGTGTGCTGGACACATAAATATATTCCGTGCATTTTTTTTACCACAACATAACATACCTTCCATCATGCAATGACGCATTCCTTTTTTGTATAATTGAACATATAGGTGCAATTCGAATAGTTATTGAGACATTAAACGGTAAGGTATGTTAATTAAAGCAATTTCTTCAACTAAAACGATTTTTTTATCTGTGTACCTTTAACTACACTGTAATCTACATCGAACACACAAACAAAACGATAAATGTCTGCAATAACTGCTATGAAAATTTGTATTCCAGATTTCAGCGTATCTAATTAATAAATATTCTGAGTACCTTCCTATCCTTTCTTGAGTAATCTATCTTGGGCGGTATGATCTTAAACAAGACAACACATCTCTTAAGGTATCCCATTTCACTAAGAATATTAAAAAGACAAAAAGGCCTGAAACAGGAAACAAAATGCGAAATAGAAATTCAAACAACGTAAATATTTGTAAATATGTAGTTATTAACATGAAAAGTATGAAGATATAAAATTATTTTGCACTTACATAAGAAAAATGTAGCATTGTAAATTTTAAAAGCGATGAAAGAAAAACAGATATTAAAATCAAGCAAGACTAGACTATTACAGCTAGTTTATAAAATTAATTGTCTTTAAGTAAACAAAGAGTATCTTCCCAAATATATTTATGACGTGGACAGCGTTTTAATCTACATCGCAACCTTCGATTTTTCTTAGATTCGCATATTTTTTTTTTAATATTTTAAACGCAAGCCCCACGGAAATATTTCCTGCTTCTAACTACATCACCCTACCTTGAATGTAATTAAAGGTATCGATGACCGCCTCGACGACTGCCAACACGCTGTTTTGTTTAAAATCTACTGCTAATGATATTATCTCAAAAATCCAGGATATTCCCATCACGAGACACAGCTTCACAACAATAAGTATTCTGAAAAAGAAAAAAACCACACTCAAAAAAAAATTAGATATTAAAATATAAAAAAGTGTGTTAATAAACTCCATCACTATGTTAACAAGCTTTATTTATAATGTTTACAAATTACAATTATGTTATCTCCTTATATTTGGTACGTGGTTTTTATTTTATATTGTAGGGTGGTACCACCCACCATCTTTTTTTTATTTACATTTATTTATTTATTTTTTGAAAAATAGACCAATATAATGGGGTACAAGGTAATTATGCTATCTAGAATTGAATTAAATTATTAAGATTCCGTGGTTTCCCGAACCGTGGACAGTGTAACCGGACATTTAGGATTTTTAATGTCATATCTGATTCAGCTTATTGTTAGGTAATCCGCAAAACCTAATGACTGCTACCTAAAGCAATAAGACCTAACTGGTATGGGTGGCGAACCTCGCAGTATAACAGATAAGGAGAACCACCAAAACAATATAATGGACTAAAACCAGCTTTAAGTGTTTGCAAGTTTTAAACTACCGCCACAACAAAGAACTGCTTTGTGTTACAAGGTGACGAAAACAATTAATTTTAATAATAGATTTGTTTGCGCGACAGATATTGTGCATAATTAAATATAATAAAAGGCCATCGATATAGAAATGTGATTACGCCAGACCCCATATATAATCTCAATACACTCTGACTAATGAATCTAAATAGTTTCAGAAATTTTCCTTTTTGTTTTATTCTCATAAATTTTTACTTTAATTTTAGAGAAAAAAATGAGTATTATCAAAGTTCATAATACCATTATCTACAAAATAATGGTACAAAAACAGAGAGCGCAGTGTGCAGCTTCAATCGCCTGAATTAAGATTAACAAAACAAAGACAATGGAAATAGAAGTAAATAGAAAAACATACGTCATGACAGGCTAATCTATTATCTCGGTTATTGCGTGGGCCGCTGCAAGTTATATACTTGGATTGGAGCAAATATCTCATAAGCGGATCGACGACCGCCTCTATCGACGTTCAAGGCAGAATGGGGTACGATGTATTTGTCCAACTGCGGCGTGTATATTCGTTAGAGAAAGCGGTACACAGTCAGACGATACTATTTTTACGTGTTTGACTAAAGACGCTGAACCTAAATGTCAAATGTCACAGACTATAGTCGTTACAAATAGAAAGCTTTCATCGTTCCCTCACATCTTCGAAAATTTTGTATTGTATCAGCATTTATACGTTCTATTATTTTACTGGCTATTAAATATGGCTTTGTTGGACAATCTGTATACAAAACACCGACAATGACGTGAACTATGTTTCGCCCTAACGCATCCATAGTTTCGTCTTCGGTCAACCAGTAATAATTGTCACCTACATCGGTTTTAATTCTATTTACGAGTTCTACTGTGTATATTTTTGGGAGACAGCTTTTTTGTATCTCGTCGGGAATACTTCTACCCATATTTTGCCAGAAAATGCTTAAACACTGGATTACCTACTTTTCAAATGGGCATATTTGCAGCCGCAAGGCTTCGCAAACATCGCCATAAAAATTCTCGTTCGAGACACCAGGATTGCGATGAACATCGGTCCGTAAATCGAGGTTTTTTGGAACATTTTACAGTAACTGAACAAATTGTGTAATAATTCTCTGTGTGCCTGACAACTTCGAAACAATTATGATCTTTAATTCAACTATTTTGGAGATCTTGACGGGGACTTTTGTTAGACGACACAAGAAAACAATGAAAACCAAATTAATATATCTGCACAAATTAAAAAAAAATTAACTCCAATAACAGGCGATAAAAGGAAATCAAATTCAATTGAAATAAAAAGAAATTCTGAAAATGTTCAATTAGAAGGTATACAGTAAACTAAAACTATAAACAATAATTAAAAACAAAAAACTAGTGTGGAAGAAACTAAACAACTAATACTATATAGAATAGATATTTAAAAAATCCTAGCCTTAGAAAACAAATTAGAAATAGAGAGAACAAAGCTAAAAATGCGCAACTGCGCTTTCTTACTACAAATTAACGATTAAAGATTAACGACCAGTGTCTGTGCTAAATGATAGAAATGGTCGTCGATCCTCAATATGCTCATAAGAAACACAGGGAAGGGTGATTCGGTACATTATTATTATAGGTTACTAGAACAACGCGAACATCTTTTTAAAAACTATCATGCAGAAAATATGCTTATTTTAGTGAATTGCTTTTTTCATTACGTACCCAATAACCTACCTTTGTTGATTAAGTTGCATTTTCTTGCTTTTACAGGTAACTGCTTCATTTACATGAATAATTTCACTCCTTGTTTGAAGATAATATCGGAGAGTCTTAATGAAGAATATCACATTGATAGCAATTAAAATTCCAACCGGAATTACAGAATGCGCAATATGGCCATAGTTATCTAAAAATTAACACTTTAATGCTTTCTGAAACAATCTAGTCAATGATTTTTTGTAACAACAATAATATGTATTCATTTAAGCAATGATACCATGATTTAGATTGAACCATTTTAAATGGTTTAGAATCGGCTCAAATGTGGAAGAAAGATAAACCTAATATCAAACCAATTTGAATACCATTATTTCAATATTGTACTTGCAAAAAATAAATAAATTAAAACAAATTATTTACGGTAGGTATTAGCTTTTTGACGTTCCTATATTAACACCTGGCGATTACCTCAACAATAAATACGTACTCTTACATTAACCAATAAAAGAATGATATTTTAACTAATTCATACTTCATTGATTGCATACCCACCTGCATGTCTTTTAGCTATGATACATTTTCCTCTTATAAATTTCGGCCGTAAAGAAGGTGGCACGTTTACAATTTCCTGCTTGACGCTGTATAAATACAGTATTATTATGGAAGAAACGAATATCGTATATACACTATAGTATATCATACTCTTCAGAACAATCGATTTTGATCGAATACGCGTTGTCTTCATTGACCTACAAACGTGAAACGTAGAAGAAAGGATAACCGTTTCATCCTTTTTTATGTAAACAATACGAAAATTATCGCACTTCACAATTATGATCATTATTAAAGCTCACCACTTTCGGTACACTTCACGAAATTAGCAAAGACTAGACAGACTCGTGTTTATTCGTCCCATGAGAATGGGTTCGTGTTGCCTACTGGTTTCCCCGGCAGTTGACAAAAAAACAAGTGGGTGTCTACTCTCTGTTAATTTCGTGAAGCACACATTTATGTGCATATGGGAAAATACAGCAACAATAATTATGTACAAGGTTAGCGTACGTCATGTCATAAATTTTGACCGTTTCTATATATGCTTTGTCACCTCAATAGGAAGGAAGCGGGGAAAGAGAGTAGTAGAGATTACCAAACATTTGCCGTGGAAAACTATTTTCGTGAGGGGCAAAAGCAATAGAATGGGGAACTGTTTTATTCTATCTAACTACAATGGCCGCAATTAAAAATGCACAAAAAAAAAATTTACAAAATAGTGTTCACTAGAACCAAAAATGCTTGTGGAGCTTATAAACATGTAAATGAAAAACAATTCAACAAAAGAAAAGTAAATAAGGCTCGTCTATCCCGTCTATGCTTAGGTGTTAAAGGTACGGAACCCCATACACACTATTCGCCTGTCAACTGTCCGTAATGATGTTCTATGACCGAAAGCGTTCCACCCGTCTAAAACCGGTATTGCACCACCAAACGCTTCAAAAGAAAATCTCGGGGAATGGTACTTCCGAGTGCGCCCGAACCGACCCTACGTGCTTTACCTTGATTTGCAATCCACAGGTTCCAATACCGTAATACAGTCGAACGATTACGATTAAGTCTACGCGCAATTAACGCTAAATTGTTTACAAGGTGCACGTTTTCATCTGCGATGAACCATTGCTTAAAACATACATTTTACTCATTTTTGTACATTGGATTGCAACTATTAGATAGTAATAGATTTTCTTCTAAAAACACCTGCAGAACATCTGACTCTTGTAAACTAACTAGACCAATACAACATGATAAATAATCGTTTAAGTTAACCCTCAGAAATTTATTTATAAAATTTTAACGAAACGCACCAACAATTTAGGGGTGGCGCATTTTTAATTGCGACCAGTGTACGTGTGTGTAAAAAATTTTCTGAACCTCATTTGTTTCCCTGTTGGCTGTGCATTATCTTAAAACTCAAAATTCGTAACCATAACTGACGCAAATTTACTTACGACACTGTACGGTAGATGTCAAAACACAATACATTCATCCAAGCAAATGAAGCAATGTATGAAGAAAATAATACAAATCCTGCAACGAAATGACAAAAAGAACAATGTCTAAAACATATTCATGTAATTTCTACTACCTACAACTTCGCAATATCCTCGTAAATCTCTAATAGTATGCACTAAAATTGTCATTATATAAAAAAGCATCAGGAAAAAGCAATAACAAACAATAATTCCTTGTATTACTTTTTGTAGTTTGTAGACGAAAATGTAGATTAAAATTGTAATCGTTAGACAGGTGCAAGAAATAATCATAGCGGGTGTAGCGATTTTAAACTTGAGATCGTTTGCATTACTTATAACGCACAATTTAAAAACGTTTCTGGACTCTTTCGTCGTGGTGTTAAAGCTTGTGTCTGTGCAATACATCAACTCATTTACTTTATATTCTTTCCAAACTTTCTTTTCGAAAATTAGAAAACTTCCATCTTCTCTAATTGAAAAATTTAATGAACCTTTTCTTGCTTCATACATTCTACACGATCTATTATCAGTAAACTGTGCGAACGAATCTGAAACAATAAAGAAATTAGAAGTTAAATACGAAACTGGTTACGTAGAGGTTTTAGTGATGTTATTAATGAATTTTAACGTTTACAGTTGAAGCGGAAGTAGTTACTAACTTTCTTATTTTAAAGACAATGGTACACTTTTGTCAGCCCAATCGATTGTACACATGGCATGTAAATAATTTCAATTAGGGCATCTTACTCTTAAAACCAATTGTTCCAGATATTTACGATCATGTTAAAATTTTAGCATTTACACCCCTCTTAAATATTTCGGAATGTCATCAAGATTAAGGTATTTCCTTTTGGTGAACGAATTGGAGGATCATATGTACCACACTTTGATGTTATCGTTACTAAATTTTATATAGACTATTTCCAAATATACTTAAGAAACTTCTATTTTTCAAATGGACCATTGTATCTTTAACTACACATAGCGGCTTCCGCGAAAACATGTTCTGGTAATTGAATTAATTTCTGGCGCACATTTGATCCTTGCACATCAATGATCATGTTTAGATTAACTTAATTAAATTTTTTGGTTAGATCAAATCGATTTCAGTTTTAATGCTATCCTACTATTCTTCTGTTCAGCCTTTACTATTTTGTTAAATTAACATCACTATTGCGCTCTGCTGTAACGACTCTTTTTTATACTTACGCCTCAACCAAATAAATATGTCCCACGAACAACATTTTTTGACATAAGTTAAACTGTTAAGTGAATACTAAAGTGGTGGCTAATTTAATCCCGAAATTTACTACTACTAATACCTCTTCAACTAACAAAATTTATTTCGTTACTTCATCACATTTCTTTCCCTCAATGTATAAACAAAACTTGTCAACTTGTCAACCGGAAGTGTTTCATAAACGAAATTGTTTGAAATGAATAGGTCTAATGCTATAACAACCTATTCCAAAATTCCAGCGTTTCGTTCATAATAGCATCATTAAAACTTCTAGCTAACGAATTTCGTGAAGCAGCCTATATTGTAAATAATGTCATACATTCCATGTGGAATATAGTATTCCATCAACATTTGAAATATCAATTCAAAAAGACTTGGGTGAAATACGGAAATTCGCTGATTGATAGCTTTGAAGAAGTGTTATTTGACTAACGCGTCGTTATAAAGTTTACTAAACATTTATATGGCGTGTGAGACACATAAAAATACACTACTGTTCGTTTACCTTAAAAATTATGTATAGTCAATCGGTTAGATTATTTTTGGAACGCGCTAAAAAGATATTTTGGTGTCTATATTATATAAAGGTGTTTGTAATTTGTAACCAAAAGTACATACAATAGCCACATTACAAATCAACCAGTATCCAAATAATATAATTATATTTGCAATTGTAGTTAAACATTTTTACATTACATTACAATTTTTGAAGAATATTGCCTTGTCTAATTTATATTTTTTAAATTCGATAAAAATAAATAATTAAAAACACACCCATGAAAGGAAGCTGGCAAGCGATATAACAAGTAAGAATAAGTAGTTTCTTTAAAATGGTAACCTGTACTTTTTGATCATTTCTGCACATTCTATATTGTACTACCTAAATTAACTGGTTTTCCAATAAAAAGAAATTGAATTAGCAAAGTAGGTTGTGGTTTATTTAAACTAGTGATTCGTAGGTTGTGACTGTGGCTGATATGGCAGCCACATTCACATTCATTTCCTGTAAATACATGGTGGAAGTAAAGAACAATTGATAAACTACTTATTTAATAATTTAATGAGATTTAATTAATATGTAAAATTTTGCGAAGACCGCTCATATTACTTGTAAATATATGCACTTACGGTAGTACAAATCACACCTGTACTAATTGAACATATCGTACTATTCAATAGACCAGATAGAACGTGTGAGCAAAATATGGTCGTCGTATGTTACCAAACAAAGTTTTGTTTTATTTCCAAAACAGAGTGACATAAGCCGAGAGGGAAATGATGTGAGGTAGAGCATTCGCTTGGAACAACGTTGATAACGCCGGGTAGGCAGAAACATGTCCATCAGTCAGCGTTTTCTTTTCTCACATTGCTTTTACTGTGATTTCACCAATACCATGAGTAGTTATCGTTTCTAGACATTTTTGATCTATTTTGTATTTTTCACGGTTCATTAAATTATGAAACAATCTAGCACTAATACTAGTAGTAATTTCTGCACTAATTGTTAAAGATATGTGCGTTCCGAGGAAGTTTTTAACCGCCTTTTCTGCAGAATACTACGTTTTCTTTTGTTAGATTTTAATAAAAAAATTAATGACAGTAAGCCACTTAACTGTCAAAATTGATTCGTTTGAACTTTTTTATATGAGGTTGTGTTAGTGATATTGAATAGATGATATTCATGGATAATTTACAACTGCTGTTCAGAAGAAACCATTGTCGCAGCTGGTGAAAAGAGCTTACAAGTTACATTTTAAATTTCCAGTAGGAAATTATCATCACTACACAAATCATGGGTTCCTCATATCCGTGGTGTCTGGCGTGGATGAAATTGCGTGAACAGTCCAAGCACCACAATCATTGCTATTTTTGTGAAACCAATATTAGAGGTTTTACATCAAAAAATAAATGTGCAATTAAATATCGGGTTGTTACATTAGTGACCAAACCAATTCCACACGGTCAATATTTACCTACTTCGAGCATTCCTACAGAAATATCCGTTGCAAATGACATAACAGATACTAATGAAGACAAATTGAGGTAAAACCGGTAATTCCTCCAAGCTAAATTAAATGATCTAATCTGGGGCCTATATTTATCAAAAGAACAGGCCAAGTTACTAACTTCTCGTTGATTGGAATAGAATTTATTGGTTGATTCGATTAGTACATCCACCTATCATCATCGGCACAAATCGTTTTCAGAGTAGCTCCCCGTGAACGATTTAATCTGTGCTTGTCATAATGTGAGAAGATTAATGCAAAAAATTGAGATAGAGAATAAAATCAATCAAAAAGTATTAAGGCGTAAGTATATTGCAAACCAAAAGCCTCTGATTCCCATTGCACATACTCTAGGTTTAAAAAAATCGTACCAGAATATGGCCAAGATTTTACATTTAAATCATTATAACGACTACAAGCGGCACATATGTGGAGAGTTGAAAGTGCTAGCCATTCTCCTAAATCTTCGAGAAGGTTTCACCAAACGTCATTATTTTCCCTATCTCTGGCACACTCATTACACTGAAAATCACTATAAAAAGAAATGATTGCCAAAAGGAATAAGTTACATACCAGGAATGAATAATGTCAAATATGTGCCTCATGAGCAACCAAGAAAAATCCATCTTGCCCAGTTAAATTTAGATGTGAGTGATGATCAGGGGGGAGTTTCCACCAAAATATCCTCCAAATGGAAAAGAGGTATCGAGGCTGATGGGATCCCAATACGGGGGGAAACTATTGTTAACTTCCAGTCAGAGAATCTAATGCAAAACATAAAAGACTGTGTCGTAAAAATATTTTAAAACCGAAGAACCCATTTTTTTTATAGTTTTGAGTTAAGCTACATATTTTCATTATCACCTTGATTTATTTTCAGTAAACAAGTAACTCAAAACTGTTTGTTAATTAAATTTTGACTTATTTTTGGCGGAATTTCTTTTTACTAAAGATCTGAAAATGATCGAAAATAAGCGTCGCTATTTTAAAAAAAAAGTTTTTCCTAGTCCATACTGTGACTGTATTTTCATATCATTTTCAATATTTATTTATAATTGTACAAAATTATTTTTGCAATTTGTACATATCTCAAAATTGATTTACATAGCTAAACCGAAGTTTGCATCTATTTTGGTGATTTCCTAATGTTAGTATGATCTATATACGCTATATCGCTACAGTATTTAATTCGCATTTAAGAATAAATAATATACAGAGTGCTCTATTCAAGAGAAAAAAGTTAATACTCTCTTTGCTTGTGAGTCAATGTATACCAGTGACACACATTAACATCCCACAATGATCAAATTGTTTCAGATTCCTTTACTTTTTACAACGTTAACTGGATAAATATTCCTATTTAATTATTGTTTGAACGCTTAAAAATCAATATGTGGCTTTCTGATACCTTAAAATTAAAGGAAATTATATCTATATAATCTTACCATTTCTTTTAATCACATCCAAATCATTTTCAATATTCAATCCTAAATCAGGGCGTAAGATACAATTCCTTATGTTCTTTAACACGTATCCATCCTTACAACATTTTCTCAAACACCAATCTTTACGCTCGCTAAAAGCTTTAGTGCAATAATCTCTGGAGTAACACAATCTTGCAATGTAATTATCTTCATCGTGCATCTTATCCAAGCAATAGTCACCATACGAAAATAGCTCATTATTGAATAAGAACTTTCGATCCCGCTTAAAATTTTCAAGTTTCAATTCTGTTAGTTTCTTATCGACAATAACTTCGCAATTGCTTAAGCCGCTCTTTATGACACTAACATTTAACCCCCAATCGTCGTAAAGTGCCGGTATTGTATTGTTATAAATACATTTATGCTTCTTAGCTTGAAAAACGTACTCCGGCGGGCAACATTTTGGAAAGTATATTACGTTTATCTGAGAACCTACCTCAGTAGGTATTGCAAACACGGTTGTGTTATCTACAGCGTAGAAATTTGCTGCTGTTGTAGTTAAGTTGTAATCGATTAACCTGTTAGTATTATTATAAAAAAATAAAGTTGTTATAGATGCTAAAAAACTATCTACGTTCACCATAGTACCGTTAGTTCAGCGCCCGATAACAGACTGTCCACTGGATGCATTCTTCGGAAGCAAATAAAAAGTAGCGTTCCTCTCTCGTTCTTTCTCTGTTCATGTTAGAAATGCTGTTCAATATTTGGTAGTCGAGCCTTTTGGGACAATATAAATATACCCACATACTTAGCAGCCATGCGTATGCTTTAACGTTAGTGTGCCATATAATTAAGGGAATGTAATCATGTGAACTGGAAGTTGTTCATTTTGAATACTTATTACAATATTAAAACCATCGAAGCTACAAGAACGTTAAGAGAGGAATATTAATAAAATTATAATAGCATAATTACTAGTACTTAAACTTTGGTTCTTTTTGTTTACACAAAGTAGTGCGAAATTAGTGCAAAAGTGCGAGAGTTAGCATATTACAAATTAATACTGCGGCAATATGTGAATGGCTTAATTTTATATTACGCAGTACAGAATTAAGCTGCATAAATATTTTGAAAATTAGCTTTTGATGTAATAATTATTGCAGAAACTGTTAATATACATACCATATAAGGTTTCTGTGTAATTCTGTGCATTATAAAAGAAATTATTAATATCAACGTTACAACAGATAAATTACGTTATAATAAAGCATAGGTATCAGTTGTCAAATTAGTGTGAAATATTGTATCAATTTTACACTAATTATTACTCTAATTTCGCAGTACGCTATGTCAACACAGCATTTTATTTGTAATTTGTATTTATCACAGTGCTTAAGGTTTAATACATTGAAAAAAAGCCGTACTATACAGAGTGAGTTAGAAATATCGACATAATTGACATGACTTTATTTCCTTTTCCTTCCTATTAAACTGTTTCAGCTATAACGTCGCCCGATCTTTCATTAAATACCATACCATATGATTTGATTGCAAGTGTCAGCAGTTTTGTTGGGGCTAATGAGCTATTGTTAAAAGTTCTAAAACAAATTACACTGGCCGATCGAAACACTAAAATTCCCAACAGAAACAAAACCATAGAACAAATATTGTTGGCAGTATTTTCTAATTTTGATGTTCTTATTTGCAATGTGAACAAAACTTCAAGTTGTCGGCGTAGGCTCATTGCTGCTATTGTTATCCGAAATATCTTCAACTATTTCATCATAACTGGTTGAACCTATTTATTGCCTTCTACCAGTGTTAAACTATTTATCCATAATAAATATTTTTTTGCTTACGTTTACATGATACATTTTTTATTTTATTTATTAAATTTTATTGTTTTAAATGACACCTAACATCATTCAATATCTACTTATCCTACTTTACTTATTCTACACTCGATCTCATTCGTTATTTACTTAACACAAAACACTTTCCGTTATTTGATGGCCAAGTTGATACATCATGGTTTTGGCATTTTTTCGAAGCAATTGTTATGTAACTCCGTGATATTTTTTATTTTACCACAAAAAAGGCTTAATCTAGTATCAATCAATTGATTGATTGTATTTAAAAAAAGATGGAGTGACAAACATTTGAACGAAAATAAGAATAAGAAGAAATAATAACTTTTATGTCAGTTATGACGATAAGAATTTCCTACAAACTTGTTTTTTTTGTAAAATATATAATAAAAAATAAGAAAAGGTGTTTCAATGTTTTTAACTCACCCCCGTATGTATTGTATCTTAATCAAATAATTTAAACAAACGTTTTGCAGGTGTTTACAAACCTCCTTATATTTCAGAGCAGCGCTGGCCAAAAGCTGAATCCTGTGGTATCCTAATATAGGGAATACGACACGTCACTTACAATATTGAAATTGCTTAGCCCTATGCAGGTTGTTCTAAATAATAAAAAAAAAATAAGTAATAGTTAATAAAAAGTAATTTTTATGTTAAATGTCTATATAATTCTATTGAATTGTAGTAATACTGTCATTATTATTTGTTTCATTCATTAAGAAAGAATGCTATTTGAGTTATTTGCACCGTGCATACGATTTCGTCCCAAATTTTCTAAGGAAATCCTTATTTCCATATTTTTTTATTGCTTATTTGTTTCTGACTATTGTTAATTATTGCTTGTTATATTGAATTGAAGTGCCATTAAAGCTTGCCTCCTGTAGTCACTTTCTTAATTTTTTATACAATTCTACTCTGTATGAATGCTTACATATACAGTATTATTTCTCACTTTGTGAATTCACTTAGAAGAGACTGTGTAACTGTGGGCTATTTGGTTATGTTAGTGAGACATTACCCATTAACCATTATGTATTTTAATCCACTTGATGTACTAGTGAAAGACTTCTTTATGCGCCACACCTTTCACACGCGGAACACTTTTTTTCCTCTTTATCTTCTTTCGCCCGCTGTTAATGGTCAAATTATCTCTTAGTATGTTGAAATGTCTTCATCGGCCACCACAAGCCATTGTGCAATTTCATTATTGATTATATCGGTTTGCAAATGGTAGTCGCGCGTATTTCCTCGTCATCGTTGACTTGAACTTTCATTAAAAATTTATGCTGGAATGGATCAACCGCAGATTCATCGGCAGATAATTTTTCGCTAACAATTCACAATTGACCAATACGGTTTTTTGAACTTGCTTCCAAATTGTCTCTTCGAGTTATTTACAATGAAATAACTAATGTTGCGTAATATCTTAGCAAATATTCGAATATACTGCGTCCTTTGTAGTAAAAACAATGCGAAAAATAGCTGGATGTCGACACGATTTGGGAATCTTTCTTTGTCCAGGACGTCTAATTGTTAGTAAGATGTAGACAGTAATTTCATTTTCTCACATATTGTCAAGTTTGCTGCACTAGGATTTAACAATTTCTATCACACTTTGCCCTCTTTCAAGTTTGCTTCTAAGTTCTCTTTCAAACGGGAGCGACAACGTTGAATGGTTTCCATTTGCTATGACTAACATGAATTAAAGGTTATCTACATCTGTCGACATCAAAACTTTGCGATAAGAAACGGATTGTTTCTTTATTGCTCGTACAATGAACCGTGCATCGATTCATATGTATAAGACGGCACCGGTGTTCATTTTACTTCCCAGGAAGTAATTCGAATAACTTCAAACCGTGCTAGCTTAACCTATATCTTAGTAGATAGATAGGTACATCTAATTACATGCGATTATCATGTTCAAAAATAGTAATAAAATGAATACAACCAGAAAAAATACTTATTTATTGAAAGACACTCATATAAATCCATAAGCAATTATATCACATAGAACAGAATATTATTACAAATGCGCTGCTACTTGGTAAGGCAATGTCTCAAAATACATTTAAAATTCTTTATGCTTAATAGATTATAAGTTAATATACAATTAAGAATGTATATTCACTATACACTCCCCGACAAAAACTTAGACGCAGTAAGATGTTTTACGGGTTTTAAGGGTTACAACATTTCTTTGCGAAACTAGCAAGATATCTAATTAAGTTTTTATTCATAAAAGTAAAATAAACTTAAAAATATCTCCTCCAGTAATATATGAACTAAATAATAAATTATTACTCCAATGTTTAAACAATTTCTGCGACAAAAATGTAGACGCTCTGTTGCAAATGTAAAACAAAAATCAACAAATGAGTGATCAGTAATGCGTTGATCCTCCATTGTTCTTAATCACTTCCAATAGTCTGTTATTAATAGATTTATATAAATTTAACACATAATTTTGAGAGATATTCTGCCATTCAGTCACTATTGAAGTTTTCAGTTCCTGTACCGTGAAATATTGACGGCCTCCGCCATAAACGCGACGTGCCAATTCACCCCACATGTTTTCAATAATGTTTAAGTCTGGTGACCGCGCCGGCCACTATAAAGTTTTAATCTTTTTCTCTTTAAACCATTCAGTAATGGTTTTTGCTTTTTGAATTGGCGCGTAATCTTGCTGAAAAACAAAATTGCGCCCGGCCCATTGGTTTCCAAACGTAGAAGATTGTCACGCAATAAGTCTTTATACGTCACAGAAGTCATTTTGTTTGTGCAAAACACTATCCCACTTTTATCGCGAAATCCAATCGCTGCCCATATCATCACAGATCTACCCCCTAATTTTGGTCCCTTTCTCAGATCATGATAATAATGCGAGTACCCATCCGGTCCGTCCAAATTAAAACGTTTCTCATCGGAAAATATAACTTTTTCCCATTGTTTCTTCCAGGATACGTGTTCTTCGGCAAATCTCAACCTCGATTCTTTGTGTTTCGCCGAAAGTGGCAGTTTTCTCAACATTTTCTTCCGTGATATTGCCGGTGACGCCTTTAAAATCCTTTGAACATTACGCACGTGCGTTTGTACCCCCGCCTGTTCTGCAATAACTCTCGCCGACGCAGAAGATTTGGATGCACACCGCAATATCATGCATTTATCCCGCTCACTTACAGCTTTCGGTCGCCCCTGGCCTTTTGGTTTGCCGTAATTTTCCGGATCTTTTAGGAAATTTCTAACGGAATGATCGCTTCTTCGTAACCGACGAGCAGTTTCCTTCTTACTAACACCATCCTGGTGCCAGGCTAGAACTTTACCCCTTTCTATCAAGAATAATTGTTTTTTCTACCCATATTGCAAACGCTTTATAAAATATAATTTCTCGTGGTGAAATGTGTACACTTTACCAGCACAACCACTGCATATAAAGAGAAGTATTAAATTAAAACATTTTTGCTTATATTAATGTAATAAATGCACAGGGTCTAAATTTTTACCGCATTTAAAATTCCTATTTTGATCTGGCAAAATCTCAATTACCCCTCATAAAGCAATAAATACCCAGAAATACCTATAAATGGACTATTTACATAACAAGTATTACTAACCCTCATTTACATTTTATACAATGTCTATAAACTTTGTTTCGTAAATAGAAACGATACCGCGTCTATGTTTTTGTCGGGTAGTGTATGTAGTACATTTTTATATCCGTTCATTGAATACTTATATTAAATATTAGTAATAGTAAGAAGTAAGGGGTAGTATGCCAAACACTGAGGTACCTTCCACACAACACAAGGTATTTATTTTATTCGGAACAATTGTTTTTGGGATTTGCATTGTCAACCCATTGTTTGGAAATGTTATGTAGTACGGAGTGTGCAGACACCTTAGTTATCCTTAGTGGTAGGAATCCGTCAATCTAGAAACTTCATTTTACATTAAATATTAATTTATTTTGAATGATTCCGACAACTGCGGTTACTCAACTTAATTCTTGATCGAAATAATTTTTATCCAGTCGAGTCAAATGGCATTGTAATGATCATTTAGAGTAATATTAAAAATGCAATCGTATTTGTATGTTACTCTTATTTATTACAGATTGTCTCCGAAAATAGAGTAGAATGAGTCGTTAAAAAATGCCTCAAATATGATATTTTCACCAAGGTACAGTCAATGAGGGAATCGAATCGCTATCCGCGCCCCCTCATTTACGTCATTACTAGGGTTACCACCTTTTGTATGTGTTCAACGAGGACAATCCCATACAAGAAGGGAAAGGATGGAGGTCTGCTACATTTTATCTAAAAAAGTTGTTTGTTAGATTTGTTTTAGTGGACAAAGTATCTAAACTAGGACGATCCTGGAGAAATGAGGCCGCCCGTCCTCATTGGCTATTGCTACTAAGTCTACCTTACCGACTATATACTATATAGTATGGGTCATCTTTATGGCGTGTAGCACGTGCACTTTTTTCGTTTTTTTTTCAATAAAATTCGTTATTTACTTTGTGAGTCTGCCTATATTCTTTATATGGCGACAAATAAATAGCCAGACTATTTAGTGTTTAAAATGCCATGCCAACCTTGTCATTATATTCAGCATGACAAAAAGATACTTCAGCGCATTGAGGTATAGTGACTAGACTGGATAGGTGTAATCAGGATTGGAGGTGAACTGTGAATCTTCCAATACAAATCAGGTAGAGTAGTGATAGGTGGAAGAACCACGGTGGATAAAGGTAAAGTTCCCAAAATCTTGAATCAAGATTTCTTTCTTTAATGTCGGGCGTGTGAACCAAGGAGAATTTGTGCCGAGTTGCTAAACATTTGCTGTATGCAGCTACATTCAGCATTAGCTGTACGCGAAAGGCATTCATGTGCTCCCTCACTTTCCACATAGCCCTGATCTCGCCCATTGTGATCTACTCTTCCCAAGAATGAATAATCAGATGAAACGAACTCATTTTGAAGAGATAACTTCAAATAAGTTCCAAATGCGCATTTTGAGTTGGAAGTGTTATTAAAACAATTGCAAACAGTTGAACCTTAATTTCATTTTAACTCGGAATATTATTTCACGTATATTACGCTTCAACTGAGTTGCTACCCTTTGAGGAGTTTTAATTTGTCGTGATTTCAACCCGGAAACCAAATTAATTCAAGCAATGGCTAGATAAGTCTGCATACCTTTTTTAGTTATTTAATTCTTCTTATTCTTCAAGTTTATCTGCTACTTTACTATTTATTCCTTGTTTCTCTTCGAAACTTTCTTTCATAATTAAGTTATTATCGTT
The DNA here is from genome assembly GCA_902654985.2 of Oryctes borbonicus. NCBI lineage: Eukaryota > Metazoa > Arthropoda > Insecta > Coleoptera > Scarabaeidae > Oryctes > Oryctes borbonicus. The sequence continues at coordinate 10,799,988 of LR736859.1, read as the reverse complement.
ATCTTAGATATTTGTATGGATTACATGGATAGGACTTTTGCGAAATAGAAAATCTATTACTAACATTACTAACATTTTATCCCTTACAAATAAAAATGTTGAAAAAGTATTCAGAAACTAAACATTTTAGCTTTCTAAACTAATACTAATATCACAAATTATAAATATATGTATTGCTTCTTAAATTTACAGGTAAGTTAAGAGAAACAAATTCAGCAGAATTAATCTGCTTTCAATTAAATAGCTAGATTCCAGTACAGTACATTTTATGATCTGGTATCTGAATTTCTTAATGACCTAACCCTGTCATGCTTAAGCTACCTGTTCGGCAAGTATAATTTGTCGAACTTCTTCTTTCGGCAACATTTTTGAATTTTAGCTTTAAAAGAACATCCTTTAATGTTTGCCATTTTACCAAGAATATTAGAAAGACGAACAGACCTGCAATAGAGAAAAAGAATTTAATATAAATCAAATCCAGTACTATATGCATACATGGCCTGTATGGGATAAATGAATTATTTCTCAAATCAAGTATATTTTGGAAGAATCTTCGAGCATGTCGATATTGGCACTTAAGAAAATTGAAAACTTTGGAGCTAACTAACGCAAATACAACTAACAGATGGAGAGCTGCCCTAAATAACAGAGTGTAATATCGGTTTGGGCCGAACTTGAAAATCGAAAGCAGAAGTTAACATTAACATTTTAATCAAAATTTTTATTCTAAAAAACGGTAGATAAAAAAGATTTTTTTTACCCTACTAAAAGCACCCGACTAGAAATGTAAGTCGAACTAGAAACAGCAACCTGATTGGTGGTGACATTCTGGTCGGCAAATCATGTGTCATCTTGAATTCATACTAATATGATTTAGTGGAAATTTTGAAACTTAATAAAAATCCAATCCCATCACAATACCTTAACAGTCAAGTAACTGAACTGACAAAAACTGTAGCAACTTACCTTGTAAATAGTTAAAGGTGTCTATAATTGTTTCTATGGTTTCCAATACTTTGTCCTGCTTAAAGTTCACTGCCAACGATATTATTTCGAAAATCCAAGAGATGCCCATTACAAGAGACAACTTCAATACCATAATGATTCTGAAAATAAAGTAAAATATATATGATACTTTTAGCAATATTTAAGTACGTACAATTATAAATACTTATAGTAAGTTGTACTTGACGTTACATTCAGTAGGCAAAACTTAACCCAATAAAGTCTATATTATCCGATTGTTATGTTTAGCAGCGAGAATTTGAATTATTTTGGTAGATTGTTAGCTTACTTTCAATTATTTCAGGAAACGTGAAACTACTACTGAATAAATAACTCTTTGCTTAAACGTTACAGTCAAGTCAGGACGAGCTAATATATTCCAACGCAGGTAATTTTTAGTAATAGCCCAATTGTAGCAATTTGGAACATATTTACCTATTGAGAGAAATTGGATATCGAAGTTTCCAAAAAGCAAATGCCTCCCAAGCAAAGGACCCCTAATATAGATATCATTTTAATATTCGGCATTTAGCATTCGGTCACCGGTTGATGATGAGGACCATCCGTGTCCTCGAAATGGCCGTCCCGGACTAATTATTATATTACTATATAATAAATTAAACTTGTGTGGTGCGGAGGGTGCAGATACTTATGTGTTGTTTATCATTTTAATATTTTAACAAATGCCCTATCTTGATTGAATGAAAATACTCCTTGCGCTATTGAAGTCTAACCAATTACACAAGCCAACAAAAGAATTTTTTTTTGATTGCCAAAGATGTTTATACAATTTCGCAATACATTTGAAGCAAGGAATTTAGAAACAATTTACATTTCTACTAATTATATAACAACTAAGTTTTAATTTTTTCCGACAATTGTAATTTTTATATCAGAATAAACGAGAGTTTGCCGGCTTCTTCCGATATGTCACAACATGTTTTCACGCCAGTATCGTACTGGTACCATCGAAATGACATGGCACCTTAAGATGCCCTCTCAAGCTAGGGCTCACGAAACAATTTGTTAAAGCCTTACATAAAGAAGGAGAATGCGTTAAATATATTTGGAGATCATTCCCCAAAGTAAGTTTGGAAAAATTAAAGGCTGGAATTTTTGATAGTCCTCAAATTCCCGAGCTCATTAACGATTTGAATTTCTCAAAAGCCATGACTGATGTTGAAGCTTCTTTACAATATAAAAAGCAGTTAAAATAAAATTTAATTGAGCGAATATAATAATGCTTTTCAACACATATTGTATTAAAAATAAGCTCATTTAGTTCGTTGTAAAAATGTTTCGTTGAATTTAAACTCACCCACATTAATGTTTGGTGCTTCAAATACTTTCCTTAAATAGCAGCCTATAATGTAACAAATGCGTATTGAACGTTAAAAATTTATGCGTGTGCACCAAGGCACACAGGCAGCAATAGTAAAAAAGAGTAAATGAACACTTTGAATACTTATATATAAACCAGACGTAATAACGTAAGTAAACGTAATGTACGTGTGTTATCTTTCTGCAACGGTCTACTACAACGTTTCTAAATCAATCAAATTAAAGGATTCATGAAAATTACTCCATTTTAATTAAAAATTTCCATTAAGATAAACACCTCTTTTTCGTTTTTCGATAAACAAGTAATCCTTTTTGAGTAGGTTTCTTTGCAAAATGCCTCTTTTACAATTACACAATGCTTTGCAAAAGCGCTTAAAATATCAATAGAAAAAAAAAAAACATAAAGCACCTGGACATTTACATTCATTAAAAATGTTACCTCTCAAAACTATCTTATTTGCTAGTTAGATAAAGTTTGGGAAGCTGGAAGGCGTTTCCGTGCAGTAAGAAAAATTATAAAGGTGCTATAAAACAGCCACTCCAGCTTCTACCATTTAAACGGAAACTATTTTTCTAGGAATGTATTTAATTTTATTTGCGAATTTATCAAAATATAAGTCATATCCGCCGATAAAAAATAACTAAAGTTCGCCACTTTCCGTATACTTGACGAAATATGCAGAGACTAGACAGACTCATGTTTATTCGTCTCATGAGAATGGGTTCGTGTTGCTTACTGGTTTCCCCGAGAGTCGACAAAACACGAGCCTGTCTAATCTCTGCTAATTTCGTGAAGTGCACGGAAAGTAGCGAACTTTAGTAATAACTGCATACGATTCACGTCATACATATTTTGCATACCTTGTTTTATATTTCTGCAACAATAGAAACGTATTGCAAAAGATAACTGATATCTAAGTAAGCGTTTTTAACATCTATGTATAGGTAGGTAATAAAAATAATATTAGCTTTAGTATTAACTAACCCATGAAACTATGTGTTAGTAGTGCTCAGTATGTGCTGTTCTGTCCGAACCTCAAATACGTTTTTTTAACGAACACCAAGCCTCATCCGTTAACTGGTGCAGTCAACAACGCCGAGGACGAGTGGATCTCAATCCTTCGGACAAACAGAAGAAGTTCACAGAATATACACGATCCGACGATATAACTCCTCAAAAACGCAACGCTGGCGTAAAATACAACTCTGAGGATTTCCAAATCAATCCAGAAACCTTCAGAACATTACAAAATAGGGTCTGGTTGCGATCCAAAGGACGGCAACTGAAGAAAGAAACAAAGAAGCAACTCAAGAAACAAGAAATCCAAGAAACAAAGAATTCAAGAAACAGGAAATTGAAGAAAGAAGAAATACACTTTACCAATCTTTACATGAGTACAACAGTAGACGATTTAATTAACACCATCAACAACTTGCTATTATCAATTAATACTAAAAGACGTACCCTTGAGCATGAGTACACAAGAAGTTCGCTCACTCAAGCGGAAATTTCAACCATACCTGTTTTTAAAAGAGATCATAATACACTTCCTTTATTTGTCGATGCTTGTGAAGATCTATTGAATACATATGTAGACCGTATCAATCGCCACAATCCAATCAATTCTTATCTAATTCGAATCGTAAAATCTGCAGCACTGTAATTATTTCGATGAAGAAAATTGAAAACCTGACAAGAAATCAATTCTTTGTTAGAACTACATTTCTTAGATCAAAGGTTTGAAGGTTGCTTGTTAAATGATTTAATGCGACAAAGTTTATGCAACAATGATAATTCATACAGTTTTGGTTAGAATTAGAGACTAAATTTACTGCTCACAAAAATGCAACAGACACTCGCGAAGAGTTAATACCATTGAAAGCGCAAGCCTACAAAAATACGACTTTATAAACTTACAAAAGAGTCCTAATGAGACAAGGTACACCATTTGGATCGCCGGCAGCAAAGAAACAATTCCACGATGAAGAATTACACCAATAACGAAATAAATATTTTTGAAAACGTTCAAGAAAGTGAGGAACATAAGTACCGACCAATACGTGATGAAAACACGGAACCATTTCTTTGGGAAGCCCAGAAAGAGCAGTAAATCTTCCAGAAACAGCCTCGGCGGAAGAAAACCCCCCACCAGAAAGAATAAATAATGCCTTCTTGAGGTTAGTCAGGATATGAAGCAATTAATGAAACTAGCATTTTTGGCATATAACTCTTCTATAGATTCTATAGATTAGAATTATTATACGGAGATATAAACACCAGAGAACCATTAGATTTATATTACGATAGTATTTGCTTTGAAAAGTATATCCAAGAACACAAAGAATGGACAAGAAATTTATACACCACCATAACAACAAGAAAAAGGAAACCACAATCAAAAAAGAAGAACGAAAAACGCTAAGATAAAGAATTGAAAGTTGGGCAACAAGTTTGTGTAAATATTATGGTAAAAAACGAAGGACAGATATAAAGTGCCAAATTTTCGACAGTAATACTGTTGAAGTCAAAAATAAACATAACAAAATATTTAAATATTATGTTAAGTTCTCTGAAATTATGAATTATTCCAGAATCCCCATTGGAGGAGGATTAAACGAAGTAACAAACTTCATTTTAATATATTTATCAATAAAATATACCAGATACAAACATTAATTTAAATTAAGTCTTACCAAACAAATAATCACTATGTTTTTATATTATCTATACATATAGTTAGTAGGGAACCGTCACCTTAGTACATTGCCGATATATTTAAAAAACAATACTTTAAAACAAATTACACCTAGATTCAATTATTTAGGACAAAACACTTATTCGTTCTGAAAACCATTTTGTTCAGATTACAAAACAAACATATTCATGCTATCATGAAAATCAATGAAAATTATGTTACTCAAAATTCAGCTTATATATTTTGGCGATGGACAATAAGAAGTCTCGATGTAAACATCAAATTATTGCTTAGTTCGAAAGAAAACAAGTTAACTCAAAATTGTAATAAAAACATTAATATTAAAATAATTCAATGCACTTATTTAATAAATAAAGATTTAAACACTTGTGAATTCACTATAAAGAATATCATAATTAGAAATTATAAGGCAATCATGAATAATGTTATTAAATTGTATAATATTTCTAAAAAAATCAATAATCAAGACATTTTACACTAACTAATTCTCATTTTAAGAGTAGTATTCCGAACTACGCTATTTATTGTTTGCTCATTTATATGATATTGCTATATTGCTATATTAAAAAGAAAAAAAAAGCAATAAAGAAACAAAACTCCGTCCGATAATTTAATCATCGGTAATTCTATATCTTACAGGGGAGGAGTCATATCCGCCGATAAGTAATAACTGCATACGATTCACGCGTTACATTTATTTTACGTAGATGATATACGCCTGGCATTATTTCTGCAACAATAGAAGCGTCTTGCAAAAGAAAACTAATATATAAGTAAGCGTTCTTAACACCTATATAAGGCGATAGAAATAATGTCAGAATATACTGAGCAATAGCTCAGTTTATTCTGTGTAAACTCTCTCTGTCCAAACCTCAAATAAATTTTTTTAACGAGCACCCGCTCGGCCATTAACTTATGTATTTTATTGCATCCTGAACAAAACACTTCAACGATCAATAAGTTAGGAAGCAACATATTATATTATTTAACAACGTAAAAATATCCATTTTATCAAATAAAATAAAAGGAACTCATAAACATTTACAACTTACTTTTGCCGATTAATCAGTAGCTTTCTATTCTTGCCGTTGATGAACGCTCCAGTTATACGGTTGATTTCGCTTTTAGCTTGGAGATAGTACTGCAGAGTTTTAATGAAAAACACTACATTGATAGCAATCAAAACGCCAACAGGTATTACAGAGTGCACAATATGGCCATACGTTCCTGAAAATCAACATTTTATTACCTACGAAACAAATCTTTGGGTTCGTATAAAGAAAATTCATGTGCCAACTTTCTCGAAAAGAGTATTAGTATTTCAGAAATATAACTTTTTTATGCTTTCGATTTTAATCATCATTATTAAGAAAAAATGTTTATCTTTTAAAAAGAAAATTGTATCTACGTATTTGGAATTGATGGGAAAATCCTAAAAGGGTATTTCTTTAGATATTCCGAAACACTATAAATTATAAAGGCAACAACATCAAAATCTTATCGAATTAGTAATTTTGAAGAGTACCTGGACACTTTTATATGTGTTCCAATTTTCATATATACAAATACATAACATGGTATCTGCGTGAAAAGCACCAGGATCTTTCTTTGATTTTAGTACGCACACAGAAGGCGAGTTGTTAAATCAACAACTTTCAATTCAACAATTTCATGTTACAACATAAATTTATTTTTATTTCTTTTATTAGACGAATTCTAATAATAAGCTTTTCTTGTTGTAACTAAAATGTATCTCTAGTTTGGTAAAGAGCGCAATAGCGTTTGTTGAAAGAACAAAAAGCACAGCTAATAGTTCCAGCAGACGCTGAACTGATTCAAGAAAGGCGACATCAGTTCCTGGTTCTGAGAAAGAACTGCGTAGAAACGTTAAACATCGTAGATTAGGTTCACGCCTGCTTAAATCGTAGTAGAGAAAAATCTGCTTTCCCATCAGAAAACAGAATCAATCCAGCACTAGCACTTTCTTAACGCATGCGCTTAAAACAATTCATTACTTCTTGGATTAACCATGACATGGTCCAAACTCAGAATTCGTTCAGTTTCAACTGACTTTGGCTATGAAAGCCCGCGTTATTATTTCAAACTCCTCTACGATGAGGTTACATCCTCTAAAATCCAAACCTTTTCTAAACTACTCCACAAAATTGCGTACCCTAACAACATCGTCCCGGAGTTCCTAAAAGTTAAACATTACATCACTACTTCTGCGTCGGTCAATATTCTTCACCGAGCTATCTTGTTTCTCTTGCATGGACAAAATAGACCCTGAGCTTGATTCCTTTTCTTAGCAACTTTGCTCACTTCATCTCGAACTCGCACAGTGTTTGAGCCCTGACGATGGGTGTTTCTTCAACAGAATTACGTGTACACAAGCTGACCACTAAAACTCATCTCCGCAAATTTCAGAAACTCCCCTTCACCTCACCAATAAGCAGATTTGTAAGGTTGTTGCAAATCTTTCATCTATGAAAGGTCTAAATTTTTAAGTTAACCCGAAAATCATCTCAGTAGAATCGAAACATCTATTAAAAGTTACTGCAGACCAAATTCGTTAACCAAATTAACAAGAGTATCTAATTAAAGATACTCTCATCCGAACAAGTTAGCTTGAACATCGTATGTATACGCGAACTTGAATTACAGCCGCTACCTTCCACATAGGTGTACTCATGAGCTGTGATACAGCGAAACGCGTATACATATAGTGGTTGGTGATAGCTGGTTCAAAGTGGATTGTTGTTTTGTTTCTGGGTCGTATGAATATATCCAGGTTTATGATGTTGCAATACTGTATACGTTGGCAAAAGCACGCCAATTGAATTTTTTAAGCGTTTCTTTGCACCAACTCACATGGGCCATTTTGAGATTTAGTTAAATTGTGTGAAAACCAACGACTGCACAGTTTCTTCACTATTAAATGCTCATGCAAAATAGTTTATATTTCACTTTTACCAATGCCGAAGAGCATCTCTATCTCTCGATATATCACATGTCGATCCGCTTCAATCACTTCTGACACAGGATGGATGTTTAGTGCACCAACAGCAGTTGATGGACGACCTTCACGAAATTCGTCACTAACACTGTGGTTTTGGATGGTGCTTAATCACCGAACGCAGAATAAAGCCGATCGATGCATCGTTGTTGGGTTAAGCCACTTTCAAAGTCGTAAAAAACCATCGCGCCAAAATGTTCACATTTTTTTTCACTAATTTGACTTTTTTGAAACACTATTCATACTAAATTACGCGGTCGACTGTTTTTCTGCCAATGGTGTTTATCATAAGGGTTCCCCCCATAGATTTTTTTTTGATTTATGGGTTTGGAAGAAAAAGTAATTCTTTATAGAAACGTCTGTTCATCTTGAAACTATAATTTCGAATATCAAATTTGCGATTACTATATTACTGCGCAGATTTTTTGCAAAATTACAACGCGACTATATAAACCAACAAACAAAAAAATCATAACTAAAATATTTCATATTATTTAAAGCATACTATTTGACAATGTACTATGCTAATAATTAATGCCAGCTTACTTAAAAGTAAAAGATGAAAATATGTGAGAATTTAGTAGTAATTAACTACAAAATTAACTAAATCGAAGTGATTCCAACTTTTATTTTTGATGTGCCTTGTAATGGCAATCGCAAATCTGTATCGAAGTGGTAGTTTCATAACCAGCAGACACTTTTATAGGGAATTAAATTTTTCTAAATCAACAAATAAAAGAGCATTTCCTCTTCCGTGGCTAATTGTATATGTAGGGGTTAATAACGAAAGTACTTCTTTCCTTCCAGATTTCTTTTTTATATCTTAATACAGAGTATCAAATCAACAAAAATAGTTCAGCCACAACATTCTCTTTTACTGTATACAAACGAAACAATTTCTCAACGTACAACAAAAATGTCGAACCAACAACCTTCTCTCAGTATAATAACTGAACACTAACTTGTATTAATTTCTTACCTAAGCCTGTTTTTATTATAATGCATTTTCCTCGTATTAATCTTGGATATATGGACGATGGTAACTTCAAAATGTGTTTATTTGCCAAATATAAAAATAATGTTACCGCAGAAGGAATAAATGCTGCATAGATGCTATAACATGTCATCTTTTTCACGATAGAAGATGTCGATTGAACGAACGTTGTTTTCATTGAGCTGAAAATATCAATAAGTTAAGTAACGTTCTTGTTTTATTGTTAGTTGAATGCCTAGAAATAAATGAGAAACGTGCATTACGTGATGCCCTGAAGCATTTGTTCCATTCGTTACACGCCCCAGTAACATCCTTATGTTCAATTTATTTTCCATGATCGAAGCATACGGTTCTGCTCAATACCAGTATATGTGATAAAAACATACATTCGTTTCAGTTATTTCTAGTCAAATGTTTACTAAAATGGTAAGACTTACCCTACAGTACGATAAATATCAAAGCACAATATGTTCATCCAAGCAAATGAAGCAATATAAGAAAAGAACAAAGTAAATCCTAAAACAATAATAAGACGAAATTATATTGTCAGTGAACGTAGTCGGTTTATAATACCTATAACTTCACAATATTTTCCTAAATCCCTTATAGTATGAACCAAAGTTGTCAGAATATAAAAAAGCATGAGGAAGAAACAGTAACAAACGATAATTCTTTGTATTATCTTCTTCAATTTATAAACGAAAATATACGTTAAACTTGTAATCAGCAAACAAATACAGGAAATGATCATAGCAGGTGCAGAGATTTTGAATTTAAGATCATTTGCGTTAGTTATAGTGCACAATTGGAAAATATTTCGAGACTGCTTCGTTGTTGAATTGAAACTAGTATCCATGCAGTACATTAACTGATCGACTTTGTATTCTTTCCAAACCTTCCTTTCGAATATTAAAAAACCACCATCTCCTTTAAGGGAAAAATTAAACACACCTTTCTTTGCTGTATACTTTCTGCACGGCCTCGAATCAGTAAATAGTACTATGGAATCTGAAACAATAGAAAAAAAATACTCTTGACTGTATTTTGTTATTGAAAAAAAGTACACTCCATGAAATGAAAATAATCCCACTGAATATGATTAACGACCTATTTAAAGCATAATTTAGTAAAGGCTAAATTTCAATAACCTGGTTATTGTATGTGATATGTAACAGAATTGAGACAATCAATGCCATTACAAGAAACACCGAACAACAGACTACACCTGTAAAAAATGTCTCCCATATTTTAACTAATAAATTAAATCCTAGTGTTGTATTTTTTTACACTGCAACACCAATGTAATGTAAACTCAATAATCACTGCTCTCTATTTCCTCCTAAAATAAAACATGTTACAACTCATACTTTTATTCTATAAGATCCAAAACCTTTTAAAAGAAATAATCAGCTAAACCATTCGTTTTAAGAAATTTTCTTGATGAATGAAATCGTTACTTTCTGATATTGAAACAGATAGTTTACGAATGCTTCTAAAATAGATAAAAACTATGGGAGTAAAACAATTGAGTTGTTAAAAAGCTTCAATCGTGAAAAAAAAACTATGCACAAATGCAGGCTGAGTCAGTATTCAGTCCCCAGCCCTCAGATAAGCCCTCTCTAAGACAAAAATTAAGAATAAATAAGTACCGAAAGCGAAGCCGTTTTCTGGTAAAACTGAAATTAAAAATTAACATTTTTAAAATTTTTGTTTGTTCTTAACAAATCCAAATACAAAAAAAAATGTAACATTAAAATAATAAAAAGGCTACGTCGAGCTAAGCGAAACGGAAACAATATACCTAATTCCTTAACCAATTCTCAAAATTGTTACAATTTTCGTTAATACACGTACGTAATCTATCGCTGAAGTTCCTAATTGAATTGAAATTATACTCATTTATTTCCGCTATTCCTTCGTGAATCCAGGCAATAACGTTATAAATAAACATTTTCTTTTCTATATCCACACAGCCAAAAATCTATTAGAGTTAAGTCGGGAGACCGGAGTGACCAAACTATTGATCCTCCCAGACCAATCGATTTATTTAGGAAAGCGGCGATTCAACATTTCTCGCATTTGTAATGTAACATTTGCTGCCACTCCATCGTGTTCTTGTAAAGGAATATCCTCTAACAGATCTAGCAAAGTATTCTCCCAAAAATTGCTGTTATATTCACTATTCAGTATTCTTGGAAAAAATATGGACCGATGATTTTCTGCCGGGCCATTCACAGAAAAACGTCTTTGCTGATTCCGCCGACGTAAAATATAAGGAATCTCATAATGAAGGTTGTGGTAATTGAAATGTTCTAATTGGTTGAAATGAGCTTCATCGGTAACATTATAGAAAAAGTCAGGACTGCTCTGAATTTGATATTTGCCCTTGCGCAAAAATGTACTAAAAGGTGCAATAGGTCATCTCCGAGATCCAGCAGTTGAACAGGCTGTAGGTGGTATGGATACAAATTGTACCTTCAAAGACATCTCTGAATAGAGAATTGAGCGTGACGCGTACTTCTTGACAACAAACTGTGTATGTATATGTACTGGTGGTAGGATTATTCTCAAATCCTACAATAACTGTTCCTCCTGTTGCCATATAAGTTTTCAATGTCGATCGGCACGCAAAGAACGCTTTGATGCGATACATCTATCTCCACAGCACATGTTTCTACATTTTGGATTGTTTTGTAATCTGTATGATGGCAATTCGGAAACCTTCTTCTGTACAAACTTTCAAAGCACAGACGTTAGCATTACAAATGCCTAAAGCCCAAATAAACATAATAACGTCAAAGTCAAATAAATCCATGGCAAATCGGTTCTGCTTTTGCTATACCGCTGTAATCGTATCGTCCGCTAATTTTTAATTGAAAACAGCTTTGCTTTCGGCATTTTAGTATTCTTAATTTGTATCCTATTTTTAATATTAGAACATATATACGTTTTTAAAAAATTAAAAATTAACAAATTAATGCTGTGAACAACGTCGTAGTGGAATAAGCGGGTTCGTACACATATCGGAGTTTGAAAGGTTCATTCCATCACTCCATAAAATGTACTTTTTTTCTAAAAAGGTTGGTAAGAGCCTTTACACCTTTGGAGTTAAGACGGTTTTTCCTTGAAATTTGCTAGTCGCTAGTAGTCACGACCAGGTAGCTGCTACCAATTCACCAGACCATTCACTGTTTTCCTCCAACACGTCAATATTTTTATTCAACAGAGAATATCATGTAGTTAATAAAAAGAAACTCACTTTTTGCTGTTCAAATATCAGGGTCAAGAATAACATTTGCTTCTACTTTTATTACTCTAAAATAAGAAATATGAAGAGAAGAAATTTTGTAAATAGTGATAAATAAAAAAGTTTTAACAGTAAAAATGTGAGAAACATGTAAAGTAAATACAATGAACACCCAAAAGCAACTAGCGACCAGCCAACGAACGTTGGTAGTAACTACTCAGTAGCATCTAGGACAACAACCGCATTGCACAAGTCTCGGCGAATTAGTAGCAGCTATCCGGTTGCGGCTACTAGCAACCAGCGAAGTTGAAGAAAAACCCGCTTTTAGATTCAAAGATGTTAGATGGCTAGAACGCTTACTCCTGCCGCCTCGCTTATAATTACGCTTTTATGCAGGGCCTTTTCTCAGTTCCTACTGCGTGCAAAATATGCCTCAAGCACACCTAGATACTATTTTATTGGGCGGAATAAATTACATATTTTTCATGTTTTGACGATCTCAATAGCTACTCTTATAGAAAACTTACACCAATATAAATTTCATCGTATCTCTTTTGCTCTTCAATTTAGTGCCATAGTACTATGAGGATACTTTACGTAAAGTTTCGTTTCCTATCGAGTAATTGAAAAATATACAAGATATTCAATTCAAGTTAGTTGTTCAAGTTGTGAACTTAGTCCGTTAAGATAGCACAACTTATACATCCCGCAGATTAAGATACAGCATTTTCTCATCTTTTTCTGATGCATGAATTACATCTATTACCTAACTCTTCTGTACTTAGACTCGAATCAGCAGCCTAAGATAATGTCAGTTTGTTTTGTTTACTGTCGTCGTGGTAAATAAACTAAATTAACATTAGAAACCATTTGAATGTAATTTCAAAATGCAAAAGCTGGGCTCAAAATTTGCAGCCCAAAATTTTTAATCGATAGTTTAAAAATGTACTCTTTACACAATAGGCACAACTATGCAATTCCAGAAGTTAGGAGAGCCTGCATGTTTGTTGAAGTATTTTATTAAAGCTATAATTAATGATGAGATGAGTGGTGAATAGAGTGGCAACGTTGTGTGCAGTTTGTCATTGGCGTTACGCTCGGTGGCAGGCTAAGTTTGGCATGTATGTAACTCGCCACGTAGGAGATAGGCAGAGAGCAACGGCAGTACTGGCCAGCGAAACCAGTTTACAATACTACAATACTCAACACTCGCTAGCAAATTGCACCGAACGTCCTCACTCTCGTAATTAAATATACAGGGTTTCTTACGGTAGCCGTTCGTTAGAAGTTTCCGTGGCTAGAAAAAACTTACTATTTTGAATTTTTGGACTCCTGGGTTAATCAAGATTCTCTTTCATTTTTAAATATTTTCAAGGTCGTACCACCAATTACATCATCTTCAAAGTTGAAAAAGTTCGGTTTTTCAAATGTGACACCCTATATATTATTAGATGGTCGGATGCAGAATTTAATTCTGCTTCGGTTCGCTATGCCTTTCTCTATAGCTATTTCGATGCAGTTTGCTAGCAAGTATTAGCAGCCAAGCGTCGATCGGGTATATGCAGTAGCGTAGATAAATTGAAAGTTATATTTTGTTAATCGTCAAGTACGTTTTCGATACGATTGTAATAGGAATTAACTATGATATATTTTTCTAAACTGTTCGTTGTAAATTGGGTTCGCTGGCCAGTACCGCTGTCGCTCTCTGCTTATCTCCTACGTGGCGACTTTTGCGAGTTAATGTGCATAAAAATGACCAAAGATTTCTTCGTAAAATTATGTGGACTAATGAATCAAAATTCAGCAGGAATTGAATTATAAATCGCCAAGGTAATCACTAGTGGGCACAATGTAATCCACATATCATAAGGGACAATAATCATCAGGACCACTTTATTTTTAATGTTTTTTGTTTAATTATGGACAATAGAGTAGCGTATCATGTGTACGATGAAAATTTGAATGGTGCTAGACATCCTGAGATACTCAGAGGGTTTGTTAGTGATTTCTTAAATGTTCTACCTCCACGTAACAGAGCAAACAGTTGATGTTTGTAGATGTAGAACAATTATTGCAATGATTTCGTTTACATTAATTTATTATTTCTTGTGATTAGGTTCCAAGTTTTTATGTTTTTCATTTGCTATTACGTTCTAATCTTTGCTATATTCCCATTTTGTTCTACTGTTTTAATTAAAGTGAATTTCTGCCGTCTCTCATGTTCATTTTGTTTTAAAAGAATGAACGACATTTCGATTTCTGCCAAAAATCACATGAAGAGAGAAAATATGGAATAACGAGAGAATCCTTGGAAATAATAATAAAGAATTAAATTCTGCATCTGACCATCTAATAATATACAGGGTGTTACATTTGAAAAACCGAACTTTTTCAACTTTGAATAAATCAATTGTCAATGTGGATTTCGAAAGTACCTTTTCTGTGCTTCCGCCTACTCCAGAAGCGCTTACCACCGGTCGAAAGTGGGTTAAAATTGCAGTATTAAAGATAAGGCTACATATTTCAAAATTTTCAAAATAATCAAGATACAAATCAAGAAACAAATGAAAATAGGTATAAGGAAACCAGATAGAACACATCATGAAATTTTCTCAGGAATCCAAAAAGGAGATAATATATCGGATGTTCCATTTAAAATAAGGAAGTTAATTGTGACTTCCGGTATAACCGGGAGTGGTACGACCGTAAAATATTTATAAATGAAAGAGAATCTTAGCTAACCCTGGAGTCCAAAAATTCAGAATTCTAAGTTTTTTCTAACCACGGAAACTTCTAACGAACGGCTACCGTGAGAAACCCTGTATAAAATACCTATTTTATAACTTTATGCTAATTAACGTATACAAATTATACAAAAATATGTATGTATTGCATCTATCTTATTGTGAGCACATTTCCGCACAGAGTTTTTTAAAAATATTGTCTATAAATTGGCATACAATACTACATAAAAAGCAAGTAGGTATTACTTAGAATCAAGTGCAGGTATTGTGTTTACTATACTGAAATAAACATTAGAAACCATAATACCTTATTTTCTTATGATATTCACATGGTATTTATTTAATATTATATACACCGTTGTATCGTTAAGAATAAAGCTGCGTGAGTACCTTTCATATAATTTCTATATGCATTGATGTATCAGTTATTTTTGGGACCGTGCTACTCGAGTACCTGATTATTGAGAAACAATAAATCATTTCGTTTGCAGGTTTTAATTATATCTGCCTGCACATTGGCACCTTTGGTACTCACATCCAACAATCCAAACTAATAGAAAATATCACCGTAAGTTAGCATGTTTATAGAAATTCCTAGAAAAGTGCGGCAAATTTTAATGATCTTTAACACTCTTTAGTTAGCATCCCTTACTACCTGCACAATTCTTTTCTTTATAAATTCATTGGTTCCACAGGCATTGATGTCAGGTAAGGATTTATATTTCTAAAATGTATTATTCTTTGTTACAAACGAGTACAACGTAGAAGTCTGGATTCTTTTACTTTTTATGCGATATTCGGGTTCCTTTTAACTCTTACTATAAGTATTTAAGTTAAATTCAAGTTTATTGCATTAGACATGCATTTATAATTCACAAATTTAAACGAATGAGATCGGAAATATGTTTCCTGTATTTTCAAGTGTACACTACAGGCATTGCGACAACCTTCAAACGTGTGACACTGTTGAATCAGACATCTCATTATGGTATAACGTTCAAAAGAAAAACTGCATCATCATGACGTTATTAGTTAAGAATGTATGTGTAATTTATAAACTTAACTATAACGTATGCAAATAAGATCCCTAAATCTATCAGGGTCTTATCTTGTACATTGGCGCACGTATTCGTGTGATTTTCTGAACGTTTTAAGAGATTCTTACGTTGCCAAGAAATTGCCATCATTTACATCGATCACAACTTAATTACTTAATTTTTAGTTATTCATAAGTTTTTGTGAGAAAACGAACACAAAATTATGAAAGTTCAAATATTTAACTGTGTCGTTTAAATAAGAATGCTTTTATATTTTGGAATTTGTTTATTCCTTTTTACATCTCAGATTGTTTGGCATATTTTATATCATAAATTTGAACTTTAACATCTTTATTTTGCGTTATACACCTTAATTGGTGCGAGTTCAAATTTTAAAATTACATTTAAATAATGCAATAACTGTAAAAGTCGATACTTATTTGAAAGCGCAGATGACTTGTTACTATTCGACAGTAGTGAACAAAAAAAAACAGAAACAAAAGAATGTGAAATAAGATAAAATGTTAACTGTTAACGGATTACAATCTGAGAACTGACACAAAGAAAAAGAAACAGAAATAAGGATTCTAGGGCAGCAATTCAAAAGAAATTACAAGGAAATAGAAAAAAATCAGACGAAGAACTACGAAATAAAAAAGTATGGAAAGAGAAACTAACGAGAACAAAAACGTTTAAAACTATCTACAGTACATATTTCAATAAGAAAGGAATAAGCGAGAAAACGAAAGTTTAAATATAGGAACTGAAGAAATTCGAAGAGTAGTAGACAACTACAAGCCATGATAGATAATTCGATTGCGATCTCAGAAATAAGAACGGGCAGGAGAAAACGATTAGGAAGACCAAGAACTATATGTAACAGGAGCATCATTATAATCCTACAACAAAAAAGGTTTTTGCAATACCCAAACAAAGCGGAACACACTGGGTAGGTAAATATGGCGAGAGATTAAACCTTTACATCACGGGAAGATTTATGGGTTAGCGCAAAAAATATTAATCAAGCTTTTATCACTTCTAAGGGATAGTAATAAAAGCATAACCTTAGGTATGGAAACGTAGATAATTTGTTTGTAAACATTTATTGTGTACCTGATTAGGTACGGAAATATAAGTACTAGGGGAAAGAAACAGCTATGTGTACATTCTTCGCTGATTCTCACAATGGCAACTCGTACTTATATGTATGTATGTATCATACGTTTTGGGGTCAATTTTCACTTAAAGAAAATAGAACACTACATTGGTTATATTATTACTCATATTTAAAATAAAAACGTAGGCTTCCACGGCCAGAGTCAATTGAAACTAAACGTGTTCCGGATTTGAACCGTGTCATGAATAACAACTCGACGTTTCGCCCACAATCGTATGGGGCTTCTTCAGGAGAGTTGGTAGGCAACAGTTAGCACGGTAACTCATGATAAACTATGAAGCCATAGCCAAGCCAAGCCATAGCCAACTTGTTCATGTGCAAATTTGAAACATGTATGAGAACGGATACCCCATATTTTCCTAGAATTTGGCTTAGGTACGTAGATAATATTTTCGCGGTTTTTGATACTAAGAAAAGGAATATTCCGGATTTCGTCGCAATCTTCAATTCAAAATTTGAAACTACTAAATTTGCAATAGAAGAAGAAGTGAACAATCAACTTCCGTTCCTAGATAGCTTACTAATTAAAAATAATAATAAACTGGAAATTGACATCTATAGAAAGGAAACCAACACTAATGGGTAGATTATGAACGATTCTAACCATTGTGGACAACACAAAACGGCCGCGATTAGTTTTTTAATTAATAGATTAGTTAAATTCCCTTTAAGTAGAAGTAGATTTAACAAAGAACTTAAATTCATAAAAAAACGTAGCTATTTATAACAGTTACTCTTCTATAGAGGTCGATCGCATGCTTAAGAGAGTCCAACATAGGCTTTACGTAAGAAATTCGTGAAACTCCCCTTTTACAGCATATCGGAAAGCGTGACTAAGATTTTAAAGGGTCAAGATATTAACGTATGCTTAGGTTCGCGTAATACACTTAAAAACTTCCTCGGTAATCCCAAAGATAAACCGAAAATGGAAGAAAGGTCGGGAATTTATAAAATTGCATGTAGTGACTGTAATAAATCCTATATTGATCAAACGAAAAGAGCGATAGGCACCAGATATAAAGAACATATAAGGAATTATCGCTACGGCAGATTGGACGCGTCTAGTGTAGCACAACATATAAATGAAACCGGGCATAGTATTAAATTAGAAAACTTGAAGATTAAGAATGTAACTTCGCCCCGAAAATTAGACGCCTATGATACGGTTTACATAAAAGGTAATAAAAATCTGATGAACAGAGAGAACGGACCGTTGTCGACTCTGTCCTTCTTGATCTTTTGCAGTAAAGCTGGCATTGTTTATATTTTGGGTTATAAAAGAGACCTTCCCGTTTATCTGTCCGTGTTTTTCGCTTGTCGTAGTTTTAAGGTGCGTAGGCGGTAGAATAGGAACTTATAAACAATATTTTTTCTCGGAAGAAGGGATGTTAGTTTTTCGCATGTCGTAGTTTCAAGGCATGCAATAGGTAGTAATATATACTTGTAAAGAATATTTTTTCTAGGAAGTAGGAGTAGTGCATGCATATTTAGCTTTAGAAGTTTCTCGCATCATTCGGTTACCGATTGATGATGAGGACCAGTCGTGTCCTCGAAACCGTCGTCCCAGATTAATTATTATATGATTAATTAAACTTGTGTGGTTCAGACGTTGCCGATACTTATGTGTTGTTTACCATACTACCCCACAGTCCTTGCTATCATTATTATTTGTAAAAGGAATCGCTAAAATGTTTGTGGAACGATTTACAGGCATTGGTTCCGCTAAATTTTCAGCCCAAAGATATGGAGGAAATAAAGAATTTTCTGATAAATTGTCTATTAAATCATCTGAATATTTTTTAATATTTTCCAATAGATAGCCAATCAAATACAAAACAATCGCCGACTTCATCAGATTTTAAAACACTAAATGTCACTCGTAACCATTTTCTGATTTCAGTCAAGTCGTATTCTTGAATTTTACGATACCAACATTGTGAGAGATAAAACCGGCATCCAATTATTTTCGCTAATGGCCAAGTTTGTTGAACGGGCTTGTGGATGCCTTTCACAAAATCAATTACAACTTCCAAAATGTCTACTTTGATCAAATTATTTTGAAAGTTATCCGTTATCGTATTAAATAATTTTATATATGTCTCCGTTTATCAGGCAACAGCGAAAAAATTAATGGAATATAATGTCCCTTGTAGTAACCATGAATAATGAACAATTGTCAAAAGAGCTGCGAGTAATAATTAAAGGTACCGTCTAAATAAATTCACAACAAAAAACAACTTTTTGTTTTGAATTTATATCTGAATAAGTATAAATGGTTCGTCTTTAGGCGATCTCTTCCAGAATTCTAGTAGAAGGTATCTTCGATGCCCCTCGACAATACAGGCTGCAACGTCAACCGTACTAACTGTTAACGGTAGATTTTCTCGTAGTACGCATCGTATAATTTTCGCAGCTTTTCCAGGCACATTGTCGGTAGTTTTTCCTTTGCAGAACGTGTTAACAATTTGACGGTGTAATTTGTAACAAGTATATTGTTGTCCACTTCGTCTAGGGAAAGGAGGAAAGATTTGCACTTTTTTTGTGCAAGTCCACCGTTTCAAAACATTTTTGGAAACCATATTTATACTTTACTTACTGTTTAAAAGTTTAAAAGTAATAACTGTTTTCCTCTTTCACTAAAAATGATGCTGAGATTCACGTTGAGAAAACGTCAAAGGTCTTAACCAATTGAATTTAGAAATCTAACTAATAATTATTGTTCACAAACATGCTATTTTATATACGCAAATAGACCAGTATAAGGTAAGAAATAATTAATAGAAATCATTAAGACGTTCAATGAATGCAAAAGGCGTTGGCTCAACACATTTTTTTATGCTGGAGCAACACTATATTTAGAGCCACTCTCGCCCACTCTCATGAGACGAATAAACACGATCGGTCTAGTTTCTGCTAATTTCCTGAAGCGCACGGAAAGTGGCGAACTTTACAAATAACTAATGTGTACTTTCCGGTTTCTTCTGTAGACACAAACTATACATATTTCGTATTATGTAGCCATGGAGAGCCAAACTGCTGCACTGCATTATATTTGGTGGAAATATCATAATATTAACGATAAATTAGTACTGGATCAAGACAAGAACACGAACACAAAAAGTAGCATAACAGTTAAGTGTTAATTTAATCGAATTTTGAGTTAAGTCAACGCAAAAACGCCCACGATCTGCAAGAGAGCACTTACCCAAATTTAAAATATATTATTAACTGATAGGATACTAATGCAAACAGTGAATTGGAAATTAGATTAATTAATAAGCCAGAAACGAAAAGGAATATACTTCTTAAACGTGCTTTTACAAAACAACAAATATTAGTTAATAAATAATACTAATTTGTATAAAAGAAATTTTACCGTAAGTAGTTGTAGTTGCTTCTAAAAATTCTCAAACTTCTAAAGCTGTAGTGATAGTAGTATAATCAACTTTGAGGTATTACTATAGACTTGGTTAGAAATTTTTTGTTCTATTACATATAATACCTTATTTAAAAGGTAAGTGTTCATCTTTTGATAATAATGTCGATAATAATGAACTAAACAAATTATTGAACAGGTCTTACATTCTATAGGCTATTACTGAAAGAACGGTTTTAATACTCTCTGATAACGGTGTATATAAGTATATGTCGATATGTCTTCATTTGAATGTAACATAATACCGTTGGCACATGGTTCATAAATCTAACTACACATCTCATATATATATATATATATACATGTGCAAAATACCACATGGTATCAATGAGTGCACATATAGTAAATCAACAACATGTAATTTTATTAGCGACTAAAACAGTAGCAAAAACAAACAATGAATTGCAAAAGAATTAGTGCAGCCTAACGTAACAACAAAAATTATTGACATCTAATGTTGAAAACATGTTTCTAATCTACTATTCGAATCTATTTGATGAAGCTTAGGATACGAAAGCTGGCAGCATATAATCCCAAAATTAATTTCTGATGTATGTGCTACATATACAGGGACCTGTCGAGTTGTAGGTCTATTGCGTAAATAATAGGAAGCTAAAGTTTTCTGTCGACATAATGGACTGCATGCCGTATCTTCTAAAAATATTTCCTTGAATAGGGTTATCAATAAACATGCATCGATTTCCTGGTGCAGCTTGACCGATACAAGTTCGGTGGGCGTCAAACGGAATGAATTTATTTACAGCTACATCGCGCAGTCATCAACCGTCAATATAATGTAAGGCATACATCAAACTAATATTTATTTACTCACACTAGAAAGTGTTTTCTTTCAACATTTTATTGCATTTAGTTGCGTTTTATTACGAATCAAAGCAGTGTTGATGACCTCTTCCCTTCAATTTCCCTTGGATCAGTTTTTCTTTTTTGTCTTACACATGTAGAGAAGAGGTATTTTTGTAAAAGAAAAAACTCCAGTAAACAATTTTTGGTGCGTGAAACAAAAAACACTAACGGAATGTTCAACTATACATCTTCATATCAAAATGATATATGCAGACAAGCATACTGCTGTTCATATGCAGTCATTAAATTATAACCGTTTTCATGGTAACCATTCTAATTTACTGTACCTGACGTTACCATATCTAGAAATTTGGACATCATCGCCATGGAAGCAAAAGGTATTTTCAATGGATTTCAGCAGCAGCTATAAGAATATTATTTGATTAAATTCAAATAGCAGACTGGCGATCTGAATTAAAAAGTAAATGAAGATTGGATAAACAAGCTACGACAACAGCTCGATGAATTTAAGGCAATATGAAACTATTTCAACGAAAAGTTCAAAAACTTCATTAAGTAAATCTATGTCGAAATCATTATCCACAGAGCGAGATTTC
This sequence comes from Oryctes borbonicus, assembly GCA_902654985.2. Classification (NCBI taxonomy): domain Eukaryota; kingdom Metazoa; phylum Arthropoda; class Insecta; order Coleoptera; family Scarabaeidae; genus Oryctes; species Oryctes borbonicus. The sequence goes on along the minus strand of LR736859.1, from coordinate 10,777,853 downwards.
AAGAAAGAAATATTTGATTTTGAATCGGGTGCAGGAGACATCGACGTGCTTCAATTCTTTGAAAATCGTCAGTACGCAGATAGAAAATTTACTATTTGGCCAAATAAAGGAGAAACCTCAATGTAATTAATTATTTTGAATTTAGATACTTAAGTAAATGCATTAAAATTTCAATGTAACTGTCAGCTAGGGATTGCACTAGGCTTTTGTCTAAAATTATTTGAAAATATAAAATAAAATACTGTATACATTGAACACTAAAACTTATTCAACTTTCTATTCGTTTCGATTAGCAAAAGAAAATAAGTAGATCTTTCTTTCTCAGGAATTTCGTATCCGAAAAATTAAATAAACGGGATCTATAGATGAATTTTACAATTTTTGCTATTGAGAATTGAGTCAAATCAAGCAAGTTTTCAATGTCAAAAGAATATATGGTTTATTAAAATTAATAATTATATTGCTTGAACAAATTTAAATATTTTAAACAATCGTTGATCACAAAACCTACCGATAGCTAAATTTTAAATACATTTAATAAAATATTTGTCAAACTTTGAAGTTTATTGGGCAAAATAATAATTTCTTGCTACTAGCGGTGGTTCTTTAAGTGAATCTGATGTTTGAAATCTCCTATGAAAGTCCTGTCGCGCCGTGTTGATATTTTCAAATATGCTCTGAATTCGTTGTTTTACCTCAACTGTTTCTTGTAATTATTTGTTTTCAATACAAATTCCAAAACATCTCCATTTGTTAGAATTACGCATGTTGTTTGATATTTGTCTATTTAATAACTCGATGGTCAGTTTTCAAATACAATGTCAATGTCCACTTCGTAAAATTAAATAAGGTAACTACTTTTATGGTTTTAAATTGCAAATCAACAAAGTATTTCGCTTCCATAGTCGGCAAATTTTGAAGTTCGATATGGTTTGCATTGTTTGGATGTTTAATTTAAAGTAAAATATCAAATACCATATATGAACAGTAATACGAGCATCGACTCATGCAGTATGCATTTAATAAATTTAATTTGGGGCAATATAATTATGTTTACCTTTGTGAATAAATCTCAAATGAAAATATAGACACAAAGACGCTTTGACCAATACATCTCGACAATGTACGCAAAGGTTTCAGGATTTGAAATACCGTAGCAATTCCTCAAATTGTTATGCTGGCAAGGTGAGCTTAAGGTTACGATGAACGAAATTACAAACAGCGCATTTTACAACATACTCAACATTAAGAATACATGCTGAGCAAGCAAGGAGAGCAAACTGATTTAGATATAAAACACCGACGACCAAATTTGAATCGGCCCCGTTACTGTGCCTCTAGTGGTCAATAACTAGCGGGCCTACTTTGTTATTTTAAATAGAACGGACGTATATGATCACCTTTTTGGTTTTACTATGTAAAAATAAATCAACATAATCTAGTCTATTTCTAACAGATAAGTGCTTCTACCTAGGGATAGTATTCAAACGCCTTCCACACATATAATGTGTTCAACGTTGAACACCCAACATTCCCAAATTCAAACAGCAGAAATGTAATTTTTAAGCAGCATCACCGCGCTTTTATATAATCATGCCATAATATGTCAAACACTGAAAGAAAAGGAGATATTTACAGAAGAAATAAAAATGGAAGAATTCTTGAGCAAGAGTTGTTTATTATGTCTTCGTGTGTACAACCATATTTCGATGAAACAGTCGTTGAATGATACAAACTATTTATTAAAACACCATTAAATTAAAACAGTTAACACTAACTAAACTTTACTTTAACACATTTTATAGGTAAACATAGTTTTTTTTTATTTGAAATTGTTAACCATTGTGACAAACTAAAATAATTCGGAGAGATATACAACTAAGGTAAAAGATTTTATTTTCATTCAACCGTTTATTAACTATGATGTCACCGGATCTTTCTTTAAACACGAACCTTCCACATTTATGTTAGTTATGTCGTTAAGAATTTTCTACACAAGTTTTATATAATCTTTTTTGTAAAATGTACGATAACGATAAAAAATATTTGCACACTTTTGACTCGCCCTGTAGACATAAATTATTAGTTACAAAATTGAAAGAATTTTACAAAGTAACACCTAATAATGGAAATAGGCAAAATTTTATAGTGTTGAAAATGTAATTTTTTTTAATGTTTTATTTAATGTTTCCTATTTGGAAATTGCAATGGGAATGAATATAGATATACACAAGTGGCTTATACGAGTAAGGTTCTTTGTATAAGATTTCTTATGTCTATTCCCTATATCTCATTTCAAAAGTTCTTTCACAGCTTTGTCAAATGTAATATATGACAATACTTATATTATTGTCAGTTTCAAGAATTGCAAGTTTGAAGAATTTTTTATGTTAATTTGCATTTGCCTTCACATTCTTTCTTGGTAATCTATTTCCTTGTAAGTTTTGTATATTTAACGAGTCCTGCATTTGGTTATTGCGTACAAGTAGTTTCAAATATTAGTATTGTTTGGCTACCGTGACAACAACAAACAAAAGATACTGAGATTAACTACTGCTTCAAAATGTTGAACGCAAGTAAGTACTTACAGTCAAAGGTGAGTCTTGCATTTAGAAGTTATATCTAAATGGTTTCTGGTATTATTCTAGTTTGGTTACCATGTCTTACCAAATCCTTAATCAAACTATTGATTTTAAATTTTAAATCTAAGCGAAGAAGAATTAGATAATAACTGTAATTTATTTTCATTATTTACTGACGACGTCGTTGATTTTTCGGGTAACTACAGTGTGAGGTATTACGCGGACGATACAACTATACTGGGCAGTAAGCAGAATGTTCAGAGTGCTGCAAATAACATGTTAGATCGATTGTACAGCTGGTGTTGGGCAAACGGGCTCTCCCTAATGTTGATAAAACTAAGCAAATTCTATTTCACACTATCCAAAAGAAAACTAACTCCTATCCAAATTTACAAATTACAAACAACTTTATTGACCATCCAATTCAGCTAAAATGTTGGAAGTAACGTTAGCTTCGTCGCTGAAATGGGATTTTCATTGTCAGTCTTTAATCTCAAAATTAAATGTAATAAATTTAAAATTAAGGCAGTTGAAATAATCCTTGAGCATTGGCTCTTTAAGAACTGTATACTCCTCTGAATTTCGATCTCGATTACTCTACGGTTCTTTGGGAACCTAGATCTTTTATCAATGAAGTTTTCCTTAAGCAGAAAACTACAATTAGATCAATACAATTAGATAGTATCAGTCAACTAACATCTTGTAGAAACCATTTCGTCTCTCTAAAAATTCTAACCATATTTGAATTATACATTTTATAACCTCCTTGATATATTCTCAAAGATAAAAATAAAATATTAGAGACGCAAGCATGAGATTATAGCAACATAGTCTAAAACGAATAGCCGATTGTGTTGATATTCTTGGAATAAAAATCTATAATACTCTTCTGGATAATTAGAAAGTCTACGACTTAAACGATTTTTTAAAAAGTAAAATCTTGGTTACTATCCAACTGCTTTTATTCATTTCATAAATTTTTCGATTATTTTGTTTAATATATGTAGACTGCCGTTCAGAGAAGTTCGGTCGGTTGGTAAAAAACATGAAAGGGTTACAGAAACAAACGAAACTAAAAACAAAATGCAATTTTATTGTATGTACAGGTAAAAAAGACAAAAATAAATAAATAAAAAGTTATTCTGGCCTAGTATAACATACTGAACATTATTTTTTTTTCATCGAAAAAACCTCCTTTGCTGTTAATCACCGCTCGAACTATTCTAGGCATTCTTTCGATAAGTCTTGTTAAAATGGATTGTGGAATATTAATCCATTCATGTTGCAGAATATTCCATAAATGTTCTTGTGAAGTTAGGCATATTTTTCGGATCCTCCTGTCCAGTTCATCCCACAACAACTCTATAGGGTTCAAATCTGGGCTTTCTGGGGGCCATACTTTCAGGGTGTGCTGTTCTTCTTGCTCCTTTAGATAGTTCTTACACACTAACGCAGTGTGTTTTGGGTGGTTGTCATGCATTAATGTAAAGTTACGGCCTATTATACGCAATCCTGATGGCACTGCATGATTCTGCAGTATTGCAAAATAATTTTCCTTCCTCATTACACCCTGCACTCTGTATAAATCTCCCGTCCCAGCAAGGGAGAAACATCCCCACACTAACACAGAACTACGCCCTTGCTTCACTGTAGGCACAATGCAGTTCTGGATCACTTTTCGGTTTTAGATCTTCGGACATAAACTCGTCGATTTTGCCCAAAAACCTCAAACTTTGACTCGTCACTCCAAAGCACGTGTTTCCAATCATCTAACGACCAATCTAGATGAGAACGGGCCGCTGTAGCCGTTTTGCTCTGTTGCCCCGACGTAATAAGGGTTTTCGAATGGCAATGCGTCCATGAAGGTCCGCTTGTTGAAGTCGACGTTTTACCGTACTCGCCGAAACTTGTTCTTCACGGCCGCGATTGACTTCGGCTGCTATTTGTGGCGCTGTTAATTTTCTATTGCGTTTGCTTAATAATACAATTCTCAAATCTTCAGCTTTTGTTGTTTTCCTAGATGCTCCAGGACGAACACGATTTTCTATAGTTCCAGTTGTCCGATATCGCTTTATGATGTCATTTACTGTTGAACTTCTCATATTTATTTTTTCAGCAATTTGTCGCCCCGAATATCCTTCTTCAAACAGCGTAATAATGCGTGAACCTTTTCTACACTGGTAGGCTTGCCACGTGCCATTTTGAAGTAAATTTTCTTAAAACTTTCGCGCAAAAACGACAGATGCACTCCAACACACGTTTAACAGTAAAATGAAGCAAATTTATATCTTTACGCCTGCGATAAATAAACAAGAATGATACTGCGGTATATTTCCTAAAGGTATTGTTCGTTAATAATCCCCAAACGACCCGCTTCAAAAGATCGGTACTTCCGAGAAATTCTTGGAATGATAATAAAAGGGACTTTATTGTGGTTGTCGCAATATTTCTACTTTACATAATAATTTATGGCTTTAATCCCTTAGAAAAGAGTGTATGCTTAATATTTTTCTAATTTTATGTATTAATAATTGTATACAGTGTGATATAATAGATTTTTATTGTATGACCGAACTTCACTGAACGGCAGTGTATGTACAGTCACTTGGCTCGTTATTTAACTATTTTTTCTTTTTTCAATTTAGAGATTATATTGTTCCTATTTTTGTCTTGTGCATTTTCTCTCCGACTTATTTCAACCTGTTCTAGTCCTTGAAATAAAGCTTATTATTCTTATTTATGTATTGGAAGAAAGAGAAATAAAAGCAGCCTAACAGGATGTATAAGCGGTACTATTCTCATCGAGTGTGGCCGCAACCGAAAACATTTGTCAAACTAATGCTACAGCTACTAGAAACATTCGTTCTGACTTAGAAATAAAAAAATGCGGATGCATCTTTTTAGCAAAAACGGGCAAGCAATATAATATTTTTACAAAAGTTCATACAGACTAACAATAAAATAAAAAAAAACCATGTCCTGTACAAATACACCATGAACAAATTTCGTCGTTTGTAAAAACTGTTTAGTACTTCTTTAGCACATTAAGTTGCATTCCGGAATGCTTACGTTATGCCCAACTTCATACGTATTAACACGTTTTTATATAATTTATTTCGCAAGTAGCTACTTATGCTTAAAATCTTAAATCATCAGTTAAGAATAACGATATCAGCACGTTTTCTTTACTACTACCATGGTCATCAAACAATATTAACACCAGAAACCTCTTGGATGCCAAATGACTCCAAAAAAAACTAGTAGTTAACTGTAAATATCAGTTGCTATATGATGATTACAGAAAAAATATATGGTGTTATTTAAGGAAATGTTATTTCTACTGTTTCGATTTGGAAAAGTTCGGTTTAATACTGAACATTGAATATTTCGAAAGTGCCCTACTATCTCATGTAGATAGTTATTTATATTTATTGAAGGAATACACTATTTTCTGAAGATTCTAAAATATGGTAAGTACAGCTAGTTAGAGAAAACACATTTTGAAACAATTAAAACATTTTTTTCCATTGCGTTATATATTTAACACATACATGTAGAGTATGGGTATGATTGTAAATTTGTATAAATTTATTACAATGACATGCAATTTCTTACCATTTCTTTCAATTACATCGAGATTATCTTTAATATTTAATCCTAGATCTGGACGTAAAATACAGCTCTTTCCCTGCAATACATAGCCATCGTTACAACATTTCTTCAAACACCAATCTTTGCGATCTTTAAAGCTTCTGCTGCAATACTCCTTGGCGTAGCATAATCTTGCAATGTAGTTGTCTTCATCATATAACTTATCTAAACAATAGTCACCGTAGGAAAATAGCTCGTTGTCATATACAAACTTTCTATCTTGTTTGAAATTGTTAAATTTAAATTTTGGTAGCCGTCGATCAACAATTACTTCGCAATTACTTAATCCGCTTTTTACAACGCTAACATTTAAACCCAAATCATTGTGCACCGCGGAAGTAGTGTTATCGTAAACGCATTTACGATTTCCAAATTCAAAAACGTATTCGAGCGGACAACATTTTGGAAAATATGTTATGTCTTTCTTGGAATCTAATGCTAAAGGTACCGCGGTTACATTATTTACAAAGTAAAAGTGCGTAGCTTCTTCGGTTATGTTATATCGGTTGAAAAGTATATCCGTATTATTATGAAAATACAAAGTTGATATCGTAGCCAAGAGGCCATTCACATTCACCATACTGATGGATACACGTGGGCCTAACTTTACACTTATAATTTATAAGCCTACAGTTTGTTCGACGCTCAACAACATACTGCCCCAGCCTTCACGCTTGATGCGTTCCTTAGGATAAGGAAATATCCTCTCTCGTTCCTTTTCTGTCTACTGCAGGCGCAAAATTAATGCATTAGCATTGTCCAATCATGTTTTGTAAGCACAACATTCTATGTATGTATGTATATATACAGCGTGGAAGGAAAGTAACGGATAAATTCATTACTTTTTTATTATTAATTTCACTAGAACTTTTTATTCCGTTTTGAACGGTATAAAATTGTCAGTATGTTACATTTTATTCGCTTATTCTAAAGTAGATTTTACCTTTAGTGAGCTCCTTCATCAAGAGAAACGGCACAATTAAGTGAGAAACAAAGAATTGAAGTGTTAATGATGATCGGTTATGGCGACAGAGTCAAACCACATTCAGAAGTGTCAGATTTTTAGAGATAAGTATCCAAATCAACCCATAAGTGAATCTACCGTTAGTAGAATCGAAACCAAATTTAGAGAGCACGGCAATGTAGAGAATCTTCTAAAAAGTGGACGTCCTGTAGCATTAAATGAAGATGCACAACTTGACGTGCTTTTAGAAATCGAAAATAATCCACATTCAACTAGCAGAAACATTGCTTTGGATTACAACAATTTTGAAAGTTCAAAAATTTCACCCATATAAACTACGAGTTACCAGAAGATGACTTTGATTGTAGAATTCTATGAACAAATGATGGAAATTTGTAATCGCTGATCCAATGTTTTATTTTGGGATGAAGCAACATCTTAATTAAACGGAACGGTCAAGAGACAAAATTGGTCTAGGGAAAATCCTCATTGGATATAGGACATTCATACTCAGTATCCTCAGAAGGTATTGGCAGAAATTATTGGCGACCAAATTATAGTCCCATTCTTTTTTGCAAATAGTTTAACTGGAGAAAGATACCTGCAATTTTTGCAGTTGGAACTGATGCTTGCATTAGCTGCATTATTTCCCAATCCAAACAATCCTAAACTACCAAACAATAGCGTTTAGCTGCAATATGATAGCGCCCCGCCTCGTTACGCAAATAATGTTCGATATTATTTGGACCAAATACTTCCAGGAAGATGGATTGGAGGAAGAGCTCCGATGGAATAGCCGGCTAAGTTTCCCAATTTAACACCTTTAGGCTTCTTTCTGTGGGGATACTTAAAAAATAAAGTATATAAAAATCGACCAAATAATTTAGAAGATCTTAAACGAAGAATTCGACATGAGATTACATTAATATCACCTCAAACTCTTCAAAATGTGAGAAATTAATTTTATAATCGCCTTGAGCATTCTCAAATGATACAGGGTCGTCATTTTGAACATCTAGTATAGTGAAATAACTGTGCTTATTTTTGTAATTAATTTTATTGTTAAAGTTTTTTCTTAATTTTTTTCAAATGTAACATATTGATAATTTTATACCACTGAAAACGGAATAAAAAGTACCACTTTTACATGTTATATTTCATCATGAGAGGTACGTCGGTTATCATTGCCTACGTTGTATTTATAAACATCAGCTGTTGTAAGTTGGCCATATTGTTCCAGGTCGACTTCTGCTCCTTCAGCCAGAGTGATAAAGTTTGCTTCGAGTGTAACTCTGATTATATGGACCAATTGATTACAAATTATTGCTCAAAATTTCCCAATGGAACACGTAACTTCCGCATCGAGTGCTCTGGAGTTACCAATGGAATACACTACTAGTATTCACAATAGTGATCGAATTGTATTTTCGTTTATAAAGAAACAGTTTCTTAGCACCACTTCATGCAAAAATGTGTGTTTTACATTATCATTATCGATATTTTCTTGTATTTAAAGACCCATTAAAATGAGTAAAAAAATTTTTTCGCTTCTCATCACATATGACACATTATTTTCACTTGTACAAATCCTGGAGTTTGGTCTATTCCTTCCGATTCACCCTTTATATGTGGGGCGTTCCCCTTCAGTTTATTTTGTCAGAAATTCTATTCGGTATAATATTTTGACACATCAGTATTTTATGTATGTAGGCTGACTATTCCTTCAAAGAATACAAAATCCAAATACAATTCTCTACATACATTTGTAATAAGATTAAATAGCAAACTTGCATCTATCTAGCACAGTGCTAGAACGCCTTCGAAATATATAGTATTGAATGCCAAATTTGTACTTGCATTTTGGATTTATTAAAGGAAATACGAAGGTAGTTCAAGATAACCTTAAAAAATCTAGGAAATGGCCCTCGTAGTATCGAAACTGGACGTCCACTGGAAGTAACTACCCCCGAAATGATTAATAAAATCCACGATATGGTTTTAAATGATCGACTAACCAAAGTGCGTGAAATAGTTGAGACCACAAGCGTATCGCAAGGTACAAGGCCAGACAATAACTGGAAAGTATTATGCGTCGTTATTGGACTGGTTGGGCGAAGAAATCGAAAAAAAAAAACGTTCTCATTAGGAACATCCTTCTGCATTCTCATCCATCAAGACAATGCACGGATGCACACCTGCGCAGTTTCGATGGCTAAAATTATGGAATTAAAATTCCAATTAGTACAACATCCACCGTATAGACCGGATTTGGCCCCCATTGACTTCTTTTCATTTCCAAATTTGAAAAAATGACTCAGCAGACAACGGTTAACGTCGAACGAGGTAGTCATCGCCCAAACAGATGTCTATTTGGAGGAAACCCTATTTTTTAGAGGGCTTAAAGAAGCTGGAGAAACGCTATAGAGTTAGATGGAGATTATGTTGAAAAATAAATAAAAATCTACTAAGTATTTTGTTTTTCTACATTTTTCTAAGAACCTATTGAACGAATCTCGTCCAATTGAGAGGAGTGAGGATAAAATTAGAAATATCTCGAAATCTATTTAAAAAAGACAGATGAAACCCATATATTGGTTTATTTCTAGAAGGAACTAATATGCAGACTGCAGAACTGTAATAATATCATATTTCATAGAAACACACTCACAAAAATGAAATTTACTAATATTCCATAATTATTTTTAAAAACTTTTCGTTTAAAATAAAACAGATCACGCATTGTACATACATAGACATATTGAACACATCATTAGAAAATACTAGAAAAATATAGAAAGCAACAAATTAACAATATTCCATGTAAAATGCAAAGATCAATAACTTAATTCGAATGCAGAACTATCACCGATTGAAAAATACAATTAACAAACACAAGTTTCTTCCACATTGTGGTAATAATTTTTGTTATCAACGAGATCATCACGACACTATCTGTTTGTAATCCAAACTTTAAGGTGTGTTTTCAACAAAGAAACCCCTCTATCAGAACGCAATTTAGAACACAATACATAGTTAGCGGTTAATTGATTGGTGAGTGATTATATGAGCGATATTTTTGTGTTATAGGCTTTATTCCGCTATAGATATATTGTAATGTGTCGGCTGCAACATTTTATTTTTTGTTATTGTTTCTATGCATTTTTTTATGTTTCTAAATAATGGAAAACAAATTATTATTATCCCCGTCTTTATTCGAACAACAACATTAATTTATTTTAATTTCGTTCATACGTGTCATGCATCTGCTAGGCATATTGCGTACATCTGCTAGCCGACATCATCGTTCACAGTACGCATTGCTAACACTCTTTTTCAACAACGTAATTCAAGTATTTCAGTATGACCCTAGGCATCCCCATAGCACATCGATAAGATTCGTGAATAGCCATTAACCGGTAAATGCAATCACGACGAGAAAGTGACTCAAATGACAATGAGAATAATAAATAAACAATTATAAATAAAATAGGAATATCAGTATCTTTATAATAATATAAAAATAAATATTACGTTAGAGAACGCATGTTTGGTATTATAAGAAAATTGAATTTTGTTTAAAAGATAGATAGGTAGATATGTACCATAATGCCACAGCGTACTACCTACATATGTATAATTATGTTATATTGGGGATATTTTATAATATATATCGCATAATATTTTATTTATTTATTTCACAAATCTTTATACACCAATAAAATTAACTTTTGTTATTTCACTTCTGCATAACGATATTTAATTTCATTTAAGTAATCTAATACCATAGATACATCGAGAACTTCGCTGAACATAACCTAACGTTTATCTGTTCAGTAACAGTGATATGCGATTTGACAACCGCGCAATATATTGCGTCACTAACGATCAGCCATGTGTAAGCCTCCAGAAACGAGTACACTTTCCGTACGCTTCACGAAATTAGCAGACTCGACAAACTCGTGTTTTATCGACTCTCGGGGAAACCAGTAAGCAACACGAACCCATTCTCATGAGAGGAACAAGCACGAGTCTGTCTAGTTTCTGTTAATTTCGTGAAGCGTAACTCGTTTCTGCAGGCTTGTGCATCGATATTTATCCTGCCTCGACATTACATAAGCACATATCACCTCATGTTTCCTAACGAGCACACCACTTACGTTTAATCACTCGCCAAAGACCTTTAGTAAAATTGAAATCGCACTGTTAAATGTGGGGCTAAAATATTGTGCCCGCAACTCAAAAATCCGGCTGGAAAAAAACGCATATAACGTTACAATTTCATAAAACTTGGATTAGATTAAAAGTTTAAGAAATAACATGGGCGATCACGGGACTATCAAGGGCCTCAAAAATATTTTTATTTGAAACCAGATAAAGGGAACACGGCCAAGCCGGACACGCACGAACAAGCTGGTTTATTTCAACTGCGTTAACAGTTTGCTATCAACCGAACCTTCTAAGGAATTGCTCAAAACTTATTAACGCAAACCTTAATTTAAAACCATCACTCTCAAACTTCACAGTTCCAAAAACATATTGCCTACCAAAAATTCACAAACCGGGTAAATATATGAGACCAAGAGTTTCAGGCATAGACACCTACGTATGTACAAATTGTCCAAATGGCAGTAAACGAATATAAAAATTTAACCATCAAAATAGAGAGGCTAGAAGTAAAAAATTACTCTAGAAGTAAAAAAAAGTAGAAAATCCACTAGAATTTGTAAATAAGGTAAACAATATTGCATTGGAAGATGGGGAAATTTTGTACCGTTTGATGTTTGTTCACTATTCCCTTCCAGATGGCATAGAGTATTTCATTGATTTTCTAAAGCTCGACAAAGTCGATGATGTCAAAATTGCAGAATGCAAAAAACTAACTTCACTTTGCACTAATCGAAATTGTTTTTCAAGTAGAGGCCAAGTATATATGTACTATGAGCAATTGGTGAGTACGGCAATGGGCAACCCTCTTTCCTCTTTCATAGCCAACTTGTTCATGTTGAGGACGGATATTACATATTTTCGTCGAATTCGGCTTAGGTATGTAGAAGATATTTTCGCAGTGTCAAAGAGCGCGGAAATCCTATAGGGAAAGTTCTGCTCCGAATGTCCTCGCAACACTTAATTCGAAATTCGAGAATATTAAATTCACAGTAAAAAAGGAAGTGAACAATCAACTTCTGTTCCTGAATACTTCAGTAATTAGAAATATCAAAAAACTGGAAATAGACATCTATAGAAAGGGAACAAGCACTAGTAGATACATTGTGGACAAGAAGCCTGCAGAAACGAGTGCGCACTCATTGGCGGCGTGTATGAATACGGATTGGATTCATGATGGCGAATCTACGGCGTGCTTTGTTATGTTCGACAAGTGTTAATAGAATTCTTAACCGATTTCCGACATTAGAATACACTGGCACTATTATTACATGTATTATTTGCAGTTTCAATTTTTTACCATACAGTATTTTTATAAAAGACATGTTAATAGCAAACAGCACATGTTTAAGGCGAAAGTGATGTACCATATTATATATATTATATTTTTATGTTAAGTGTGTGTAACAATCCACAAAATATTGTAGACAATGGAAAATGTCGAAAGTTTTGGGGCAAATACATGCCGGAATGCAGATTGCCAACAAGAAGTCAATTACAGTTTAATTTACCGCGGGTGAAAAGCACGATTACGGATCAGATCGAGGCAGAGTTAAAAAATAAAAAAATATGGCTGACGGTAGATGAAACAACGGATCCAAGAAAGAATTGTATGTTAAATGCGTTAGTGCACACTTTAAAAAGCAATATAACATCCGTGCTTCTTCCTCTACGTAGTACAATATTACAGAAGACAAACGCGGAAGCGATAGTATAAACTATAATAAATACCTTTGGAGAGTTCAATATATCGGTAACCCAACTTGTAATGTTGGTTACAGATGGGGCTTCACACATGGTTAAAGCTGGAAAGTTATTAAAACGATCTCATCCTCAATTGCTTCATGTTACCTGTTTGCTCCATGCATGTGATCTTGTAACTGAATCAATTAGAGAGAGTTATCCAAAAGTAGATCAATTAATAGTTTCTACCAAAAATGTTTTTATTAATTCTCCAAAACGCATTCGTGAGTTTTCGTGAGTTGGCTTGTCCGGGTATTCTTGAACCACCACAGCCGATAGTGAACATGGCTTAAAGCTGTTTTATATTATGAGAAATTTTTGCACATTATTAAACCTTGTATCCAGCGGCTGGTTTCAAATGCCGAAATTCATACTCAAATAGAGTAAATTTCTGAAAATTATTCAATTCTTTTAGATACTATTGCCAAATTAGAGAACACCAAGGTTTCATTACATAAAGCGCTAAATATAGCAGATGACCTCAAAGCCTCGTTAGGAAACGTAACAGATAATGTAGGAAGGTTAACAACCGATAAATTATGTGCAGTTATAAATAAAAATTCCGATTTTCAAACAATAGTGCGAATAGACAAGAGTTCAAGTGAAAACCAAGAGTGCGAATGTAATGCGAACTACCTTTTTAGATTCGCGAACATCACACTATTAGACGCAGAACACTGACCAGCATATTTTCAGCTCGCCATAGGAGTATGGCTGAGTCATCAATGGAAGCCATGCTAACGATACAATACTACAGCGAATTTTTGTATTAGTCTACATCAACAACAATCAAACTAAAATAATAAGTAATTACATACATTATTTTTAATATTGATAGTAACGTATGCAACTGCGAAAGCACTCGTTTCAACAGACTTACTCGTAACAAAACAAAAAAGCGATAATGATGAATCATTAGTTTGAAAAGATCCGATCCTTATATAGTACCTTATAAAGCATGATCCGTCTAAAACTCTTTTGGACGTGACTATAATAATAAGTTATTTTGCCTACTGCACTTAATACAAAAACGGATTTCTTGGGTTAATTGCAGACAAAATTAAATTGACGAATTTATTTGAAGAGTAAACACAAATAAATGCAATTGAACTGAAATGGATAACTACGATAAGCAGGGAACCATAAAATCTTCATTAGGGTCTACTTTATTGTACTCATACTACCTGTATAGATATATTTGTACACGCCAAGAATACCCGAAGTACATAGTGTACTATACATAAAGTGATATTTATATTTGACTTTCAAGGGGGAACACATAACTTTATTTTGCTCACTGTACATATAAGCAATTAATAAATCTTGCTTATTTAACAAATATATTACGTAGTATCTTTATTACAATGCGTTCGAAAATAATTAACATATAAATATAATCAAATACAAACATGAAAATTAATAAAATAAATTTTTATGATAAACAGATAATTAGAAAATACGTATAAACTTTTAAACAATAAATGGATAACTAGAAATTATGTAGAAAACGTTATAACATTCATAGATCACAAACACTACATTCCAGGATGATTAATTCTTCCTATAGCTAAAGGACAGGGGTATCCATCCTGCTCAAATAAAATTACGAAGAGGAAAGGGTGGTCAACTGTGATCGTCACCGGTTCTGATGGTACCAGCGGACGTGGTGGTGAATGATCGTGTGGACTTCGGCCATCTGTAATATTAAGATACGGATAAGTCTACATTACAACAGGTAATATCGCGTACTATATTACAATAGTATGGTTACGTGTGTGAAAATGATTCGAAAGTCAGACAAACGCATGTTTAATCTAATAACTAGGTGTACTACTATAAAAACAATTAAATGTATTTATTTTAAAAACCTGTCAAAATTGATATTCATTCTTATTAAAAAATGTCTCCGATAGAAAACGAAACTAAAGCCAGGGTTGTCGCAGATTCAAATAACAATTTCACGATAAGGGAATTAGCTGCAAGAAATAACCTCAACAAAAGTAGACACTTTTATAGGTTTATAAAAAATTGCCAGATCATCATACGACGTTCCAGAATCCATTAGTTCGGGTTGAGGAAGAATATCCGCAGCTGAGCAAGACCAGCAGTTCATATATTTACTCAGAGAAAATCCTTTTTTCTTCTGCATTAGTACTGTAAAGTGAAGTAATAAAGTACTATCTTCATATGAATAAGATAGTACGCTCCATTTACTATAATAAGAATCAACGTTACATGCATTTCAACGCATGACACGCATTGTGGATTTTTGGCAGGCAGTAATTTTTTCAAGCGAAAAGTTATTCCAAGGTAGAAAGAATAGACCGCCTCATGTATACCGACCAAGGGGGCATAGATTTGATGAAAACTTTATTAATAATTTACATCCAGATAACGTCAAAGTTAATTTTTCGGGTTAGATTTCAATATATAGAACTGGTATTTTGTGAGAAATTGGAAAGAAATTTAAATTCAGGTCCTACGTTAACATTTTGAATGCTGCATGTTACCTTTGTCGGACACATTTTTCCAAATCAAAACTTCGTTTGTCAACACGATAATTTTCCAGTTCGCTCCAGCTAATGCAGTCAAAACATGGTTTAATGTGTTGGATTTTTCTTCCAGAAGTCGTGATTTGAACATCATGGGGATTAATGACCAATAGATTGAAGCAATTAAAACAGAGACGTTAGAATTTATCCAAACAGTATGGGACAATGTCGACGAAGACATAGTATTTATTTTTTTTTTCAATCTCTACAACTCCATTCCTAACAGATTGTAAGAAGTAGTACATAGAAACGTCTCCGAGAATTGAATAGTATGTATTATTTGATAATATATGTATAATTTTTATTCCAACAAAACTTGTGTTTTTATTCTTGTATTCCTATAAAATGTCACTGATGCCAGTTGCTACCACTAGCGCTAATGTGATATTTTTTGTCTACTTGCATTTGTATTCATCTGAAATGTCACTGAAGTCAGTTACTTAATACAATTAATGATACTGACGCTAACATCACATTGCCAATAAAAATTATGGTTGGAGTAGCCAGAAATTTCTAGTCTACTTTTTTTGCATTCGACTGTACTTTAATACGTTAATTCTTCCTATAATTTTATTTACTAACTAGTCCTAAAATATTAAGGTAATAAGATCAATTAAATGTAACGACTTATATGTGCATATTTATATCGAGTTCAATTGCCTAGAATTCTTTCAGTTGTATGATAGAGCTAGAAAAACATTTCCTTAAGTGATTTCCACAGTTAAAAATAAAACCATTACCAAGTACTAGTACGTCGCCTGTAAAGCCAATGAAAAGTATAGTCTCCAACGTTTTTGACTGTATCTGAAAAAGTAATCCGTCTGAAAGCACAGAGGCCATTGTTAAAATGTGAGGAATGTACACGATATATCTGACATAGCTGGAACCACATTGTGGGAAGTTTTGCGGAGTTTAAATACTAAATATGGAAAGAGAACTTGACAACGTATAAGGAATTTTCGCAGCGAATCAATAGAGATCGCATCATACAAAAATTAATGTGAAAATTCTACACAATTGAACAGAGTACTCCACACACACCATACCTACGTAGCGCTCTTATATTTTAGGAAATGCCTTTTATTTATCTATCCCGTGAGTGCTGAATGAGCTCATTCCTTCTTCAATTATTAAATTGAAACGCGTTATGAAAAATTAATTAATCGGCGCGTTAAGCTGTTGTAGAAATAGATCTTTTTCAGTAGTCAAGCCTATGTATTGACCCATATTTTGAATCCTATTATAATCATAATCAACACGTTGGCATCGTACATATAAGTATATCTGGAACTGTCACGCTTACCTCTCGTCTCAGATACGTTTATTCCGAATTGACTAATCTCTATACTGCACTTCTGAATGATCTTACTCATGCGGCCACGACTTGGATGTGGGAGGGTATAACTCATCCCAGGAAATCTTGCGTACTTTGAATAACAGATATCTAGACCTAACTAAAAAAAATATAAAAAAAATATATTCAGGGACTTTTTCAAATATATTTTTTAGTGTATATACGGTAAATTCATTTGCCACTAATAAGCAGTTAAAGTCGGATAGTAGTATCTGGTGGACCAACTATATTTATATTGATACATAATGCATAGAGATGGTGGCTTTTGTTAGCACGCAGCATCGCAGACCGTACAAGGTCGGCCGATGTTATATGTATATGCACATAAATCAGTTTGCTCACATCGTTTTTAGTGTGTAGATGAAATCAATTGTGTACTATTCAAATGTTGCATAAACAACAACACAGATTGCATGGAATACACGAGATCAAAAAAAAATGTAAATACTCATGTTAGGTGTTTGTAATATCCCACAAACCATTGTAGAGCAAGAGGAAATGCGTTAATTTTGGGAAAAATATGTTCCTGTTTGGAAATTACCGAGCAGAAACCAACTACGATGGCATTTTCCGCATGTAATACAACAAGTTAGAAATGCCGTACAGGATATTATTACAAATGAGAAAATATGGATAAACGTAGACGAAATAACAAACGCTAACAAAGACAGTGTAATACATATTATAGTGCGTACTTTAAAATTGATAGACCGTCGATATCATTACTTTTGTGCAGCAAACGTCTTACAAATACGAAGGCGGAGACATTAGTGCAAGTGATAAATGAGTTATTAATTTAGTTGGTGTACAGCGAAGGCAATTAGGCATATTTGTCGCTGATGGACTCGCAACTATGATTAAAGTAGGCAGATTATTAAAAACAGATTTTCCGCAGCTCCTTCCCATAACATCTTTACTACATGCGTTTCATATTGTGGCAGATACCATCAGACTCGGCTATCCAAGAGTAGAAACCCATAGTTACACAAAGAAGGTGTTTCTCAAATCCCCTAAACGGATTCGCCAATTCAAGAACTTCTGTGTAGGAATTCCACAACCATCTGAACCTATATTAATCGGATGGGGTACCTGGCTTGCTGCAGTATCGTATTGCTGTACATTTTCATTATTTCATTACATACATTATTTCAACATTGAAACCACAAGATTCTGAAGCTATTAAAATGGACCAATAACTGTTTTCGGATCATCAATTTGAAGCAGATATAGCGGAAATTTGTGAAAAGTACTCCGTTGTTGGAGAATCTTTTGGAAAAGTGCAAAATAGTACATTACCCTTATCGGAAGCACTTGACACTCTCGATAAGATGAAAACGACTCTGGAAAGCTTGACGTATAATGTAGTACAGCACGTATCACAGAAATTTACAACCATTCTCAATAAAAATCCGGATCTGCAGAAAATGCGATTTATAAGCAAGGGTATAAGTGACATCTCGTTAGTGAAAGCTATGAGATGAAGGATTTTAAATACGCAAATATTTAATATACAATGGAAGCAATATTGATGTTGCACATCCATATCAATTTTTTACGGTACGATACACGTTCGTCTGCATCCAGCCGTCAATAAAGAAAGGTAAGCACATATAATTTTTTTTCTTACTGCCTTCTCTGGGAGCGACGGTTACAATTGTACTCAACTGAAGCGGTATACATATATCAACTTTGGATACATGTTTCTTAACTTCATGCCTCCTTTGTAATTAAATTTTTACCAAACGCATTTTACAACACAGTCAACGATTTTTACTTCGTTTTTATGTGAAATATTAGTACATACTCCGCAGGCAAAGCGTATGAATCGATTTATATCTATATACATAATGCCGGACAATTTTGTACGGTGTGCACCGTTGCATGCCACCAAGAATCACCATCTCTAATCAATTAAATTAAAATACTACAAGCAATGAAAATCACTTGCACTCAGAAAAATCCCTGTAGCAAATACTGGTACTAACGATTTTGTAGGACTAAATAATACACACAATTGGACTCTAACGTACACGTTTATCATTTGATACCAGTCGCTGTAATAAAGGTTCACAGCTATTTGTAGGATCAATATTGTTCCAATTAATAATACACTTTTGTTGAATTTTGAATACATTGGTAAGTAGCAAAAATGAATAGTCTGTTGTATCAAAACTTAGCACACATTTTATAATTATTTCACACTGTGAAGAAATCTTTTTATTACATTTACTGTGACAATATTACACAACAATGTGTTAATAGACTATAACATAATAAAAAATACGAAATATGAAACACCGAGCTAAACTTCAATATATCACGCAATTGCCACATTCTTTGTATGTAGCATAGATTGATACATTCGATATCTTTATAGTGCCAATTGGAATTTATAATTTAAATAACGTTAATTTTCCTGTGTTTGGAAATGATGTGGCATAAACTGCGAGACAGCATTGACACAGAGTTGAAATACAACATATTTTTTCTCTCCTTGTGTTGCGTTTGCCGTGAACAATTCCATCAATACCATAAGGAAGCTATTTTAGCATTATTATTTTTGGTTATTGTTTCTATGCATTTTCTGATGTGTTCTATACTAATACATAAGATAAAACTTATTCATGCAACATGATTAGTAGTAGATGTTACAACAAAAGTGAGTGAAATTCATTTTCAAACTATAATAATTTAAAATAATAAGTGGAATAAATTATTTATGCTCGCCATGATATATATAAGTCACACAAAATTGTGTAAAATTTTGCCGCAGTAAATAATAATTTACCTTACAACGTTGTACAGCAAAAGCTAACTATTAATTTAGATGATTCCTACAAATTGTAAGAATTATTATTACAAACTGAGTGCTACAATTTGATAATAAATATGTAGTAAATGTGTAGTATAAATACTTACAATTGTAGTAAAATTTCTTACATTTTTCTCTCTCTGTGACTCGCTTATAGCTTACAATGCATGATTGTTTTAAAAATATTTCGCGACCAAATTGCTTGTTAAATGATAAATGACCCTATATATATTTAGTAAGTAGTTCTTTCAAGTGAATTGTAAGAACATCTAACTGTTAAGTAATTAAGCAGTTTTGCAGGCGGTATGAGAATTATATAAGTGGTACAAACTAACTTGAATTCAAGTTAGTTTGTACAACTGTGAGGCGCTCCAATCTTCTGGAATTGTAGAATTGTAGCCACCGACAGCATGTGAGTTTGATAAATGTATTGTGTTTTTGTCAGCTATAAAAGAAATCAAATCATATTTCCGCGCGCCTTGTAGTGTTGTGGATACGCTTTTATGTAACGGAAACGCGATTACTTAGAATCTTTCTACAAAATGTCAACGTGTTATAATAATTGGTAACAGCCTCTAGATATTTTTGGTTATATAGTTGATAAAGTAACTTACCTTTGAGAGAGATTAATCAACCTGAAATAACATATCTAATATCTTGCAATAAAACGTATATTAGCGAAAAAGGAACATTGTTGAGCGCGCTTTATACAGCCATCTGATTTTTCTTATCGACTATATTTCAGACTGATATATAATCGACTTCATTTCGTTGTCTAGTGGTTTTTGTATAAAAAAACCACTTCATTTCGTTGTTTAGTGGTTTTTTATACAAAAACTACTAAACAACCACTACAACTAAACCACTCGACAAGTAAATCTCCATTCTTTTGTAGACAGCCTTTATTGAATATATTCCTTATCACCTCAGTGCTTAGGACCGGCGTATTTCTACAGATACAGATGTGCAAATTTTATAAATTAACAAGTACAAATTACAAAATTTAACTTTTTAATTTTTAATAGTTTATCGAATTTGATATCGTTTAGCGAAGCTTAATGTTCAGATTTAACTCACACCCCTGCGCTTACGGTTGTTTATCAAATAGCAAATAATTGTTTATGCGTTACTATACGCATTAGAAAATTGTGAAAAACCCGGTTTAATCGAAATTTTAGATTTGTTACGCAGTAGGTGTAATAAATTGAGTGCTATGCCGAAGCAGCGTTATAGACGCCAAAATGTGCACTTGCAGAAAATCGAAAAAAACGTTTTCCATGGGCTGCTATACAACCTACATGTAACGAAGCTGAGATGATACGCCTAATGCTTATGATTCATATTCCCCTTTTAAACAAAACTGGGGTTTTCAAGACTGTGAGATGCTAATTTAATTATAGCATGGAAACCCCGCATTTAGGGATATTGTTGGTTACACAGAGGCTTCAATTCCAAAAAGTTGGGACACCTTGGATATTCATTTTTGCAAAAAAAATAGGGAAACCTTTATATGTGTCCATTTTAGAATATATAATATAATGGAGTCATCGTTAAATTTGTTCATAATGAAGATGCAATAAGGATATTTTTGAAATATCGGTAGTGTACTAAAATTTTATACATTCCTTAAATAATGAGAATTTAATTCCATTTTCGTATTATTACTTAGCATTAAACAATAAATAAAACTTCATATCAATTATACCTACATACTCTACTGTACTACATATACTATATACTATAACTAATAATAGAGAGAATAAAATTACCTGCTTTACTTCTTCAGTAAAATCATATTTATGCTCTATCTTAAACTTGGGCAGTTTGAGAAAAATATGTGTGTCACTTAAAGAGCTCCGCATTTCTCTAAAAGATAAAGATTTCAAACCATTCTCTGTGAATCGTCGGTCACTAACGTTATGCATTGGTATAATGAAAAGCATGCTGAAGCTAAGATGTGAAAATTTCAAATTTACTAGCTCCGCATCCAAATCTGGCCTTTTGGCATAGGGAAAGAGACCTTGTAAAGTGATGAATCTACACTGTATCGCGCTTTCGTTCCATAAGTAATAGTCTATGTAACTTGCTCCCCTAAGAAAAGGAAAGAGAAAACTTGATACAAAAGCAGTTGCATTTACAAAAATCAAACGGGGATCATTTTGGAAATCCGCTGGATCAAGAAAGTCTCTTATCTGATATTCGGTAGCCGTATTCATCCAAATGTTCGCACTTTGCCTGAACGACTCATCAAAATCACTACGTCTGAGTTCAATCGTATGCTCTTCGCATAACTTTTCGAAATCTCGTTCAACCAAGATATCACTTGTCATGAGCAATGTGCTACACATGAAGTGCCTAAACGTAGCACCAACGTTTCCCAATTCCTTAAATAAGTCTTTATAATGCTGTCTCATATCCAGTTCGGCGTGGCAACAAACAACTTTGTTTAGTTGCTCGTAAGCAGACGCCATTGCGGTGCTACGAAGCAATGACAAGAAAGAATGTATTGCAATTGGCGATATAAAGTAACTTTTATTCGTCCTTGTATAATGGCAATTAAACTGTCGCGAAAAATAATCAATGTTAAAAAAGAATTTAGCAAGTGGTGGGTCGTTATCGAAACTTGGCATTCTTGGAGCTGGAAACATCTACAAATACAAGGTGTTGATAACATTCCTAAGTAAATTATCTACTCTTCATAAATTGTAGAATACGTATATGTTTTGTTTTTTTTTGAGTATTGCGCATTTTATCAATGTTTAAAATAAAGGAAAAAGATCGAAGAAAGTTGGCAAATATGTTTTTCTGTTGTATATATTATAATGAAACCTGGTTAAAGTAAATTATATCATGATAAAAGCTAAAGAAAACGTAAACAATAAATATTAAATTGAAAGAAGTTTTGCATTGTACATGTAGTCATGCCAGTAATTACAAAATGTTCTCTATTTCAGATATCCAAAAAGATCAATCAGGACAACTGTTTTCTGAATGACACGTGATTATTCGCAGTAAGAGAAGTTAATTCATTTAATTACTTCTCGCATAAAAAAGAAAATAAATAAGTAAAACAAGTCAAATAAATTTAAACTAAATAATTCAGCAGTTTCATAATAAAATGGTAGAGATAAGAGGCCGAAATTTGACAGCATACAGTGCACGGTTTTAAAAATTTCCCGTTAACAATGGACTTAAAATTGATAGAAAACATGTTTTCACTTTAAACCAAATCGCTTACTCTTTATGAACTATAGATTGACTTTGTTTGTTCCATGTATAATGGTAATATGTTTACGAAAATCTTGCCTTACAACTGTAACAATTTTTGAAAGTGATCCTAAGATAAAGAAACAAATTATATCTACGTTCAAAAGTAGACATTTTAAGTTTTTTTTAATTTCATTTTATTTATTTGATTTTCTTACTTGTAGCGTCAGTCAACAGACTCTATCAATCAGAAATGCAAAAAAGTTGAGTTGTTCTGTTGTTCTAGAACATTCTGTTCGCGTACTTGTACATTTAATGTCATAATTTTTTAAATTCCACGAATATCTAGAAACGTTAGTGTTAGAAATAAAAGAAAATTCATTAATTGATGGTTATTTGTTGAATGGTGTTTAGTATTTGTGGTGAACTCTGTTACTTCTAGACAACCTTCTTTCGTTCTATTGTTTCGTATTTTGTTTTATACCGTAAAAATACAAAGTGATCCATGATGTACAAAAAAATCCTATATTTTATTCGAAATATAAAACTGTCTTCCGCAATATTTTACTTTATTTCTAAATTCTACTACGCAACTACTTGATTGCATTTAATTATTAATTTTACTAATAAGTTTATACTTACTTTGAATAGTTGAATTATTTTTCCACTTAGCAAGAGTAGCACAATTTTTAGCTTGCTTGGTTTGAATGCTGAAGGAAAATACCTAAATTCTTTCTTAAAAATCTGGAACTCGGTTCTTTGTTTTCTGTTCTGTTTTTGTGGTTCAATTTTTTGTTGTTACAACTTAGTTTTTTTTTAATTTTTAACACGCGTACAGATTTATGTAAAACTTATACCTCCATTCTAAAAATATTGCATTGAAACCGAAATTACTGCTAAATATCTTTTAAAATAAACATCAACTAATATAACAATTATAAATGAACTACCTACACGATTTTTAAATGCAAAATTAGTTAGTAGAATTTATATTGTTGCGTCCAATTGGTTTATTGGACTAATTGCGGGTGAACTACTAGGAGGTTTCAAAAAAAAAGTCAGAATCAAGTTGATACGTATATTAAATAACACATAAAAAAACATCCTAGTTCTGTTTAGTATTTGCTAACCACCACCTTTTATCTCCGACGAAGTTTTGGTTTTTAATGTGTATGTGGTTTCCTTGCTTCTCTGTATTTTATATTTTTGCTTTTTATCGGACGTAGTGACTAATGTTGTAAGGTCCTTTTTTCAGGAACATCGAAATGAATTTGTTGCAAAAAAAAATGCATGTAATTCTATAGTAGTAGCGCTAATATTAATAATCCACATTAAACCAAGCATCCTGTGTTCACCATTTCCTATTTTTAAAACCCTTGTTTCAGTTCCTGTCTCAAACTGTTCATTCATCTTTTATTAGAAATCCATTTCCTCAAATTAAAACTTGCTGACTTCAATAATATATTAATATTCTTATGTAACTCAATCGCTTCTGACAGCTTTAGTACCACTTAAAAGATCATCCACATAACAATCTTTCAATATTACTCTATTACTCTCTTTATTTCCGGAAATTGATCACAGTTCTCATGTGCTACTTGCTGTAGCGTTCTAATTGCTAAGAATGGAGCCGATGTCGTACCGTAAGTCACAGTATTAAGTGTAAAATGTTGTAATTCATCTTGAGGATTCTCTCGACAAATAATATGCTGATAATTTCTCTGATCTGGGTGTATGAGTATCTGGCGATACATCTTTTCCACATCTGCTGATAAGATGACATTGTAAGTTCGAAATATTAGTAGAATATTAAACAGTTCCTCTTGAACTACTGGCCCTTTAAGCTGAAAATCATTAAGTGAAATTCCATTGCTCCTTTTCGAAGATGCATCGAAAACCACTCTAAGTCTGGTAGTTGAACTAGTCTCCTTCCACACTCCATGATGAGCCATATAGTAGGCATTTTCTAATCCTAGCAGTGGATCATTAAGCTTACTCATGTCCCAATTCCTCATATTCGGCGCAGTTAACGAATGGACTCTCACATGCGAAACACTAGTCAGTATCTAGTTCATTGCTGCCTGGAGCGTACGTAATAGCAGCAGCGAAGTACTCTGTGTTCTATTTTTAATAATGTTGAAGGTACGTAGATTGAGAAAACAGCTATCATTAAAGACAGTGAATAGGTTCATTTAGGATTATCCGGATTTGAGTTACGACGGCGTAAAAATTAAATGTTTAGTGTGCGATATATAGCTAACGTCTTGATCACAAACACATCGCAAACGGCATGTGGAAAGTGCAAACCATAGTAATATCAAAACCGGTCTCACCGTAAAAAACGAACAATTCTTATTTGATTTATGTACAATGATGATTCAGTATAATCTAGCATTTACTTTATTAATCAACGATTCATTTATTTCGTTTTGGAACAAATACGGCAATATTAGATTACCGAGCAGGGCCACGTTACGAAATTATTTACCCTCTGTGCGTATACATTTAGAAAATAAAATTAAGGTTGAACTGAAAAATAAAAAAGTGTGCTTGTGTGAAGAAACAACTGATTGTAAAAAAGATCTGTACTTAATGTTATGGTGCGCAAAATGGAACCACATCAATCGTCATCTTCAATTTTATTAGCTTCTAGACGAATAGAAGAACTGCCCAAGTAATTTCAAACGTGGTGTTAAGTACATTGGAAAAATTTAAAATATCCAGAGATCAAGTCTTTAATGTTTATGACAGATGGTGCCACAACCATCACGTGTAGAATTCATGCTCTACCTCTTGTGGCAGAGACAATTTGTAGATGTTATCCACAGGTGCATGCATTAGTTGCGAATACAAAAGCAGTGTTTTTGAAATCCTCACAACGAATTCACGAATTTCACAGACTATGTTCTCATACCCCTGAACCACCACAACCGATCCTTACACGTTGGGGAACATGGTTACAAGCGGCATTTTACTATCATAAATATTTTAAGAGTATAAAGAAGGTGGTTTTATTATTCAATCCGAAAGAATGCCCAACTATCAAAACCAGTCAGAAAGAATGTGAAGATAGTCAGGTTAAAAGTGATTTACAAACTATTCACGGCAATTACATCGGAGTAGTGCAAGCAATAGAAAAATTACAAGATTCTTCACTGTCGTTAGAGGAATCGTTGCAAATTGTGAAAGATGTACACGCACAGCTTTGTTCGGTAGAAGACGCAAAAAATGAGTGCGTTCTAATTAAGTTTGAAAGTGTTTTAGACAGAGATTAAGATTTTGCCACACTTAGACAAATTTGTGAAGGTTCGTTTACAGATGCGTTAAGTTGTTTCAAAGATTTTTTAATTATGCCACTAGATGTAGAGCGATCGTTTTCTTTAGACAAGAACATATTTTCTTCACAGCGGACGCGTTTTGCAGTTTTTCAAGTCACGGAACACGCTTAAGACGGTAAGTTTTTTTTCTAATCATCGAATTACATACACTCTCGATTTTATTTTTTATACATATGACTAAAGATGGCAATTTCCCGTATTCATTCAGTAACATAGAGATAATTTGTCGAGATCGGTTCATAATCTTCAAAAACCGTCTTTAAAACTTTTTTGTATTTAACACCGGAACGGCACTGTTCGCGATAATATAATCTCTGCGTACTGCTCCCTTCACATGCAAGAGTCCATTCGTTAGCTACGCCGATGGTGCGCACCCGAATTTGCCCACATTAACATCAGTTTAACTGCTAACGGACAAGCTAAAATGAAACGTTTCACCGTTTGGTATACTAAGTAAAACAACTGCTTGCTAATTAGTTACTTTTCGCCATAACAGTATTACTTTAATATAAAATAGCTGACGAAATTTAACATCGTCCCCTTTTACTCCCACAAATTTTTATTTGTGTAGGACAATTACTAATAATATTTGCCCGTGTTCTGCAAGATAGCACTTTCTTACTTAATTATTATTTTTTCATGAAATGGAAAGATCTCGTAACAACTTATTGCAGCCCTTTCTAAAGCAATTGCATGATGACCAACTAAGATATGAATAATTTCAATGCCACAGCTTAGAAAGCACTACAAACACTACAAACCTTTTACATGATATTTTTTTTACTATTTCAGATTATTTTATCATTCCGCGCCTAAGAAATACATTTTTTAAATATGCTCTCTTTTTGAAAGGAGATAAAATCGTTCTAATACGATGTCTGGGACCCATTCGAGATTAGTCTAGTATAAGGTCGGCTAATAGCCTAATTGATGCCTCCAAGCGCGAGGTATAATCCATATTCCACTTCGCCCAACAACAATACAACACTAACAGATTATCTCAGTACGATTAAAGCAGTAAAGAAAAGAAATAACACACGATGTATAAACAAAAATATTCTAATGGTATCCGCAATAGACGATAGGTAAGCAATAAGCAATAGTGATGTGATACTATCACGGCTACAATTGCTCCTGTAATTTTCTAAAATAATTTATTGCAAAAATTAAATAAAAACTTTTCTGCCTTTTTTTTGTTTGGCCAGATACCTCTACTAAATTAAATAATCTAATAAATTAAACTTTGTTGTAGGACTCAATAATATTACTCCTACAGATATCTAACGAAACCACCGCTTTCATGCATGTGTTACATTTAGACAGGACAGTATTAGGTTTCGCATTTGGATACATATTATATTACTATATTACTCATTAGGGTTTAACGCAAGTATATATCGAGAAAGAGTAATGTTAATCTATTTATTTAATTATAAATATTATATATAACCCACTTATTTACGGAGTACAAATAGAATAAGACTGCTGAAAAGTTTGCAGCATTAAGTATGTTCCCAGATTTATCTCGCTGAACTGCATTGGTCATGCCAAAAAAATGTTCTTATATTTTGGTAATGGTCGTTCGACATCTACGGATGTAACACATGCATAATTAAAATAATCGCCACAGAAATTATTTTAATTAATGGATCAGATGCACCATCATCAATTTATATTAATCAGGTAAAATCTTTGCATGTAACTTCCTCGAATTTTTCCACTATATATATACTCTTTATATCACTTGTAGCATATAGTAATGCGCGTACATCGTTCACAGTTTTTTTTGTTCGAA
Organism: Oryctes borbonicus; assembly: GCA_902654985.2. Taxonomy (NCBI): domain Eukaryota; kingdom Metazoa; phylum Arthropoda; class Insecta; order Coleoptera; family Scarabaeidae; genus Oryctes; species Oryctes borbonicus. Next base: position 10,749,691 of record LR736859.1, on the reverse strand, counting down.
TAATTTTGAATAATAGAAAGCTGCCTTCAACCATGATCCCCAACGTATGAGAATCAGCTGTGGTGGTTCGGGAATACCGGAGCGTGCATAACGTTGTCCGAAATGGTACCTCCCAGTTGGATTTGTATTTATTCCAGAAGTGAAACGATTTTTTATCCAGTAAGCGAAGCAACTCACACTCGAGAAACAGCAAAAGGCACCAAATCCAACAGAAATTGCTCTCTCGATAACACATCACTTTTTCGGTTTGTGTACTGTATACTACTGACATGCTTTGTACAATCGTAATTGCGCCAGCACAATAACAGTATATCAGAAACTTTACACAGTATTTTCGTAGTTTTTTACATCTTCAAGCGATGATTGCCTTTTGCGCTTCTGTACGCGCGACATACTATGAATTAACGACGTTCGACTAACTCGCGTGGAGACCCAAGATGAACTAACAAAACGTAACTGCTTCCCTGCGTCCAAATGTATAATGAACCTCCGATTTACAAGAATCTTGATACAAAACGTTCGAGTTATGAAAGATAATTTGGATGAATTTTTTTTTTAATCTCACCCTTCTCGTTTTCTATATGGCAAAAAGATTACAGTATCTTATTAAAGATACCATACGTAAGCCAAATTATTTCTTTTTATTTCCATTACATAAGTTTTTATTGACTATATTTGCTATATACTAGTTGTATTTATAATGAATAAAACGAGTTTTTGATTATTTCTTTTGGATATGAAAGCCCTATTCCTATTTCCTTCATTTGCTACAAGAAAATCCGATTCTGGTTACGAAATCTTGTATTACGAAATATTTTTTGGAATAAATTAATTGTGACTGTAATCGAACGAAGTATCACTGTACAAACCTAAATATCATTATTTACTTTCTAATTAATAACTCACTTCAGTCTCAGTATATTTAATTACTTTAGAAGGTTAATTAACCGTACCTAGGGAAATACATAAATCCGTCTCAAATATTTTAGGTCACAAAACGAAAATCATATTGCAGCAGTTTATGTTACTATAGTTATTTTCGAAGTGTATGCGAATGTGTTCTTAAATTTGGAATAAAAGGCCCGATTTGGTCTCAAAATAGTATTTACTGACACAGCATAATATGAATACTTGTGCAATTTAGTTAATCTAAAATTATATACTACTAGTCATTAGCGCCATGTGGAATGACGTTCATCCAAGTGCGGTGTAAGAATGTATATCAAGGTGATCCTATTTCTGACCCATTTTCGCTTCTTTAGCGACTTATATAGCTTTGGATACCCTCTCCTTATCACTGGCGTTTTCAAGTAAATCTGTATCCTTCCAACGATAATCCAGAGGAAACACGTTACCAGAGAGCGCGCGGTTAACGCCAAATTTTGAGGTTAGTTTTTACTCTTTCAATTTGCATTTTGTAAAACGTAATTATTTGCGTTTTACCAACTTTTTGAATTGCTAAAAAGAAATCTAAACGACGCCCCCGGATCGAATGACCGTGAGACGTAAATTTCTTGATTTAGGAAACAAATTTCTTGTATCTATAACATTACAATACGTTATATATACAGAAATGTTACATGTGAAAGCTATATTCTCTGGAATAGAACCACCTGCAGATTCGGTCATATATGGTTTCTGCTGCAGGATCTAAGGTTACCTATACTTACAGTAAATTGACTTCTAATTATTTACGAGAAGTAGTTTTTGTAGTGCCCTATAGAAATAACTATAATTTGCATATTTGTTTTTCACATCTTTATCATAAACCGCTCTAACAACGTACTAAAAAAAAATATTTCTCGACTGGTATTTCCGCTGTTAGTTTAAATGGAACATGCTGTATATTTTTTAAGATTGAATATAAATTATTTATCATCCCTCGGAGATGATTATTATTTACAACGATACAACGGTACAAAGATTTATTTTAACAGATGGGTACAGTTTTTATCTTAGAGAAAACTTACAAATTCTGTAAACGAGAATAATTCTTAAATTCAAATAGAATATGTGCCTAAGGCACTATCTGCCGGTGAAAAAGTTTTGTCAAGGCAACTAAAGGGGCGTCCTTTACTTTTGGGAAACGTATAGACTTAACTGCTGATAGTGCAATTTTAAAGTCCAAGAAGGCATTATTACCATGGAATTAAAATAGTGAAATTGTTCGCGAATAGTTATAGATATGTTAGTACAAAATTTACAAAATAATTTTTAATATTAAGCAGTATAATCTTAAAACAATAGTAATTTTTTAATTATTATTGCTTAAAAAAAGTAAATAAGAAGACGTGAAATCTTTTATTTCAGGTTATATTAAGCAATGCAGTATATTTGTCATTACACCATTTATAATCGCATTTGTTAGATACAAAACTTGTTTTCCCCTGGTAAATCCAAAAGGATTCTTATAACAAAGGTAGATATGCCATCTATTACATTTTCTATAATCGGAGCGGTTAACACCGCTATGGATCGTCACCGTCCGATAATGATCCGGTGCATGCATCAAGTGGATCTACTGCTCGAATTATCGAAACTATGTACCACGATCATACTACGGATCAACGACCGCCTCTATGGCTGAGGATGGGGTACATAAAATATCAGAGGCATAGATCTTTCCGTTCGGTACATCTACACCTCACCGCAAAAATGTTAAATAAATTTTATAGTGCTTACTAAAACATACCGTAAATTTTCTGCTGTGAACTGTGTTCGGTCACTTGTTAGAACATCTTAAAATATATAAAAGCTAAAAGTAACGATTTCGTTACCTTCGTTGCACAACGGTTTTAATATTGACAAATCCTGGTTGCGGGTAAAAATTTCATTGATTTTTTTTACATATAGAAGCACCAAAATCATCAGAAATATTCTTTAATTTGCTTATTATAACATCTAATGTTTCAATTCCATATTGTTTATGGTTTAAAGTATTTTATTTGTTGAGGTATATCAGGAAAATGTGCAAATTAGTTTGTAAAGATGGATCCTGTAACAAAGTTTTACACTTGCTTATGCTTTTTGCATCCTCATTTAGATTGTCTATTACATCAGCAATTTTCTCCAAATTGTCTACGTAAAATGAAGAGACTTCTAACCATCTTGTTACAACTGGAGAAGAAGGTAAGGAAAATGTTGGGCAACTTTTGTAGGTGCCTTCAAGAAAACTTTTTTGGACATGTGATTAATGAATTGATTAACATTCGGAAATTGCTCTCTAATATATTCCTGAAGATCCCTTTAAGTAATTTTGAACCTTTAAGCGTATAAGCTGCAACGTTACTCACAAAGAACAAGACTTTCTCCAGCTTCCTCACATCTTTGAAAATTTTATCAATACTGCTGACAGCTACTTTCATAATGTATGAGCATTTACCCGTTTTATTAATTTACTGACTATTAAATATGGCTTTGTTGGACGATCTGTATACAAAACACCAACAATGACGTGAACTGTGAACTTTGCCCTAACGCATTCATAGTTTCGACTACGCTTAACCAGTAGTAATCATCTCCTACATCGGTTTTAATTTTATTTACGACTTATGTACATATTTTTGGGAGATTGACTCGTCGGGAATACTTCTACCCATTTATTTTGCCAGAAATATTTTCAAGACTGGTTTATCTAGTTTTCGGAAGGGTATATTTGTAGTCACAAGGACTTCGCAAAAACCACCATAAAAATTCTCGTTCGAGACACCAGGATTGCAATGAACATCGGCTTTTAAGTGCTTCGTAAATCGAGATTTTTTGGAGCATTTTACAGTAACAAATTGTACAATAAAACTTTGTGTTTCTAACAACTTCCAAACAATCATGATCCTTAATCCAGGTATTCATAAGTTCTTGTCTGGGACGTCATGGTAAATATAAAGGAAAACAACGAAAACCAAATTAATATATCTGCACAAATTAAAAAAAAATACTCCAATAACAGGCGATAAAATTAAATCAAATTTAATTAAAATAAAAAGCAATTATCGTAAGTGCAAATAACAATTGGCAAAGCAGCAAGTGTACAATAAAAGCGCAATGTCTGTCCACGTTATGCCTTAGTATATTAAACAATACTATCACAATGTATTTTACTATATTAATAGCATTCTTATCATTCCTGTTTTCTTTTTTACTTAAATTATTGTTGTACATAAATATAGATTTCCGTATCTTATGGTTAAATAAAAAAACAGTCATAATACACAAGTTCACAGAGTATAAATTATTAATTATCTACATCACTTTGACCATTAATCTTAGAATTTTCTAAATTATTACTTGCGTTGATTTGTTCTTTATAGGTTTGAAGCTGTTGCTGAAGTGTTGCTATATATTCTTCTGCCATACAACATGCTTGTTCAATTTCATAGTTATGGGATACTAAGGCTACCCATTTGGCTTCAAGTGCTCTTAACTGTTCTCCCCCTTTAGTTTGTAAAGATTTTCTTTGCCAGTTTACTTCTTGTAAAGATTGTTTTAACTCGGTCAGCTTTTTAGAGACAATCCTTTCACAATCTGATAACGTCTGTAAATACCTCTGCCAGGCAGGACAGCAATATTCTAGCATCAACTGTAAATTTAAAATACGAACCGCTTGATGCTCCAATTGAGCCTGTGAATTATCGACACACTCTACCCAAGCATTTACTTCATTTAATTTTCCACTTGGTGGTGGAGGTAACTCATATCTTTTCATAGACATTGTTTCCATGGGTAGTCGATTTTGTAGCCTATCAAATTCGCTGTGCATCATAGCTGTTTCAAAAGCTGTTATGTTGAGAGATGGTAAATAATCCAAATAGTTTTTGGTTGGTCTATAACGACGGCACTCTTCTTCCACCATGGCAAAAGCCTAAAGATTTAAGTAATACAGCAACTGGACTAAACACATTTCATGTGCTACTTACAGATTCCCTGACGCCGGGTTCGTCATAACCCTGGTCAATATATGGTAAAGCGTCCACAATCACTTCACCCGCCATCGAATTTATACCTTGTATTATTTTGAAATCACAAACAAATGAAATTATCTATATATAAACTTATTGTATCGGATTATACAATATAATACACCATCCACATGTACCACACTGGTACTATGTACAGGACTATATCAGGCAATACAGCCGGCAATTAAATTAGCGTTTTCATTCCAATTCAGCACCATCTTACTAACGGATTCGTAACTACTCCAAGTACGACATCAAAAGGGTCCGAAAGGTGTCGCCGCGCTGGATTATTTTATCAAAAATTCTAATTCTAACCTTAATTGGTGTTTGGTATTTGCGTATACACGCCGTGTAATGTAATGTGTAATGTGTTCTATGCGACGAATAAATGAATCGGTTTTTATAGAAATTGGGTAAATTATAGGACTGCTAATAGACCAGAGCCCTCTATTGAATCAAATGTAATATTAATCGTAAAGAGTTTAATATGTAAAAAATAAAATAAAAAAAAAGATTAACATTAATTAGTTGTTTTTTTTATTCCGTTATACTACCTTATGCAAACTTTGTAGGCAATTAATAATTTGTATTTTAGAAAGCTGAAGCATCTAATATGACTAATTTTACAGTTAGAATCAGAGATAAACGAACCAAGAGATAGTAAAGTCAATGCTAAAAGATTGGCACCGTTTGCGATGTGAAATGCGGTGATGTTCAGGTCTCTACTCATAGAGGCGTACTATACTATACGCACGTAATTCAAATAAATATATTTCTTATACGCATACACTGTTACTATTTCATAGTTAAAGATATTCAAAATGTTGTAAACATAAATATCGTGCGGTATTACAGCACGCATTGTGGTTCACAACAATATAACTATCATCAATTACGAAATTAATTTATTTAGTACTTGAAAAAAAAATTGAAAACAAAATATTAAAATCTTTTTGTGTTATACCTGTTACAAACCAACACATATTTTACAATAAATATTTATTTATGCAAAACATATACGTAATAATATAATACAGAATGACAATTTAATTGAATTTCATAATATATAACCAAAATACCACTCTGCCAAGAGGTCGGTACATATAACGTTTCCTTCAGATTGACATCCGCAGCAAAACGTGGTATATTCCTTTCGTATTTAGTTTGGTCATCTCAAATACATAATCAGGAGCCTTTCTAGCAAGATAATTTCTAATGTTATCTTCCGGTGTCGCCCATATAGATCCACAGACGTTGCTCTGGTGGTTCAAAAGCATCAGTGACGCCCCCAATCGCATTAGATCCCATCTCAAAGATAATTTTGTTTCACTTATTTTTATTTTCTCTACAAGTGATTTGTTTTTCTTGCTATTGTATTTTTTTTGCGTCACTACTTTCGTTGCACAGCTCCATGATCATATCGCTTGAAGAATTCGAGCTGGACGACTGGTTTAGATCTTCTTTGACTAATCTTCTTAGATAAGCAGAAGCTACCACAATGATTGCTAAATTTTGATTTTAGTAAGCTTATGAGCTTGTTATTTGTGGTAGTTAAATCAACTACGTCTGTTTCTAAACTTTTTGTTGTTTTTACAAATCGGACATTGCAGTTTGTATTGCCTTTTCAACTATTATTCTCACGTTATCTTGGACACCCCTAACATCCATACCGTTACCATTGTCTTTACTTTATTTCTTAAATCAAAATTCATTTTTTAACACTATGTACCTTTTGAGTTGTGTAAAACAAAGGCAATAGAAAAAATACTTAGCATAATAGGTGAAGAGAATGTGTAGTATATGCATCAAAGTAAGTAGAAGATGCAAATAGTACATATGTTATATGTAATAACATTCAACATCGGGTCCAAAATCGTATAACTATACAAATATATCATCCCCATTGGTGAACGCAATAAAAAATTATCTGTATATAAGATATTTGTTTGATATTTCGCAGTAAGATGCATACTTATTACTTTCTCCATCTTAGACCAAAATTCAAAGTGTTTGGCGATGTCAGATAGTGCTACTTTCATCTTCTTTCCTTATTCTGGAAAATTCTTAGTTCCGTTGAAACCAAAGTTTCGTCGATATCTTTAATAAACAAGATACAATCTTTGAATGTATATCTGCGATTTGGCCGGTTGTTTTTACGAAGTTATTAAAATAAGACCAAAAAAGTTTATTTAAATATTTCAAGTCCCTTGAAATGGAAGATGAAAGTTTATAATATAATGTAATTTTTGGTGAATGTAATAGTAAAGATGTAAAAATAAAAAAAGGAAAAGATATCCCTCAATTTAAA